>VXAD01010626.1:66005-380270 GCA_013399195.1 Dicrurus megarhynchus
CTTGCAATTCATTGAAATATTTGGCTCAGCTGCAGCTCCAGTTTAATTTCACCAGGCCAGGAGAAGAAACATAGATGTGCATAGGTTGTAGTTTAATCAGTTTCAGAAAAGGACCTTTCTGTGTAAGGTCCTTGTTCCCACTGCTGGAAGCTGGCAGAGGAGTTACACAGAAGTAACAATGAATAGGGAAGAGATGTGACTGTCTGTACCCAGGATTTTATACACAGTGAAGAAGCTGAAAGAATAAGCTTTTTTTCAGATATTATAATTGTTACAGAGAGTTTGTTAAATACATGCCAAGGAAATTTTGAGGCAGACATGTTACTGTTTAATCTGTAATTGCAAGTATTGTTTAAGACCAATACCACTTGTCAGCACTCTCACCCAGTAAAAGCATGGTATTGAAAATATCTCCAAAAAAAAGCACGTGGGATAGATTGTAATAGATTGCAGGGCCCTCAGCTTAGTCAAAATAAAGCAATAGAATTTAGGCAACATTTTTCATTCAAGTCAGATCATTGTCATGTTTATTGAATGCAGAAATTACTCAAAATTCTTCCTAGAAATCTGAAGGGGTTCTTGCACTCAGAAATTTCAGATGACAGTACCATTTTTCTTAAATCTCCCAGGCCCTTTGTAATAGCTTACTTTCACTCTAAAAAGAAAAATAGCTTTTTCTGGCTAGACTTACTCTTCACATTGCTGATAAATTGCAAACTGATTTGACAATTACTCTGAATTAAAGATAGACATGTCAAACAGATCACTTAGAAGCTGATCAAGAGCAAGTTAAAGTGTCAGGATGTAAAATAGAATTAATTAAAGCTAGGAAATGGCTGTAGATTTTTTCCCATGAATAATTGTGGTTCTGACTATACAAAGACTCACAAGAATAAAAAAACCTCAGTATAACAAATAGTTTATATCTCCATTTTTAAAAAAACAATATGACTTAGAGGACTCTGAGTACTTTTAAAACAAATGATTTTGTGCACCAGTTCCTCATTGTGCATCTCTCTGCATGAATCCTTGCTTACCTTGAAAATTCTCTGAAGTCCTCCAGCAGGACCGGCAATATGTCAAACTCAGGAGCTAACCCACCATCCCAGCAGGATCTAGGAAAGCTAGCAGCTATTCTCCTCACTTAACAGCTTTGTTCAGGCTCTGGCACCTGCTTTTTGATTTGCTTAAGGCATCCTGTTGTTGAAAGTTACCACCTTGGTATAGTGTTTTTATTAGCACTCTTGGAAGCTGAATATCAACAGGGTACAGAAACTTAATTATTCTTTCTAAGCCAAAGCTGGTCCCCATGGAGACCCTTTTGCTGCAACAGCTTTAGCAACACATATTAGCTGGATAAATACAGCTAATGGAGCAGTCAGTCTACTGCTTTGTGCAGAATCTGTATTCAGATAAAGTAGTTGTTTTAAATAGTTGCATATATAAATGTATATGTGCACACATACATTTATGTATATATTAATCATATTAATGTGATTAAATATTCAGACATTTCCTTGCACTGTGTTTGAGCTCAGGTGTAAGGATTCACTTTTGGGAATTAATGTGATCTAAGCGATATCCATAATAGATTTTTTTTATAATTTAGAAGATTCTGCATTGTGTTAGAAAAGGATTAAAAACTGGAAGGAAACACAGAGCCATCACAATTGAGACATCAGGGTTAACCTCTGTTGATATCTGTTTGCATGTCATTGGTTACTGAAGGAAAAAGTTGACCCTTATTTCAAGACCACTGCTATACTGTAATTAAGCACAAAGACAGTTTTGGTAAGCTTTGTTCAAGCAAAAGCTCCCCAGAAATTTTTCTATTAAGGATAAGCATTTCAACCCCAGCAAATGCAAAAGGTTTTCTCAGGATGGCATTCTGGCATGGGAGCCAAGCCTTTCCCATCAAGCATAAGGAGATTGCACAGGAGAAGTGTAGCTAAGCTGATAATACAGCTCAGCTGATCCTTCAGAACATAATATACAATCCAGAAGCAGCCAAAACGTGCAGCATACTACCTTTGTGCTGCTCACAATGCCTTTTTCACAGGGCAATTTATAGTAATGCAACATAGAATGAAAACAGGGCTTGCCATCCATTTGAATAGAAGGAATGTTTCCAATCCATGAGCTGACAGAATTTAACATGCTACCATTTGACAGGAATCACTAAAAGAAAAAATTACAAACCTTGGTTTGGCTAAAACTTACATTTAACTACAAAGTCATGGACAATCTTCCATTTATTTCTGCAAGGAGACAGTGAACTGTGTTTCTGTGTGCAGTATTTTGAATAATAAAATCAGCATTTACTTATACAAGCCCTGGTGCCGGTTTGTCTGGTTCTCCTGATGACCCTTTTAGGACAGAGTCAGGGAACAGAAATGCCATGATTTAGGTGACAAAGTCCCCTAATTAAGATTGAACTGACTCATTCCACCAGCTGCAACAGAGACCTATTGATCAGTCGAAAACATGAAATACGTTCGTGGAGGACCCACTTAATTTCTAGTATGAATGAATATGATGTAATACCTCTGACAATGGAGAAGAATAACAATACTTTGAAACTTGGTGTCTTCGCATACCGACACTGCAGAAAAGGAAAAGCTGCTTATGCTCCAGAAGTTACCTTCAGGAAATCAGTAATTTTTTCTCCCATCACAGCCCTTTAGGTGAGTGTAATGCATTTCACTATGGCAGACAACTGCTTTGCAAGTCAGTTCATCATGCTTCTAATAGTGTTGTATTTGATTTATAATATTTGTCTAGCATAAGTAAATCTGGCAGAAGGCAATTAAAATAAAGTTCTCTGAGTTTACAAGGGTTTCAAGCCTAGAGAAAGCTTAATTAAAGTCAATCATGGAAAAAAGCACTTAGCCCTGCAGCCCTACACATTTGTCAGACATCTGAATCATGGGAAAGGTTAATTAGAGTCAAATGAGGAAAAAGTAAACACTAAAAGTGCTTTCTGGGGTTCATTAAATTTAAATAAGTCAAAATATGTAATATTCAACTTCTTAACAATGATCCACACACATCTCTCTCTGCTTTTCTACAATCACACGTTTTCCAAACTTCCTGAATTAGCATACTTGAAAGACTGACTCTTAGTTACACCAGGCCTCCATGGCTGCATTCTGACTGTGAAAAGGAAGTAGATGAAACCTTTGTGCCCCGTTACATTGAGAGTAAAGCAACTTGTGTACACATATTCATTTCAAGAGCAGAATATTGTTGACACATTTTTTATTATTTCTTAGTCCGCCTTCTCTGTGTCTCTTTCCTTTGTAGGATGAAGCAGAGGAAATAATCTTTAGGAATCCTATTATAATAACCTAAAGTAAACCTTCTAAGTGATGGCAAGTTGAGGCCTCAGATCAACAAAAATCCCAACTACTGCCTACTGATTCAGCCAAACAACTGAGAAATAAGCGGAGCTCCCTGAGTGAAGAACATTGGTGCTTGTGGTCTCCTGCTTTAGGAGCAGAAGACCCTCTCTTCTTGAAAAATAAAACACATGTGAGACAGGGAATCTCATTTACTCTGTTCTTGAGGGAGGAAGGAGTATGTAAAATTGAGAGAACAAGTAAAAAAAAAAGAAAAACTTGTTTTGGAAGATAGTTGTTAGAGAAATATACTCACTGTATGCCTTGAAGCAGGCAAGAAAGGAGTGTCCAAATTTCTGGGTTTCTGAAGCATGTATCTATCTTGTCTAGGATTTTAAGTCCCTGTTGTCCACTGGAAATTTGTATCTCACCACAGCATTTCTTTACATGTCAGCTCTTTCTCTCCCGTGCACAAACTAGATTATTATTGAAGTAAAATACTTCAAAATTATGCTGTCTACTAGTTAGTTTGGCTGACAGCTCCAGCTGCAGTGGCAGGCAAGCAAAATACAAAGATTGCACTTGGAGCACAATTTGCTGTAAAGCAAATAGTTTTCATTTGTATTTATCACATCAACAAACATTCTGTGAAACACTAGGTAGCCTGTCTTATTCTTTCCTCTTCATTTGTTGATAACCCCTTATTTTGATTTTCATTTGCAGTGCTCACAGGGATTACAAATCAGTCAGGACACCTTCATAAAAATACCCCAAAAATAAGTTTCTGTCTCACTTACACAGGTCCAAGTATGACCTGTTTTTAGAGAATTTGGCAGACCCACAGACACAAATGCTACAAATGTGTCTAGAAGAAAGCAGAAGAGGAGGGGGACCGCCCTTCATCTGGTAGAGGACCTCAGCCTCCTTTGCCTGTCACAGAGAGGGAGATTCGTTGTGCTTCTATGCCATCTGCACAGAGCAGTACAAGCTCCTGAAGGTTTTGTCTCACAAATTCTAAAGCCGTAAAGCTCCACTTCTATCTCCTCCTCCACAGCGCACTGGGAACTGGAGTGCTCTATGGAGAGACTCATTGAGCCTTGCCCACACTATTTTTGCTGATGAAGAACTTATCACAGCTTCAACTAAACTGTTGAAATGCTCATATGCCATCCCTCTTAGCAAACAACTAAGTTCAACTTTTCCTACTTTAATAACTGTATGATCCACATTTCACCCTTATGTAGTAGACTGACAGTAGTGGATAAAATATTCAGTATGCCGGCATGAGCAAATACAGCGTTCCTTTAATTCATAGCTGGTTGCTACATCCAGCTGTGGTAACCACAGCTACAAAGATGGAGACATATGAAGAGAGGATTAAAATGAAGAGCCAAAAATGTGAGCAGACAACTTGAAAATCGGTCTTGTTGGGATTGTGATGTTGTTGAAGTAGTTGGTTATATTCTGTGCCTCAAACAACAAGTTGAGATACTTCATGAATCTGGTTGTGATACAGGATGCAAATGTTGGACAAAAGACATTTTGCAATAATGTCATTATTGGTAATGCAAGGATCAGTGCCCAGCAGTAGATACCAAAAATTCAACTCTATGAAAAAGTGGAAAGTCTTATCAATAAACAGATTTGGGCTTTATAGGCTACATTTTTAAAACAAGCACTTCTTATGCAACCTCATAGAGGCATTTTTGGCTTCTTGACAGCCTGTCTGCACAGTTGTTCTTTCTAACTCTCAATAAATGCAAATTTAATCCTCTTCTTTATGAACTAAGAAATTCCATCCCATTTCTGTCTCTTCATTCCATTTCTTTTTTATGATCTAACTTCAGAATCCTTTCTATTATCTCAATACTCCTCTCATAATGCTTAAGTTTTAACCTAATTACATTAATCAGAGCTTAGGGGTTTCAATTAACTACTTACAGAGGGTCAGAAAAAACCTTCCTGCTGGTTTTGTTTATTTGTTTTCTCATCTTCCTCTGAAGCATCAGTGGCTGGCAACACAAAATAGAGCATTTAGTCCACTAATCTGAAGAAAATTTGTGTCATTGGTGTGTCTGCTCACATACTCAAGTCTGACAGCACTTTCTCTCCTTGTCGTGGTGATGGAGCATAAGGTTAATTTATTACATTTTTTGGCCTTCTGGTGCACTAGAAGATACATCTCATCCACTGGAATCATCTTGGTTTAATTTGTCTGATCATTTCATAGGATCATAGAATCATAAAATCCTAGGTTGGTTTGGGTTGGAAGGAACTTTGAAGATCTTTTATTTCCAACTCCCCTACCATGGATAGGATGCCACTCACTAGATCAGGTTTCTCAGAGTCCCGTCCAACTTGGCCTTGAACACTTACTGGGATGGGGCATCCACAACTTCTCTGAGTGCCTGATCACCTCCGAGCAAAGAATTTCTTCCTAATAGCTAATCTAAACCTATCCTTTTTCACTTTAAAACCATTTCCTCTTGTCTTGTCACTATCTGCTCATATAAAAAATTTTTCTCCCTCCTTTTGATAAGCTCCCTTAAGGTACTGAAATGAGATCTCCCTCAGAACCTTCTCTTTTCCAGGCTGAACAACTCCAGCTCTCTTAGCTTGTCTTTGCAGGAGAGGTGCTCCAGCCCTCTGATCATCTTTGTGGCCCTCATCTGGACTCACTCCAACAGGTCCATGTCCTTCTTGTGCTGAGGACCCCAGAGCTGGATGCAGCACTGCAGGTGGGGCCTCAGAGCAGAGGGGAAGAATCACCTCCCTCGACCTGCTGGCCACTCTGCTTTTAATGCAGCCCAGGACACGATCGGTTTTCTGAGTTGCAAACATTCACTGTTGACTCATATCCAGGTTTTTATCCTCAAGAACCCCTAAGATCCTTTTCTGCAGCACTGCTCTCAATGAGTTCTTCTCCCAGTCTTGACTCATGTCTGGGATTGCCCCATCCCAGGTGCAACACCTTGCACTTGGACGTGTTGAACTTCGTGAGGTGGCAATATATACTTCATGAATGATAGTCATGCAATAATACCCACAGGAGGCACCAAATCAGAGTTATTGAAGGTGCCTTTCAATGAGGTTCTCCTGGGCTCCCTCCCCATGTCTGTCCAGATCCCTCTGGATGGCATCCCCTCCTTCAGACATGTCAACTCAGCTTCCTTCCCACTTCAGATGCATTGCTCAGGAATTGGACTCATCTATTCGCTGTCTGTAACACACCTTTTGAAGACTGAATTATCTGGCTTAGCTAGAAAAAGGCTGTGGGTTTCATTTAAGGAAATTGGACAACTTGAATATCTTCTGATTCATAGATCAAATAATCTGAGTTAATTGCAGCTGGTGGGCCTAAATTCAGTGTATACCTCCTACTTTCTTCCTTATGTATGCAAATTGAACACCTCACATCATTCCCTATAAAGCTTAGTTTTCAGCCCTTTGTTTATTCTTACAGGTTTTGTCTACATCTTCTGCAACTTTTTAACAACCCTGTTGAATCGCTGACACCAAATTTGGCACCATATCTTTATAATGTTTTCTGTATCTACTATAACTTCTTTCTGTATCTGCAAGTTACTGTCTTTGCTGGTAATTTACAGTCTAAGTGCTATTGAGAAAAAAAAATCCATTAAGCATTTTCTAACTGGCAGATGCCATGGAGGGGAAGGTTTATACAACCTTCATAAGGGAGAAAATCACCGTTCACTATGCACTAGAAGTCAGTACATGAAAATACAGAGAGATATTAAACTTGAAGGGAAAAAAAGGGAAGAAATTGAGATTAAAGACCTACCTGACAGGAACACTCTTACCAACAGGAAACCAGGGACCGTGAGTATGTTTAATACAGAGAGGAAAACTTGCTGTTTACATTTTAATAAAAGCACTAGGTAAAGTCTGGTAAATAACATGCATATAATGAAAGATCTCATAAAAAGGGACCAGAACCGAGTGGTTTTTGGGAAGTGTCAATCCATGGAATCAAAGTGGAATGCCAAATCTGAAATGCAGCAAGTTGAGCGTTATGGATATGTGATAAGTGACAGATGATAGTGAGCTGGTAAGACTTGCCATGGTTACACAGTGGTTCAAGCAGTCCAAAGGAAAGGATCTTTTTGTGTATAATGACAGGTTTTAGTCTGTAATCAAACTTAACAGAAAATTAATATCGTTGCAATTCCGGGTAGTCCTGAGGGTAAACGGAATGAAGGAAAGGGGATGGTATAACATGGTAACTCAGTTGGCTGATAGCTAATTTCCTCTTTTCCCAAAGGTCTACAAAATGTGATAAGTCAATTCCTTCTGGGCAGCCTGATTCCTGCAGCATCTCTGAAATTCTGCAACCAAATTACTTCCAGTATCTCTGAATAAATGTACTTATGTGTTTTGGGACATTTTCATTCCTGTGAGCAACACTTCCAGAAAATGCTGGTATCAGAAAAAGTACAACATAAATTTATGGTGCTTTGGTTCTCCAGCATTAGGTGTTTACAGAGACCTAACTGCAGTGGCTAATTTAACTTTCTGTGAAAAGCCTGCTGAGATGGAATTACGTTCCAAACATCTTGATGGTTTGCAATATTGCACAACAATATAATAATATCTTTGCAGAATAATAAAAAGCCAGCTGTACCTGCCAGCATACAGAAGAGCGTGACACTGTCCAGAAGACACAGGGAGTGCAGGGATCTCCCAGGCTGAAGCTATATCTCTAACATCCACTTGTTTGTATAGCTTTGGGAAGATGAATTACTCTTTCAACTGCATTCACCTGAAGCAATTCACACCAGGAAAAAAATTATACACTCCAGCACTACTCCAGTGTATTATGGTAAGTAAGAAAGTTCAAGATAGAGGTTTTTATTTGCTCCTTCTCTGTCCCTGCTTGGATCCTCTCTGCAGTCACAGAGCAGGACTGTGGCATTTTGGGAGAAGGGAATACTTGTGCTGCAGCTACAAATAGTAATGAGGAGGGACAGATGGAACAAATTATATTGAGTTTGCATATCTGTGTAATGTCAGGTATTGAAATCAACAGGGAGCTTGTTCCATGGTTGTAAACATGGCTCTTTGAACCTTCTTTGGCAGTACTTGTTCCTGAGAGTGAAGCATGACCGTGCCCTGCAGCACTTCAGATCTTGATCTCATTCCACAGCTAAATAAACTCATCAGAACTACCTTTGTGTTCCTGTGCTCCAGCCCAGCACCATGTTTGTGGAGTGTCTCCATGCATCCGCTGGCATATGGAGTCAAAGTGCTGGTCTGGAACTACAGAGAAACAGAATTTAAACAGGAAGGTCTTGCTGACCTAATGATTCAACTCACTCTAGGGCAACCCTTACAACAGCGAACATGGATAAAAACTCTTTTCAGACCAACTACATTTAGCATGTAGTGTGTCATCTGTTCATGAAGTGTGCCATCTGAATAGTCCCCCATAGCAATGGCAAAATGCCATTAGAAAGGACTTATTTTATTCTAGAAACCTATTTGCAATTAAAACATTCAGCCAAAGACAACACACCTTCTTCCTTTTTGCTTTCTTCCACCACAAAAGTAGTATTCTGTCAGACAAAAAGGTATATTTTTCCATCTGCTTTTTCTTTCCAGTGATTATTAAAGCCAAAGAAATACGCTTTCCATTTCAACTCAGAATATTAATAAATGTGATGAAGTATTTTAAAAGATTTGGCTATTAAATAACAATTCAGTGATATTCGTGTCTGAATTCTTTTTAACCACTGCAAAATGTGCTACCCTAGTAGCTTTCAAGGATTAAATATGAGACGGCTACCCTTTGTATATACATGGATATAAAGGAATAATTAATTACGTAAACTCTTAGTTGAAAAATTAATATCTACTCTCTAAAGTCAAATATATATAAACAAAGGTAACAAGTAACTGTTTTTTATAGCAGACTAGGGATTCTGGTGCAATATAAATCATAAAAGCAAAGACTTAAAAGTTTCTTTCCAACCAGATATTAAAATATTAACTCAGAGTACAATAGAAAAATACATCAGGATCAGAAAATTCAGTAATCTTCTTTCTTGAATGTTTAACTATGTTTTAGATGCCTAGGCATATATTTCCTAAAGGAAAAAAAAGACATATTCCTGATAGATAAATAATGAAAGAGATTGTAGTGTTGCACCAATTCTTGAAAGGAAAATTACAGAGAATTGTGTGGTGGTCTGTGACTTATCAGCTGGTTGTGTGACTCTTCTTTCCTCTTCTTTTCACCCATTAATTACATTAATTTTTGACAGCATCAATCAAGACAGCTGAACTGGGCTGGTATGCACCAGCTTAAAATCAGATTGTTTTGTAGACTTATACTCTTTCATGAGCAATTGCTGCATATGCTACAGGAATACCTTAATGCCCAAGAAACTTTTAAGAGTTTTTCTTTTAAGAAGTGCGACAAACAGTGAGCTATTTCTATGGTGCAAAAAGTTCCGTGGCCCATTATCACTGGAACCAAAAATCATGGCCAGATTTTGAAAGGGTTACCAGAACAGAAAGACTGAGCTACTATCTACTGAGTACACAGGACTTCATGAAACTTCACCATATATTTCAGCAGCCTCATGGATGTCATTGGCACTGCAAAATTACATCTGACATGTACCTTCATTTCGACATGTCTATGCAGTGCTCTAAACACTAATTTATTGAAGGCAACATATTTCAAATTAAACAAAACCAACTTCAAATTGACTTGCCTATCTAAAGACAAGTACTATCTTAACAAGAGCCTCTGGTTTATGAAAATTCCAATTGCCTGCATGTGTCAGCCCCAAGCGTATCCATGCCTTTGCTGGTGGCTGGATTCCTTAGGATGGTGCCATCCCCAGACACCCTGTTCTCCTCTTTCATGGAGGATGATTCTTCTGAAGCTGATGCCAGAAAGAACTTGGATGTGATACTATATATAGTAGCCACACATAAGAAACAAAACCTGCTATAAGAATAATTTGTGCCCAAACTTTAAATTAAGCAGTAATAGGTTTTTAAGAGGCCACACGCCAGGCTGAAGGAGAACCAAGCTCTGCATTATCTCCTAGAAGGACTTTCTCTTCATTTGACACAATACCTGTGCTGTGAACCACACAGTAGAACGGATTTGCATGTCACCTCTCCAGGTGTTTCACTCCACAAGTTCTCTAAACATTGAAAAGAGAACAGAGTTTCCTTACAAGGGCAAAGTGAAGAATGAAATTATGTTTTTGCAGACTGTTGGATTCTTGTTGAAACCCTGCAGTCCTGGGGCTGGTCCCAGATACAAGTCTCAGGAAAAGCTTTGTTGGAAGGAATCCTCTAGAACAGCTGCTGTCCATGACAGATGTGCCAACACAGCAACCAGAGAGCCAGTTTCCATAGCAATTGCAAACTTTGCTCATGTTCTTGCTTCGTCCATGCCAATAAGCAGGCACTGACTCACTCCCTACCAATGCAACATGCATGTAAGTCTTTTACAAGCAGCAGTCTATGGATATAGGCACAGGAGCTAAACTGACACCTGTGGCACACCTCATCTGTGCCTGGTCTCCTCAGGGAAGAAAAAAAAGTTATTTTCTCTTATCTCTTTCTCAATCTACTGCTACTTTAAGAGCCATCCTATTACTGGGTCTTTTATTAGGTCAGGCTTCTAAGGATATCCAACACTTTCAAAAGTTGCAAAATAAGGTGAAATTAACATTAAGTGGCATGAACAGGAGCAACAGAAAAATACGTTGAAAATCTAAATACCGTTGTGCATTTAGATAATAATATTGCAGTTGATCCAAAGCTGTTACTACAATATCTTGCAAGCTACTGCAAGACCTTACCAGTATACATTGTGTGGTTAGTCTGTTGCCTTTTTCCCAACCTGGAAATGAAACTTGAGATAATTTTGGTATGGAGGTTATATAAAAGTGTGTCTTTATTTGGAAGCCTGGGACAGTTATGGAGAAGGTCCACAAAAGGCCCGCCCCCATGGGGGTGCATACAATTTTATAAGTTTGGCAAATTAGCATAATGGACAAAAAAGCACCAATCAGGAGCACAAGCAGTGATGCAATTATTCCCCCCGTCAAGCTCCTTCTAAGTCTTCCTCCCCTTGGATGGGATGTGTCTGAAGAGCTGTTTTTCAACCTTGGTAGCCAGGGAGAACCAAGATAGGATAGGGCCCTTGGAATAGCTTTTGTCTTTCTGCCTAGGGAAAGGGCATGGAAAAGTACTGGGAAAACTAGCTGGAATACAATAATAGGCTACAAGGCCCCAGATATATGTGCAAAGAATACAGAGAATACACAAAAGAAAAAAGACAAACGTCAAAATGTCATCAAGTTCAGTGCACGTTTATTTTTCTGTAACGCTCACTAAATGTTACCAGATGTGTCTTGATCTTTAGACCTGCTCTCTCTCTCCTCTTTATCCTTAATCTCCCTTCCCCTCTTTTCTCTTCCTCTTTAATTTATACATACATGCTTATGTGTGTGCTATTTCAAAGAACTGTACCAAGTGATTAAAGTCAAGGGTCACGCATATCTACAGGATTATTCGGAGTTGAAAGAATGATCCACAGTGAATGCTCTTCTCGCCCTAATGTGTAGCACAGGTGATAGAGTGCAAAAATATAAAACATGACAAGTGATGCTAGGAGATGGCAAAATGTATACGTGTTATAAATAATAATGGAGATTGTTTGCAAAATGTTCATAATCTGAAACTGAAAATACCTGTGGTGTTGCCTAATTCTATTTGATTTGATAAGAAACATGGATGGTTTCCTACTGCTGGATTATCTGAGGACAATTTGTAGATTTAATAATCAGCTTTGTTTTGAAGAAAATCACAGTATCTTTTATTTTGGTCCTGTTGATCTGTGTTTGATAAACAACTGTGTTAAGTCTTGTTAGGTTTCTGTTCTGTTTGAGATTCAGAGAAAGGCATTTGAATTTAGGGGGAGTATAAGCACGAGATAGATTTTCTGATTCTGGTGTTTGAGGTGTGAAGTGTGGAAAATCAAGAACTTCAGATGTTCCCAGGGTACCAGTAAGGTAATTACTGCACATCAGCAAGGTATTGAGAGCTCCTCCGGTGTTTGAAAGGGAAGTAGCTGCTCACAGTGCCAACATCTCCTCCAAACCCTGCCCTCAGTGGCAAACACAAAAAGGACTCTCCTAGTTACATCTTGATCACTTCTGAAGGATGGTGGTAGGAACAGTGAGCCCTCAAATTTACCTGCTTCCTGGAGTTACCAGGAATGTACCAAAATGTACCAAAATATCTTCAGGAGACCCCACAGAAAGCCATCTAGGAATTCCAGCAGGGTAACTGGATGACCCTGGAGAGTTTCTGCATGTTGTCCTTGAGAGCTCACTTTCCAGTTCCCTACCTGGGCAGGTGGTGAGTCTGATTTTGACAGCTACAAAAGTGCATTGAGGAAGATGATACTTAAAGGGACTGGATGTCAACAAAGTTAGAAAGAAGCTGAGAAAAGTGTTCACAGCCATGAACCACAGACATCTCAATTTCCTTAAACCCTTCTTCCAATGTCTAGCTGAGGTACAGATCTTTGCACTTGCAAACTGGAAAGTTTTGTTACACATTGGGAAGTCAGCCACTGGAAGAAAAACAGGAAGAAAAAAAAAGACCTGAACAGATTTGTGGATGATAGAGTAACTCTGAGCCCTGCTCTGGGGCTCTGAAAAAAATATTGCAACCTTAGAGTGTGAAGTAAAGTATTTTCCAGAGTAATAGAGAAAAGTAATGCTTTAGTGTAAATTTTTTGTAAAACCTCATTTATGACAGAACTTATTCGCCTCCTAGAAACTTTTTCTCCATCTGCAACAGGTGCATGGAGAGGCTGTGAAGATTGAAAGGGGAATAAAAAGCCTATCTCACAAAAGAGAATGGAAGTGCTTAACTTCTTTCACCTAAAAAAATGAAAGCTGAGAGGAGATACTATTGCAGTCTATAAATATTTCAGGAAATAAATATTAAGGAGAGAGGGGAGGTAAGTGTTAACACAAAATTATATAGCTGCCAATTGGTTATGAATTTTGGGCTAATAGCAAGAGACAGTACAAAGCAAAATATAAACCAGAAAATATGTCTTTTTTGTTCTGGGCAATATTTTTTTACCTTAAATGAAAAGATCATAGCAAGCTCTGTGTCAGCTTTCTGTGTTATCATGTGAGAGAGCCCTGCTGCTATATAAGACTTTCTTTTGCAATCCTTCAAAAGGCAGTTTTTGACCCTTTATCTCTGCCTTTAGTGTCAAGCTGCTGAATGAAATGTGTTCAATTGAAATTAAATTCAGGTTAGAAATCAGTAACCCTATTCAGGATTCAATTTCATTAAGGATTTGTACATAGGAATTACCATCCTATACAATTACCATTATCAATGGTCTAGACCTGCAATCCTTTGTATAACAAAGCATCTTCTAACCTGTAATCAAGTGAAGTAGGAGTCCTTTTGATTTCATTCTTTAATTGAGTAATCATGTTTTGGCTCACAGACTAATGCTGCTTTGTTCAAATTTCATCCTTTCCAGTACATCGTTTCTTCAGAGTATCTCTTACTTTTTCTTATAGTAATAAAAAAATCCCAATGTATTATGCCAGTGGATCACTGGTGTGGCAAAGAATACATTTACTTATTGATAGCATCCACATCTACCTTGTATAAAAATATTTTATGTATATGTTGCATAGCTGGCAACTTCCTTTTGCACTAAAGACCAGTATTGCTCTAATCTTTAGCTCAGCTGGTATTTACTGTGTTGGCTGATGTTAATGACAAAGCCAAGAATAAATTAATCAGTGGAGCTATTCTACCAATTTGTCACACAACAACTTACTCAATTTCATTAATGATTTACTTACTCACTTGGGGACTTTCCTTTTACAGTAATAATATAAAAGCCCAAACATAAACAATTCATACAGGCACTTGCAATTTTTCCAGCCAGTACCCATTTAAAAAAAAAAAAAAAGAAACCCCACCACAAAACAAACAATCAAAAATCCCCACTCAAATCCACAAACTGCCTCCTACTTACTCCTTCCAAATCTTGCAATTCAGCTGGAAAAGGATCATTTTGGCTTCTCCATGCCTATGACTTGGGTGGTACCTGGGAGCAGAGTGATGGAAACTATCTTCAGTATAGTAATCTCATTTCAGTAACTAGAAAAGTCCTTGCTCATCCTCAGACTGTCCACTAGCTTGCACACAGAAAAGCTTTTAACAACATAAGTCAGATGCATTTTTTACTTTAAAACCAAGTTTAGATTCAGACATTGCAGGACTCCAGGAGCGAACCATAGCATATATACAGCTGAAATGTTCTTCTGGCCAAAGCACATGCAGATATTGCCAGATGTTACCATGAGGTGGATGTGTTAATGAAAACTGTTGTGGAGCTATTTTTCAGCAGACTTGCATTTGACAGTCTAGGAATCCTTCCAAATTCCAGGCATAGGTTAGGTGGCATACTAACACTGAGGAATTCCTTTTACCTGTAAAGCTGCCTGTCTAGTTCAGCTGCCTCAGGCTTGCAAAAGCTGGTACAAAAAACCAGTGCACACAACTGCCATAGCCTTTATTTAGTCCAGCATACTGATAATTCCTTAGTCTCACTGAAAGATGATTTAGCAAAATTTTTTGCAAATAAGGAAATCGGAGCATTGAGAAGTAGATGCAGTTTTCCCTGCAGTCATGGACTTCCATGTTGTCCTGGAGAATCTTTGAATTGTAAATGAAACATTAATGGATTCAAGTTTCTCAAATTTTTTTGCTATGTTCTACCCAGAAAGACTTCAGTGTGCAAATTTTCCCAGTTCAAATGAAGAAGAAGGATATCACTGCACTATTGCTAGGTATAATAACACATGTACAAAGATGAAATTATGTACAACAATATTTAGTCATTAAAAATGCTCAGCATATAAAAATAGGAACACACTGCAAAATCAGAAGCTTGAAAGGCAAATGAATTAATGGAAATTAATAATAAACACAAGATTAAATGACGTTATCATTATTTAATAGGAATTGGTTCAGAAGCCAGGAGGACTGGTAACATCTTCTAGGTCTGAGAAGAAAAGTTTACATTTTCAACATTGTAAAATACATAATAAGACTTTCTAAGCATAAATTTGCTTCTAAAAGCACTACTGAAGGAATAGCTCAATATTGCTTTTAAAGGCAATAATAATTTACATCTGAGTATCATTCAGGAATAATGATAGAAAGACAACCAACACTGAAATGGTCCCATGAAAATATCCTCAGTCATCATAGAGGAATATGGAATAACATCTAGTGTCCAGAGCTATATTGTTATTAGTCATGGCTTTTCAAACAGAACAGTCGATCTCTGTGACAATGCCTGCTCTTTTTGTCCCCTTTTTTTCTATGATAAAAAGCTCCACCCAAAACCAAGAGACAATTTTCAGCCTTATTTGTACTTTTACCACAAGCCTTGTCTGCTCCTTAGGATCACAATAAAGAGCTGTTATTTCATCTCCCAAAGCAGACTTAACAGCCTCTTTGTCAGGGTTGCCAAACTCTCGGTAATGATGCCCTCAGCTCCTTCCAGCCTAATGATGTTGGAAGAGATCACTGTACATCACTAGTTAGGAAAACAAACCTGGCAGTACAGCACTGGCATGCTAAGGCTCCATGTGCAACCAGCCACTGTTCACTTTTGCACAAGAGTAATAATGGTAGCGAGCACCTGCATCCCACTTCAGTTTCGGAGATAGGAAGGAGCTAAAGAGGTGGGAGGTGTAGTGCTGTGGGCAGAGGGAAATTGTCCTGCTTTTTGCGACTTGAGGCAGCTCAGAAAAACAGCTTGATCAGTCCCATCCTGCAATGAATGAACATTGTAACAACAGCCTGTTGCCCTCCCAAAAAGTAGCTCTGAACAGGCAACTTTGCCTACTCACTGCCTAAGACGTAGTAAATGAATGGAGCTCTGAGATGGCAAAAAAGTAAACAGCTTGTTGAAGGAAAAACAGAAGATGGATACTCTCCAAAAGAAGCAGATCATACCAATGAGTTCCAACATTTTCTGGATCAAGATCCAAAATTTGGCAGATTTCCCTACTATAAATGCCTCTAAAAGCATTACAAAAATTCCTGTGTGGAAGTTCTAGTAAAACAAAATTGACATTCTCTATTGGTGTCAGCTTTTCCTTTATATTTTCTTATATCCTCCCATATGCAGCCTCACACTTTTAAAAGTTACTTTAAATATTTGTTACCATGATTATTGTTGTTTATTTAAACTTTCAAAAAGACAAACAGTCGTCATGAATTTTTGTCATGTATATGGAAAACCTGCAAATTTTCCCGGTGCTGAATATCATACCAGTAACATCTGCCATGACTACGATGCTGTTCTTTTCTGGAAAGATAAGTTGTCATGCAGAAAGACAGAATATCTTGTAGACTGAATAAAGACAGGACATGCTTATACTAATGTAATTCTAAATCCTTTTTATTTGAAAATCTTTAGGGAAGTGAAGATGTAAATAGTAGCAAGAAACTGTTATATTTTCTTGGAACGAGACCCTTTAACTAGTAGATTTTCCACCAACCTAAAGAACAATGGTTAAACAAAAGTGTTTGTATAATCAACAGCTAAAAAATGTCAGGCTTTTACAATATAATTTTGAAATGTTGTGAGGTATTTGTGAATTACTGTTTAAAATTTATATGTTGCTCAGCAGACTGCAGAGCAAGAAGAGGACATAAATAGTTTAAAAGAAAGCTTCTGGTCCTCTAAGAGGTGAGACAGAAGTCTTTCATTTATTCCTCAGAAAAAAAAAGCTTTGTAACTATGACAAACGCCAGATGAGACAGCACGATCCAAGGAGTGAAGAGTCTGACAGGACAGGAAAAATTAATCTAGGCTTTTTACAGCACTAGAGCCCTCTTTCTGCTCTGACTGGAAAGATACTCAGGCTTGTAAACCAAATTGCATTTTTTTACATTGCATTCACGTTCACCAAAGCAGTAGAGAACTAGGTCGTTTCCAATAACCCTAGAGTTTAGTGCAACTTTTTCAAAGAATAAAAGATTTTGCAGTAAGCTTGCAAAGGTGTTTTAGTTCATTTTGCTGCTGCTGAGTGGTCTTTCTTGCCCCCTCTGCACTGACTCTTCCAGCTTTTACCTGGCAGGCCGCTGTCTTCCCAAGGAAGAGCACTGAAAAATCCACATATTTGTCTTGTCCCTATGAAGTGTACATCAGGACATAAGGAGATCAACTTCAGTGATGAGAATAATGACCCCATTGCTCCTCATCCTTCCTTCAAAGTCTGTCACATTTTAGGTTACCTATAACTGTGTTTATGCCACTCAAACTTTGCACCATAAATAGACTGAAAACACTGAGTTATTTCACATAAATCTCTACATCTTATCATCATATGTCATATTAAAATTGATGAGTGGAGCCAAGCAGAATGAACAGACTCTTCATAGAAATGTATTAATATATGTGAGGGAAAGAAATGGCATCATATTATCATTAATATATTACATTTATGTATTGAGAGTGCCTGGAACATGAACAAACTGAGTTCCATTATAAAAAACATGGTATAAACTCACAGTATCTGAGAGCCACAATCTGTTTTCAGTAGCCAGATCTCTCACTGTTATAAATAAGGGGAAAATAAAGTTGCAAAAAAACCCCAAAATTGGAAGCAAATGAATCCAAGGATGATGTAGGAAACATGAGAAGCTTAGTATTGTACTTATTCAACCTCATCTCAATACAAGAGTGTTTTGAGATACTGATAAACTATTCACATTGTACAATTACAGTGTTTGATTTCCCAGAGGAATAAAGCTGTATGATGCTCTGTTGTGTGTACCTTAATCCATATAGAGACAGTTTCTACAGGAGATCATTAGTTCTGCATAAACTTTGTTATAGTTGCACCAGAAGCTCTTCAAAATCCTTCATGCTTGAAAGATTAATTAAGTTGGATGGTCCTGGAAATGTGATTCTTTTTAAATGCCTCCCTAAGGCCCCTAACTCTTCTTAAACCAGGACTTTCTTTCCATTATTTTCAAGCCACTCAAACTTCATTTTCCCACTTATCCCTTCAATCTAAAGAAATATCATATATTTGTCTTTTGTTCTTCTCCATTCAGAGATAGGTAGAGAGCCCTTGGGACATACAGGATCATTATGTTTCCTTTGGCTTGGAGAGAGATTTCATGAAAACCTGTAATTTCTGCCTTGTAAGGTAGGAAACGATGTTCTTCACCATCAAGATTTAATTTGCAGTATTGTGGTCATCCTTAATAGCACAAACTTCTTCACCAGAACTGACAACTTCCAGACTGCTGATTAAAGGTCTCCAGCTCCCTTTTTCTCACAGACACAGCTCCACCTCAGAAAAGAGACCTGCTAAATCCAATATCTTGTTTCCCTGGTTTTGAGTTCCACTTGTCTCTATTCTTTCTTCACCAAAGTGTGTGTAAGGCACTGATTGCTGCTAAATCCTTTTCGTAGTACTTAGTTGGTGTCACAACTCTTTAAAAAAAACAACAGCAAACAAAGCATCTGAAGCATACCTATAAATGAGGTGATTTCCATTTTCACAATGTCATAGGAAAGAGTTATTTAATGAGTGAGGTACTGCACTTAGGAGATAATCCTCTGAAGTCTGATATAAAGAGTGAAGACTTCCCCCTTTCCACTCCACACCTGTCTTTCTGAAGTGCTTGTCTTCATGATTTTTCTTTAGAATTTTATACACATCTGTGTGTATATATATATATATATAAATAACAATACATATATACATATATATATAAAAATACATTTATATATATAAAATCTTCGCTGCAATTTCAAGCATGCAATCTTGCTTTGTCTCAATTACTCCAAACTTTTATTGTATGCAAAATGAAACAAGTTATCTGGCATTAGGCCTCTGCCACCAGAAAATGCCAGGCTGCATAAGACATGGTGGTAATGTTAATAGCTGGAGATATCAAAGCAATAAAGGCTCTGGACCAGTTCACACCAACATAAATTACTGGCTGCACTTAGTAAAATGTTAATTCGTTGTTTCATGATAGCTTTAAATGATAATTTATCTACTTTAAAATCTTATTAAAAATTAAGAGATACATGAATATCCATTAATTTATGCATAACCAGAGACAAAATACAAGGAGAGAAATTCAGGTAAATGTATGTGGGTGTAGACCTTAATCATACTAATGTCTCTTTATCCAGGATCATTCTCCCAAAAGCTGAGAGTCTGAAATAGCAACTAATCCAAAGCTTGAAGGGTACTATCCCTTCTTAAATGTCTTCATCATACTACTTCTGATGCCTTTAAACTGAACAAAATCAAATCAGTCTCTTGGAGGACTTGAAAGTACTTCTTTCAAAGACAATAGAGATGTAACACTGCTGCAAAGAGGAGGAATTCCCTCTGGGAAGAATCTGGCAGATAGACCTATCTGGCATGGTGAGTCCCCATCTGTTAAGCTGGTAGTGATGAAGAGGTAGTCAGGAAACAGTGGTGAATCCATTGGCAAGTTACCCAGCAGAGCCCAAAGTCCTGCAATTAATAGTGCTGAATGCGTTTTTGCAAAAGTTGGGAGAAAGGAAGAGAATTGCAAAATGGCACAATTTGCCATTGACTTGACATCCATAAAGGAGGAATAGAACAAGAATAAAGACAGAAAAACTGGCAGCTTTAGCCCAGGTGGGTGAGGAAATGCAGTTTAAGGTCAACCATGGAAATATATGTGAGCATAACTAATGTATCCTGCTCCAGCACCTGCTTGTGAACTCAAGAATATTGTGAAAGAGTTTGGAGTCAGTGGGAAGCAGGTGATGGCAAGTGATCACCAGCAAGGTGATGTTCTGGTAGTCAAGAGCAATTAGGTTTGCATCACCTGTTGGAGTCCAGAATGCAGAGAATATTGCTCTGCCTGTTTTAAAGAAAAAAACCCCCCTGTACACCAACATTTCTGGTCTTCCACCGTGGAGAAAGCTGTATACCCTGAAAGAGGAGTTAGAATCTGCATGGGTGTAAACTAGGTGATGAGATATTGTGTAAGGTGGTTCCATGGTATAAAATCTAGACTTTTTAGGTTAGTTAATGTAGTAAATAGATAAAAGCAAAAAACTTCCAAATGGAGGATAATAGTTGTCTTTTAGACCCTTCTTCTTCTTCTTCTAGTCCTCCATTTCATGCAGTAAAAATAATTTGGAATGATTGGATGGAAAAACCTGCAATTCCGGTCAACGTAGTAGAGTGAATTATTGAGCATTGGTAGAAAAAAGAGAATATCTTTCATTTTAAGTTTTAATTGGACAATTTACCTTTAAAAGGGCCTGTAATCAAGATTAGGCAGCCATTCCTGGCATTCTCTGCTCTGTACTGTCCTACGCTAGAGTTTTAACTCTCTGATAAGACTTAATAAACAACTATCTGCAAGCTAAAGAAGACAGAAAGTGCCATTCTTCACGGCGCCTGGCAAAAGGTACAAAAATTCCCTCATCTGGGGAATAATAGTCAGGAACAGAACCTGATAATCACCAGAATAAATAATCCCAGTCATGTTGGCCCTGCTCCCTAACATAAAAGACACCAATCCGTGAAAGACAACATCACAGCAAACTGTTTGAGAAGAACTTTGCTACTGATTTTCCTAGGTTATCCTTAATTTTCTCACAGTTGCACCAAGGCTCCAGCTGCCCATCCCAGCCCTGCAGGCAGAGTGGTGGCTGCCTGGTCCCTGCTGCTGTGCACCCTGCCAGAGCACTGGGTGGCTGCTGGCCGAGTCACTGTGGGCAGCTCATCAGGCAGAAATGGTAATGGGAAGAGATGCATTCTGCTCCCACACACAAGGATCACACATTTTGCTCATTACAGTGCCACAGACACTGCCCCTCCAAAAGCTGGTAAACTACAAGCGTAACTGATCCATCCTATGTCCATCCTCCCCTTTGTTGCTTGGGTCTGTTTCTTATACATACATGTATATCTTGCTTACAGAAACACTTTTTGCAGAAAGTTCCTGATGTAAAAGGGAATTGATGCAGATGGCAAAAACATGGCCTTATTAAATTTTATAACCTGGAAAGGTATGAAGCAGCAGTAAATGTTTTCCCTGCCTGTGATTTGGGGCAGCTGTATTTTATATAGGTTTTCAGTTAATCTTGACCTGACAAGCACTCAAATATGGATCTCAAGGGACAAATCCTTCAAAAAAAGGAAAGTTGGCTTTAAACTGTATTATGCAATTCATGAAACAGCATGAACTCTGCAATAAACTCTCTCGTGCAACTCAGGAAATTCATGATACTGTGAAACCCGGTTCAACATCCTCAACAGTAGGAGAGAGTATCTGCAGTGACATAGTAATTTATTGCATTTTAATATATAACTAACTGTTGAGTAAAAAACATTAAATGTAATTTGACAAAGTAAAAAATTGTATGCACCAAGCTCAATTTAATTTAATTTTTATGTATGACCCTTCTGTCACTCGTATTTCAAGAAGCTGGGCTGCATGGTTCATGTATTTATTGTGAGTGAAGCTCCACGAAATTGTTTCAATTGATTTGAACACTTAATCTGCTTCTTCATTTACATCTGTGATAGAATTGCTTTTACCTAGTTACCTTTGACAATGGCAAAAAAAAAAAAAGGAAGCAAAGAAAATGGAGTTTAAGAGAAATCAAACACTACACTGTATTTTTGAAGTCTTGGTAATGAGTGGGATAAAAAGAACTCTGTTCAGTTCTTGGAGGTCCTTTTTTCTGGTAGACGCAAATTCTCCCCTTGAAGTTTCACTGCTTATATTAAAAAAGAAGTAGTAAATTAGATACTCTGTAAACCACAAACAAATGTGAGTTAGACTGTCTGAACTCTCTGAATTCCTGCCTATTTCCTGAAGGGAAAAGATTTTATCTATCTTTGTACATGTTTATCTTTGTATGTCTGTGGGTCAGAAATGCTGGATCTCCCAAAGATATAAAAGAATACATGGAGATGTTTTTTTCCTCTTGGTATCAACTGCGGAATCAACTTTGTTAGGAAAAATAATCCAGCAACAGCAATAGTCCATGACAGTTTGATTAATACTCAGTTTTTGATATTTACACAATATTTCTGGTTCTCTATATTTTACTCACCCATCTGTGTTGTTTGGGGTCCTTTGATCTTTCTGATGTTGTTTAGCCCCTACTTTTGCATTTGTATTTCTGTCTCACTGCTACATGAGAGAATAAATAAACAAATAAATAAATATGCTGTCATTTGTCTAGTCATCTCAACAATGTGCTCTAAGATGAATGGTTTGAGTGAAATTAAGCTGTTTCATCAAATGTTTTTTTATACATCTTTCAGGTAATTAAAAAAGCTAAATATGAGCCCCAATGCTCAAGCACTTTGCGATTTATGACTCTTAGTCCATAAGACAACAAATGATTTAATGTGAAATATAAACACTGAGAACACAGGGTTCACTTTAGCCATTAGAAAATGAACATTATTTGATACTATTCACAATGCAAAAGGCTTAACTTCTCATCCTGCTACTGCCAGTATCTCTAGTACCTTCCAAAGAACATCTTTATAAGCAGAGTGAGACATCTGGAGAAATGTGAGGCGTTGCCTCAAATTGCAATGTTCTCTAATTCTTTTTCCTCTTCTGTTTCTGTCTTATTTATATTTATCAAGATATTCCCAACTCAGCTGCCTCCGATGACTATTACTGTGATAGTGTTATATAAAATACAGAGCTGCTAACCATTTAGATCTTTGCTATGAAAGCCAAAATATTAAACCTCCCCTCCCTCCCCGCCAAAAGCCTCCCTAACTCCCAAACCAAAAAAAGCCCACAAAAACAGGCAAAAACAATTTGTTATATGCTTGAGTTAGGAATCCTAGTAAGACTGTTTGCTCTGTAAGGGAATTGTGCTTTCTTGAGGTAATTAGGTCCCAAGTTGATTTGCTCTGTTCTCTTTTACAGAACGTATTGCGTTATTACCACTTGGAAGACAGCAAAGCCCTATGCAAAAGACACATTTCTCTAGCAAATGAAAAGGCTTGTATTTTTTTGGATGGAGACAATGAAGAGAGCTTGCATTGACAGCACCAGAAATTATATTATAGTTTAGGAATTGTTATGATATAAAACCTCACCCTCGTTAGGAGGAGCTCTGATTTTGTGCCCTAATTTTTTATTACAGAATAATGTCTTTCCATCAGAACAGGGAAGAATTAAGTAATACTGAAACAAAATGAGACACCTATTTAGGAAGGAGTCTCCCCATCCTCTTTAGACAGTTCTTCACAACCAACTTCAGTACACCAGTGTGATTGTTTAGCTCTCAGTGGGGCAGAGGCCTTGTCCCTGCAGCAGTGATGCTTCAGAGGAAGGAGAGAGGTCTGACATACCCTTCTTCCTAACATTCCTATTGATTAGCTGAAGGCAGCTCCTAATCAGGACGTATATTGCACTTCAGGAGCCCTGAACTCCTGAGGAGAGGAGGAGGCAGAGGAGCTCTCACAGGTGGTCTGAGTCATACTGCTTTTCCAGCTTGGAGGTGCTTAAGTGTATGCTCTGGTGATGAACAGACAGGGGAACAATGGAGTCAAAGAAAATGAGGGTCCTTTTTTCTCTTTTTCTCAAGAAGGATTTTAAGACCAGAAAACAATTTACAGTTCTAATGTGGATTAATGTCATACCTCTTTAGACAGTTTACTCTAGTGACTAATATCTATAGTGACAAAGATCTGATGACCCCCATTATGTGGAAGAAATGCAAGGGAAATCTTCCTGTGGGAACCTGGATCCCCCGGCCATCCTAATTACAGCATCGACATAGAAAGGTGGGTCTCCTTAGAAAGGTGGACCTCCCAAGACACATGGAAACATAATAAGAACAGAATAGAATTAAAATAGAGTTAGAATCATAGAATCATTTTGTTTGGAAAAGACCTCTAAGTCCATTGAGTCCAACCACTAACCCAGCACTGCCAAGTCTACCACTAAACCATGTCACTAAGCGCCACATCTGCCCATCTTTTAAATACCTCCAAGGCTGGTGACTCGACCACTTCCCTGGGCAAGCCTTACTGTGAAGAGATTTTTCTTAATGCCCATCTAAAACTCCCCTTGTGCAGTTTGAGGCCATTTCTTCTGGTCTTACCACTTGCTACTTGGGAGAAGAGGCCACCTCCCACCTTACTACTTTCAGGTGGTTGTAGAGAGAAATAAGGCCCCCCTTCAGCCTCCTTTTCTCCAGGCTAAACACCTCTCAGCCCCCTCAGCTGCTCCTCATATGACCTGTGCTTCAGACTGCACCAGGTCCATTACTTTCTCTGGACATGCTCCAGTGTCTCAATGTCTTTTTCCAAAACTGGACACAGCACTCGAGGTGTGGCCTCACCAGTGCTGAGTACAGTGGGACAATCACTGCCCTGGTCCTGCTGGCCAGGATGCTGCTGGCCTTCTTGGCCATCTGGGCACACACATTGGCTCATGTTCAGCTGTTGTTGACCAGCACCCCCAGGGCTTTTATCCCAGGCAGCTTTCCAGCCACTCTGCCCCAAGGCTGTAGCGCTGGAGGGGGTGCAGGATCCAGCACTTCGCTTTGTTGAACCTCATTTAATTGACCTCAGTTCATCAGTCCAGCCTGTCCAGATCCCTCTGCAGAGCCTTCCTACCCTCCAGCAGACCAACATTCCTGCCCAACTTGGTGTCATCTGCAAAATGATTGAGGTTGCACTTAATTGCCTTGTGCAGGTCACTGATAAACGTATTAAACAGGACTGGCCCCGATACTGACAGCCCTGGGGACACCATTTGTGACCGGCCACCAGCTGGATCCTTTCACCACCACTCTCTGGGCTCAGACATCCAGCCAGTTTTTTGTCAAATGGAGAGTGTACCTGTCCAGACCACGGGCAGTCAGTTTCTACAGGAGATGCTGTGGGAAACAGTGTCAAAGGCTTCACTGAAGTCCAGGTAGACAAAATCTACAGCCTCCCTCTCATCCACTAAGTAGGTCATTTTGCCACAGAAGGAGAACAACATGGCCAAGCAGGACTTGCCTTTCACAAACTCATGCTGCCTGGGCTTGATTCCCTGGTTGTCCTGCACGTGCTGGGTGATGGCACTTAAGATGATCTGCTCCATACCCTTTCCCAGCACTCACAGGCCTGTAGTTCCCTGGATCCTCCTTCCAGTCCTTCTTGTAGATGGGCATCGCATTTTCAAAGCTTGAGTTAAATGGGACCTCCCCAGTTAGTCAGGATTGCTCATAAATGAAAGACTGTGACTCTCTGAGCACTTCAGCTCCCTCAGTGCAGTTGTGTGAATCCTATCAGGCCACATGGACTTGTGTGGGTCTATGTGGTGTAGCAAGTCACTGACCATTTTCCCTTGGATTAGGGGGCTTAATTCTGGTGCCCATCCAGGTCTTCAAGCTTGGGGAATGGTTATCCAGAGAACAACTGGTCTTACTATTAAAGGCTAGGGCAAAGTCATTAGGTACCTTGGCCTTGTCATCATCTTTTGCCTTTGTGTTTCCCTCCATACCCAATAAAGGATGGAGATTCTTTATTCAGCTCTGCTTTTGTTGTTAATGCATTTACAGGAAAAATAATATTGTCTTTTACTGCAGTTCTTCTTTAATTGGGTGAGGAAAAAAATCAATAAACATATAAAGCTCCTAGATGAAAGGTGTATATGCCATGCATTTTTTTTTAATCTTAAAGATCATAAAGAATAGTGATAGGCTAACATTCTTTTGCTAGCAGCTTTGCACACTACATCTTGTTGCTCAGTAAAACCCATTAGGTTATTTTTCACTAATGTGGGAGACTTAATATGCTGGAACTGAAGCAGGACACAGCTTTGCAATCAGCTCAGAGAAAAATGTATTTTAGTTCGTCTGCATCATCTTTGTGGAGAGGTTGAGTAACATTTCATCACTTTGGCCCACAAGTCAAGTCAGCTTCCAGATTCTACTCATATACATTTCTACCTCTTGGCACAAAAGGATGTAGACTTAAATTGGTTAGGTAACAATTGAGTTTTCCTCCTAAGAAATTCTAAGTACACACAACAGAAAATCATTAGAGAGCAAACTGACTTTCACTAAGGTGAATTAGATGTGTTTTATCCGCAGATTCACCAAGCAGAGTGATATAAATTTCATCGAGTTTTCTGTTCCCTTCAGTGCAAACAAAGAAGACCAAGAAAAATCCTCAGGTAAAAAGCTCATTCAATTCCTCAGGTAAAAAGCTCATTCATTGCAAGAAGTTTGCAAATTAAATAAAACCTTCCTTAAACCTGTGTGGAAAGCTTTTATCTTCTTTCTGTAACTGTTCAGACATTTGAGAAATAGGAACTCTGCCTTACTTGACACTTAAAAGATTTCATGTGTTGTTTTTCCCTTTCTTCCAGTCTTTTGAGACAGTTTTACAAGACCTTTTGCGTGGTAAGACCCTACAGATAAATATTCTCCAAGGTGTCTGTACCTGGGCAAGTTCCTGGTGCTAATTAGACCCATGTGCCTTATTGCTGCTGTTATGGAGCACACATGTACTGCAGCCCTTGTGAAGTCAAACTGCAGTGCACACAGGATTAATCACGTCTAACATTCACCAGTCCAGGACAGAAATTATTGCAACAAATGCTTGTTAATATGCAAATGAGGCCATTCTTGCTTCAAGCATCATCCTGTAATTACTCAGCTGTTTCTCAAGCGTGATTTATTGAATCAGCAATTTATGAAGGTTGAATGGCATAACTTAATTTACTTGTGTAGCTTCATTAATGGTTAAGGGGTAGAAATATGTATCATGTCACTACTCACAAATAGCATTTGTTAGCACTAGAAGTTGATACAGGTCATTTAATTAATTTTAATGCAAATTCACTTACACTGTGTTCTGAAATCAACAGCTCCTCAACAAGCTTGTCTCTCAAATGTTTCCTGCAGCATTCCCACTCATGGCTTGAGCATCTAGCTTAAAGACAAGCTCTGAGAAAACAACAACAGCTGGTGCTAAACAAAATTTAAATGGTTAGATTAATTGAGTAATACCAATATTTGGTAATTAGTGAGGAACAGACTGCATTCCTTGCTATTGTGTCACTGCTGAACACAAAGTTAAATGAAAACTGTATGTATTTTAGAGGTTGAAACAACATATGTAACCATGAAAATTACTGTGTACTGTAATTTCATTTATGACTAATAATATGGTAGGAATCTCAGTGTTGAAGACAATAATTGATAATGTTAATCACTAAGAGAGGCATAATATATACAGCTTTAATTCTGTTCTTTCAGCTGCTTTGCACTGCTGAATATCTCAGCTGTAGGGATGGCAGGGAATGCAGATTAAACTGAAAAGTCATGATCTGGAAACATTTATTTTTTTATATCACAGATGTGTTTTCATGAGATTATTCTGTGTTTGAATCCTTTTTCATCACTTCAGTGTTCTCATTTCTGCTCCAGATTTCAGCAAAAATTATTTTTTCCATAGTTTCTCTGTTTACCACTTTCTTCAATTTCTTTGTAAGTTAATTTTGGCAACATTGTCTTGGTTTTTTGTGGTAAGGGTTTGGCAAATATGTCTGTAAATGAAACTCTTCAGGCAAAGTGAAGGGCAGCCTCAGAGTATTCTCTTGTGGTAATGATAACCCCTTTGCACAGGACAGTCAGCTCTTCTAGACGAAATATATGGGTGTGTCCTGTTTTTCTGCCCACAATTTTTGGAACAAAAGCATTCGTGTTTGTCTGGAAGTGACAAGGCACAGCGAACAGAAGCAACTGCCTTGAACTTAAAGGAATTTGTCATTGTAAAACCTACATATACAGGATTAAGTTCTGAAGAACAAATTTCTTCATGATTTCCCCCATCAATTACTTCCTCATTTCAAGAACTGAGCCTTTAATTTACATGCTGTCAGATATAGCTTTGAAGGTTATTCAACAGAAAAAAAAAAAAAAAAAGATGGAATCTGGCCTTCATTTAATTAGAAATATTTAAAATATATTTTAAGAAGGTACAAAGAAAAGCGACCACAGTAATTAATCCCTGTTCTTGCAAAAGACACCATGGAGTTTTAAAAAGGTACTTGAAATCCAGAGAACTAAGTAGCAACCAACATTTCAGACC
The DNA here is from genome assembly GCA_013399195.1 of Dicrurus megarhynchus. Taxonomy (NCBI): domain Eukaryota; kingdom Metazoa; phylum Chordata; class Aves; order Passeriformes; family Dicruridae; genus Dicrurus; species Dicrurus megarhynchus. The sequence goes on from VXAD01010626.1 coordinate 94,543, forward strand.
TCAGATCAGGGGAATGATTATTCTTTCCTTTCTGGTAAACTCTTTTAAAACTCTGACTTTTTACTGGAAGTAGAAACACTCATTATTACATATGACAAAGAACTCTTTCTTTCAAAACATCTTGTTAAGTCACCAGCTGAGTTTGGTACCAAGTTTTAGAGTGTGGGAATAATGACAGCTAACCACTCAACCATGTGCAGTGGATGCTATCCCCATGAGAAAGGTCAGGGGAAGATGACAGGATGCCAGTTAATAATACACATCTGAAGCAATGATCCTCACAGGACCATCAAAACTGGAATGGTCTGTGGACAATTGTGTTTTGTCTTTCAAACCGGGCACTGGCACTCAGGTTTGTATCATCACAAAAGAATAATATGAGAAGGCATCGAAAAGAGAGGTCTTCTGTTTTGCTTCTTTTAATTACTGTCCAAGGAGAAAATGGCCATTACTGATGTCTTAAACAACAATTGTTCTGCTTTTCATGAAGGGTGGCAGTGAAAAATGAGGGATGAGGAATTTGCTCAGAATTTTTCCCTTAGAAAGACTTCTTCCGTGATTGGACTGAATGTGGTCCTCTGACAATCCCAACTGTATAAATCTCTTCATTACATGATGCTTTGTAGTAGCAATACAATATTTTTATTGTCAGCACTGAGGAAGGTGGGAAGTAGAAGAGAAATAGAGATGTGCTGGGGAAGCTGGGCAATTGTGTAATGGACCACACAGTCTCAGGGATATATGAAGAGTTGATTTGAGACTAAAACTGAGATATTAAATCCCCCAAAATGTTCTTAAAAACCTACACTCCCCTTTTTTTACTCCTCCTTCCCATCACTCCTCTGAGCATTTTCTTCTGTCCCTTCCTGATGGCTAGGACAGTGTTAGATCAGATCTTAGATATCAAGGAAAGCAGATCTCTAGCAGGCTCCTCAGTCCCATATATCTCACTACATCCTCTACTTGTTGCACATGTGACTACAGAGCCAGAAAGGGTGAAAGGTCTGGCCTACCTGAGCTTGATTCAAATAAGAAAAAATGCTGCTTGAAAATTTACCAGACGAGATCCTAAAAGTAGAAAGATGCCAGATGAGCCTTTGTAACTCCCTTCACAAGGAGTCAGTGGGCAGGAGAGGGTTGGCAATAAATGAGGTTGTACTTTGTTCAGTCTTTTCTCATTCTAGTTACCACAACAATTTGATCTTGTTGGGTACCTGTACCCAGGGACTTGCTTTTGGGTGGAAACAGACAGAGAGCAAAATGGTGCTGAAATCTCCTCCAGTTCTAATATTCTCTGCTTAGCTAACCTCCTTCTCCCATGCCCCTATAAAGTGGGATCCACCAGCACCCACATGTGCAAGCACCTGGACCCTGCTTTGGCACCTGCAGGGAGAGGGAAACACCACCAATTGCAAGGACAGGGTTCAAGACACCGCTTCAGCCATCCTCCTGCACCACTGCTTGGACAGCCCTAGGAGCTGTAGGACAGCAGCCATAGAGCTAACATTGCTATATGTTGCTATGCCTAGTGTCAGCATCCAATAATTTTCTCATCCTGCAGTACAGTGGACAATTCAAGTTGTGACATTCCTAGAATTCTTACAATACCATTGTCTATTATTATGCCGTTTCTAGCTTTGGCACTGGCTTGCCTGGGGAAAATTACACAATCTTTTACACAATCTTTATGCTTCATTTTCCTCCATCAGGAAGCTAATATAATTGTAGAATTACATTACATTACAGTGCTATTGGGACATAATATGTCAAATCTTGAAGCAGAACACCTGCCTCCAAGCAGAATAGTGCTGCACATCATAATCTCTTTCTCTTAGTGTTTACTGCCTCAGACAAAATGCCCCTCCCACACAGCTTCTCTGCTACAGGACATACAAAGCTAGCTTGGATCTCTCTATACCTACAGTCATCCAACGGTTTTCACAGAAACACAGAATATTCTGAGTTGGAAGGGACCCACGGGGATCATGGAGCCCAGCTCTTAAGGGAATGGCCCATACAGGGATCTAGCCTGTGACCGTGGATGACAATGTTAAAGCCATCCTCTAACCAGCTGAGCTAATTTTGATTCGCAAGTAGATCAAATTGAGTGTTTGTTGCTGCAGAGATGGTTGGGCACTAAGAGTCACAAGACTATGCTCATGAACAAGAGGAGGCATCCAGATCTGCAATTCTCTCTTTCCAGGTCAGTGTACTCACATAAAACCACACAAAAGCCACAGCAGCATTATGTTACAATCAAAAGAAGGCTTTATGGAAGATAAACAGATAACAACTAACCTGTGATCATTGGTTATTGATGTCCATTGCTGAGATTATAACATCCAGGTCAACACAGTTTCTGCTTGCATTATAATCTCATCTCCTTCTCCTTTAAACCTCCATCTCAGTTTTTTCACAAACTGAATTACTGCTAGCCCAAATGTGCTACCTTTTCCTACACAGAAAGATAGCAGGTTCTTCTCATCACCCTTACAATATGGGTGGGATGTTAAATTTCTTTAAGCTGCCTCATCATAATGCCAACAGCACAACATTGGACAGTACCAGTTTTACCATAATGGCTCTAAATTTCCTGTGTGTAAAACTGGGAAGTCCTTGCCTTCCAGTCTTCTATACAATATAGCATATGTACCACCAGTATGAGGGCAGCTATCTCTTTAGGAAACCAGTGGTAAGAGAATTTGGCTTCCACCATAATACCTGTGGGGTGCTCATCCTTTTGAAATCATCTGAATGGGTCTTCAGCTGTCCTTAAGAATCCGGCTGTAGCTTGGGACTACCTCAAAGACACAAAAATCTGTTTGTTGACAGCTGAAAACTTTACTTAGAAGAAGACTCCTTTTGCACTGTATTGGGTTTGCATGGCCAGGTTTTGGTAGAAGTTGGGGTACAGGGATGGCTTCTGTAAGAAGCTACTAGAAGTTTCTTCCATGTCCAGCAGAGCCAATGTCCAAGGCAGTTCCAAGAAGGATGTGCCTCTGGCCAAAGCTTGGCCTGTCAGAAATGGTGGCAACATCTCTGTAATAACATATTTCAGAAGGAAATAAAAAGGTTATTTTGCAGATGAAATTGTGGCCAGAGCAGGGTGAGAATATTTGAGGGAAATAACTCTGCCTCCACCAAGGTCAGTGGAGACAGAGGGGGAGGAGGTGTTCCAGGCAACAGAGCTGAGGTTCCCCTGCAGCTGGTGGTGCAGCCCATGGTGAGGCAGCTGTGCCCCTGCAGCCCACAGAGGAGCACAGGGATGCACCCACAACCTGTGGAGGAGACCCACCTCGGAGCAGGTGGATGCTTGAGAGGAGGCTCTGAACCCATGGGAAACCCATGCTGGACAGCCTCCTATCAGGGACCTGTGGATCTGTGGAGAGAGGAGCCCACACTGGAGAAGGTTTCCTGGTAGGACTTGTGACCCCGTGGGGGACCCACTCTGGAGCAGGCTGTGCCTGAAGAACTGCACCCCACGTAAGAGTGACCCATGTTCCAGCAGTCTGTGGAGGACTGTTGCCTGTGGAATGGGCTCACAGTGGAGAAGTTCATGGACGACTGTCTCCTGTGGGACGGACCTCATGTTGGAGCAGGGCAAGGACTCCTCTTCCTCAGCAGTGGGAGAAACAATGCGTGATGAACTGATCATAACCCCCATTCCCTGTCTCCCTTTGCTGCTGGCAGGGGGTAGGTAGAGCTGGGAGGGAGGGAGAAGTGGGGGCAGGTGTTTTTAAGGTCTGTATTTACTTCTCATTATCCTGCTCTGATTTTGTCAGTAATGAATTCAACTGTCCCCAGTTTGAGTCTGTTTTACCTGTGACGATATTTGGTGAGTGGTGTCTCCCCAGTCCTTATCTCAAGCCATAAACCCTTCGTTATATTTTCTCCCCNGGCAAGGACTCCTCTTCCTCAGCAGTGGGAGAAACAATGCGTGATGAACTGATCATAACCCCCATTCCCTGTCTCCCTTTGCTGCTGGCAGGGGGTAGGTAGAGCTGGGAGGGAGGGAGAAGTGGGGGCAGGTGTTTTTAAGGTCTGTATTTACTTCTCATTATCCTGCTCTGATTTTGTCAGTAATGAATTCAACTGTCCCCAGTTTGAGTCTGTTTTACCTGTGACGATATTTGGTGAGTGGTGTCTCCCCAGTCCTTATCTCAAGCCATAAACCCTTCGTTATATTTTCTCCCCACTGTCAAATTGTGGATAGAAGTGATGGAGAGGCTTTGGTGGGTGCCTGGTGTCCAACCAGCATATACCCACTACATGCATGGACCCAACTCTGATTTGGGTCATACCCAGTAAAAATCTAAAGACACATCACTGGAGTTACTCTAGGGATATTGCCTCATACTTCCTTGCAACTAAGAAGTGTTTTATTTTTGTGTTCTGTTCACTCAGATATCTCATTTCCTATTATTCTGCTATCAGTAGGCAGGAAGAATTAGTGAAGAAAAAGAATACCTGTGAATTCATCATTCCTGAGAGAAACACTTTTAGTTTTATTTTAGATATTATTCAGATCTGTCATGGGATCAATGTCCTACACAGATGGACTGTGCTACTATGATACTGTGCAGATCTGGAAAAATCCTTGGTAAAGAGAGCTCTTGAATCCTCCAAATTAGATTCAGATATGCAGCCTGCCACAAATGGCAAATTAAGAAAATAAAGTGTAATACAACATCCAACTAATGAGAGCCCTAGAGTAGTGAATACAACCAATTTAAACCAAGGGGTCAATGGCAGTTGCAGCTTTAATAATTCTAGAGACATTTAATATTGCACAGGGATAGAAAACATCTTCAGGAACTTGTCTTTTATCATAAAAAAAACCGCAACGTAACTCCCAAAAACAGTGAAAGCCGAAGAAAAAGCCTACTTTTCTAGGTAACAAGGAGAAGTAATGAGAACTCATTCCACTTCTAAAACTAATATAATGGGGAAATTTGACAACTTCACTTCAGAAACAGGGAAGTACAGAAAACTGTGCAACATTACATCATCATCACACATGAAACAGGGCCAAAAAATTATAACCTTGAACAAAAAATAGAGAAGAATGTTCTTAAACACTCTCAGAAATGATTCCTTGTCGTTCCAAGGTCAGCTTTGAGGAATGAAAGCAGAACACAGAAAAGAAAAAGCAGAACATGGAAATCTTCCACATGCCCCATACCTTGTACATCCCTCGCTGGTATTTGGAGTACCTGGAAGATGCTATCATTTTGAATCAGCATCTTGCAACTCTACTAAGCTGAACACTAAGCAATGCAATAGAGGATCAAGTTCTCAACATGTAAGATCCAACATTTCAAATCTTTTGCCAGATCCAGAATTAATTGAGACTGTTGATGGATGTTTTCTCATTTTATCCATTCCCTTTTGCCTCATTATCATATTTCAAACTGTATAAATTTTTGATTGCTGTGATATAAATAAAACATCGCTTTATGCCAGTGATAATTTTAGTGCTGACTTCGAGTTCCCCAGTTCAGAGATCTAGTACTATCTCTGAAAGATAACAGAGAATTTTAGAAGTTGAAATATTAAATTTTAGTTCACTTGAACATAAGATTCAAAACAAACAGCAGGATTAAAGAAAAAAATTGCCATGTCTCCTTGAACATCCAAGTTCTCTCTTTTGCTAATTTCAAGTCTTGGTTGTTTGGAATCAAGCAGCAAAAGTTAATCTGTCTTCAGATTTTTTGTTAAGTTTTGACAGCCTGCTATCTCCCGATGAACATATTTCATGATAACAAAGCCCTGAATTATTATCCATCCATTGAGTATAAATAGTTTACATAAAATTAATATAAAATCACCCTATTTTGTGCAGGGTTTTTTTCCACTGGTTTACCATTCTGTCTAAAGTTGGTCCTTAAATCAACTGTGTTTAATTTGTTTCCTGTCCTCATTAGCTGTCTAGAGTTTTTAGTGTGTGAAATTCTCCTGGAGTTATAAATTTAAGATACGTATTTGCTTGAGACAAAATTGCCCTTCTGCTTTCTGGGGGAAAGAAATATAAGTTTCTAGTTTAACTAGCCTGAGATTTTTTTACTGTTGTTAATCAAACACTGCATGGTTTCCTACAGAGTTAAACTGAGTCAGTCCACCTGAGCTTTGCCCTCACAAAAGAGCCTCTCTATTTATGTGAATCACAGAAGCAGTGATGTAAACGACTTTTCCTTATCATTCTACACAGTTGTCAGAATATCCTGTTGTGAGATCATTTTGACCTCTTTGAAACAAAATCACAATTTAGTTTCAATTATACCACTGTTATAAAAAGGTAAAAGAAGTATTATACACTTACTCAAAAACTGACTCTAACATAATTTTCTTTCTTTGCCAAATGTTCCATGATTAAAGAAAACATTTAAAACTAGACATTGCTATTTCAAGATAAATTTGTGAAAGAACAAGACATTTATTTTTCAAATTAAAATATTTCAGTTAGGACAATGTTAGAAATCTATCCCTTCCCAATCAAATTTTTTAATTCATTGCTCTGCACTAAACTACTGTAATCCAAGAATCAAGAGGATTTAACCTTCAAGAAAGTAACTTACATGTTTATGTATTTTTGATACACAACCTTAAGCAGCAAAAAGTAAAGCTTGTTGGTGTTTGCTACCACTCTTGAGGACGCTTCAGGAACATTCTTTCTGCTAATCCAGACTTACTGCAATTTTTGCTTGAACAGCTGAGGATATTCAGAATATTAAGTACATCTCTAGTTATATAATATTGTAAATATGAGTTAGTCATATTTGACCCAAGGCCAGTATTCATATTTTATATTTGACAGGAACAGGATTGTTAGCAAAGGGGGATGAATCAAGCATACTTTCTCTAAATCTAGTAGAAAAAATAGTGGCACGGTTCTTTTATTATTGTAGCCATGGTCCTTTTGAGGCTTGTCTGAAAAATGGTTAAAATTAAAGTTAATCCATGTCCTGATGTTTGAATCAAAGCACCATGTTTGCATTTTTCACAATAACCATGCTATTTATCCTATTCACTTCTGTATGCTTATTTCAAGTACACTCAATCATCTGCCTTTGAAGGTCCTCTGTACACTTTCTAGAAGATTCCTCTATTACCCACTTCCCTTAATTTAGTAAAGTAATTGTTAACTATCTGTATAAGATTCTAAAGAGTGAGTTAGAGATAAAAGCAGAATCAAAAATTATGTTCCCATAACACAGAAAAATTACTTTGAGCCCAAGACCTCCCTTTGACAGATTTGGTTACTGCTCATCACGGCCTAAACAGAGATATTACCTGTAAATGTCTGCTATATAACCAGGATAAAAAAATGACACAAGAAAAAATCACCATACTCCACTTCTTTCCCTGCAACCAAGCACCTCTTTCACCTCTGCAACCCAAAAGTATGCCTGATTCTTCAGGGAATGCCTCTACCTTGGCAGGACTGTGTGAGGAACTTGCAGAGGGCAGAGGGTTGTGCTCACCTCAACACGCGAAATCTAAAAATCCTTTTTGGGTTTACCCAGAATGAGCCTAGGCGGGATGACAGCTCCCATCCTTTCATTGGGAAGAGGGAAAAAGGGAAGGGGTGGTTGATACCTGCCTGGGGCTTGCTCCAGCAAAAAGTGGGGGGGTTGCTACTACAGGCATCAGCCCTGTAAGCCCAAATGTGGCAGTATGGGCTGAAAGTGTCCCTTCTTTGTCTCTTGCTTTCTCTTCCTCACATACAATATGTGTGCTTGCAAATAAGACCCTAAGAGTTGACAGTCTGGCACTTAAAATGTATCACCGAGGGAACGTATTCATTCCTGTGCGTGTCGCCTGTCCTTATAACGTCATAAAAATACCACATTTATGTTTTATAAAAACTTTAGGCAGGGTCTAGCCCTGTTCCTCCAACAGTAAAGTATTAATTAAATGAGACTTTTTAGTTGATGTGTCATCATTGCTGATAAAGAAAAATGAAAAATAATTAAAGTTAAAAGTGTATTTAATTTTTAAGTATTTCAAGTATTTTTCCTTTTTTTTCATATTCAGGTATTTCATATTTTAAAAGTCCATTTCCTTGCTTAAATCTGTTATGAACATTTAAACCTATTGATATATATTGACATCTGACCATTTTATCCTTATTTCTGTGATAAATGATAAAATGCATTTATTTAATGAGTTTAGATGTTTTAAATGGTAATCTATCTTAGGCATATTGTAAACATACTGACCATATACTTAAAGGACAAAACTGAATTGAAGGTTTTGTTGGCAACTTTTACAGGAAGAAAGTAAGTCCAGCCTCTTTCATTTTTATGTGTAGGTTTTTGTATTTACTATGCAGAGTGCAAGCATGTGGGCAGAGAAAGGGGGTCTCAGAAAAGAATTTTCATTTAAAAAAAAGGGAAATTATTGTTATTTGTAACCAAAAACCTCTCTGCTGACCTTTCCACTGTAATTGTGGTCTATGCTCTGCTGTTTTCTTCCAGTGTTATTCTCCTTGTTGTGCTAATGTTGAGTGTCAAAGGGAAACTGAGATAGCTTTGGCTATGTAAAAAGAGGGCACCAGAACTTATATAATGATCTTCTCTCTCCCTCACAGTGTATCATGAAGCATGGAAGATGTGTGAGAAGCAAAGAGCCTGAAGCATCCTTTATGTAAAATTAATTGAAAGAAAGGCCCAGTAAAGAAAAAACCCTGCCATTATCTCCTGGTAAAAAAATGCAGATATTAACAATTTAGAGCAAGTGATTACACCAAGAACTTCATAATTATCCTGTGCTTAATAAATCATCCTTTCATCTCCCTGTACAGTATGGCACCAGTACATACTGCAGCAAATTATGAGACATATGAATGCAGACAAAAACCAGAATACAAGTGAAGGGTGGATTTCTTGAGGTTTCCAGATCAATGTGTTTGTGAGTTACAGCACAGGCATGCATTAGTATAAAGCCCAAGAGCCCTCCTTCAGTGCTCCTTCCTGATCTCTCACACTTTGCTTTTCTCCCTGCTGAGTTATTTCATGTCCAGTCTGGGCAAACCTCTGTTTTTATGCAGTCACACACAGAGACAGTGGGTCTGCTGCCTGATTTGGGTTGGAGAAGGCTGAGCTGGACACAGATGTTAGGTAGTATTCTGTTCCTATTCCTCCTATTAACACCACAGTCTTATTTTTCACCACAGACATGGTTCTTATCCTGTGTGTTTCTTCCTGTGATCATCTGTGTTGCTGAAAACTGGGATCAGAGGTGAATTGGGGAAGCTGGAGCCTGACAAACTGCTGTCAATCTCAGCTGTACACGTATGGTTCAACGGCACCATGCTGGACCACCCTTTCTGCAACCAGCATCCTTCCCAGATTCAAATGACACCTCCTGAGTGAATATCCTAATCATTCCTTCTGCTTCACTCTCCCTTCACAAGCTCATTCCACTTCAGCAGCCACACGAAGGTTTTATGAGAGTTTTTTTCTGGTGAAAATTTAAAACCTGGTCTCCCTGATTTCCAGGTCATGATTCTACCCCTTTTAGCTATAGTTCCTGTGTTCATGTGTTGATTACACATACAGTCATGACATTCATACATCTAAAGTAAAGCCTAGTAGTAACCAAGGTTTTTTCCTACTAGAGAAAATTATTTTAAAATTCTAGTGAATATTCTAAGTGAAGCATCACAGGAACCACTGGCATCCAGTGATAACTTGGCAGGTTTGGAGGTGTTTTGCCTGATCACTGTTGGGATACTTTGGTTTTATGGGTGGTAATTGCTAAAAGAATAATGCTGACTGGCAGTGACTGAGATATGTATCTACAGTCAATGAAATGTGTGGGTTTAATTTTAAACATAACTTGCATATTCTCATCTGTTTTATAAAATGTTTAAGAAGTGAATAACTAAACTAACTTGCAAATGCAAACAAAAATGATAGTATGGTAACATCCCTTCTGTACAAATAACAGCCAAAAAAAGCAAAACACTTCACAAAACTAATGACAGAATATGTAAAATTTCAAACCTCCCTACAGTGCATAGGTGGGGCAAATGATCACCAGAATAAGTCAGGAAATTTTACACGAAGTTTGTGTATCATAGGCACACAAGTCACGGACCAAATTCATGTCTTTTTGACTCAGCTATTGCTCAGGAGAGGAACTTGCTGCCTGTTTTGTGAGGAAGATATCTGAATAGCACAGTGGAACAGATAAAGCTTTCCGTTTACAGAAGATCATTGCTTCTTACACAGATACTCATTAACTCATTAAGTGGATTCTTTTTTTTAGCGGGTTTGAGGTTTTTTTGCAAGGAGTCAGCATCCTGAGGTTTTGAAATACACCGACAAGATAATTGTAAATCCTAAGCCTGAAAGAGAAAACCGAATGTGAGCCCAGCATTAAATCACTGTATATCCTAGGCTGCTAACAAGCTCTATAGCATCATGACAAGTATAGATGAAACATGCAACATCTAATTCATCGCTTCAGTACTTACAATAAATATGCCTGTAATTTTAAACTGTTTGTAGCAAACTCATAATGTGACAAATAATGCTATAAACTCTTATCTCCTGGGAGGATACAGATTTCAGACAAAGTTCACAAAGAAAATCTATGTACTAAAACATGTTTTGTTGAAAATACACTAATCATACAGCAGAAAAGAAAAGAATAAATGGTGTCCTGGTATTTGGTAATGTTATTTCTGAATACCTGGATCTTGTCAAAGAACCCAGCATAGGGTTTCATGTCTGTATAGGGCCTCAGTGAAGTCAGTGGGGTTGTTCATGTTAAGCCCCATGCAAAACCCTAGAGCTATGCAAGTTGCAGAGTTCATGCTTATGGATTAGTCTCTGGGAGAGACTGAAATGTTATGCTTAATGGCTTAAACATTGTTAAAATCACCAAAGGACTTTTGTCCACTGTAGCAAACTGTGCAAAGAAGCAACTGCTCATCTGTGACCACCAAAGCCCACCCCTTCCTGCACAGGCTTCCTGAGGGGAACTGGACTGTGAGTTAAGCACTTGATGGGAACTTGAGATACTATAAAATAAAGGTGGCACTATTGTCCAAATATCTCAGGCCTAAGGAGAAACAAACAAGCCTGGGGGGAGCAGAATGTATCCACAAAGAAAGCCGTTCTCAGCAGATGTGCTGAAAATCAGCTCTAGCTGGGGGAGGCTGTAGCCCACAGAGTTACTTGCAAAGGCCAGGTTTGAACCCTCAGAAGGAGGTGAGTGTTTGAGTGTGTAATGGCAAACCTCTGGCCTGAGGAGTGAACTGCCACCACCTGGAGGCTACAAGCCAGGGTTTGAGGCTGACAGAGGCAAATCCTGCAGGGTGGGCTGGTGCTTTTTATTATGGTAATTGTCCTTCCTTACACAACTGGTGCAGTTGTAAAATGCCCCTCTTTCCCCTGGGAAGGTCTGATGGGGCATAACTGGCTTAACTGGGCTGACATCAGAGGCAGATGTCTTGTCTTAGAAAGTGTCCAAAACCATCAGAAGCCCCCAGACTAATTTCTGAGGCCTTCCACCAAAGAACTGAAAAACACACATACACACATGGGAGGTACCAGGATGTTCCCAGCTGAGCCTGAGCATATTTTAAGCCACTGGACTTGGTGTTTTGTGAGCTTTTTCCCCCACCCCAGGCAGATCAAGATGGCAATCATCACATCAACGCATGGAAATCTAAGCTGCAACAATCAAGCCTCATGTAGATCCATGAGTGGTGATCCATCTATCATTCTACTCTTATCCTTTCTTTTTCTTTCTTTCCCTTCTACATTTTCTTAAGTAACACTTTTATGCTTTCATATTGCCAAATTACTATATACAATAATAACAGAAATGGCTATTTACCTGCTTTGCATTGCAACCAAATTGTTCTGAAATGAACCCTACATATGCATATTTACAAACACCCATCATTCAGTGCCGTTTCACTCCAATCTGCCCCAAGGGATCTATGAACAAGAACCTGGGTTGCTCTTGCCTTCGTGGGGGCGGGTCGTAACAGTCTCCACTTTCACATATTACTGACTGACATTGTTCTGTTTTACAGCAAGACATGAAACATCTGTTTGGGTGTCATTAAGTGTCCTTTCATAGATTTATAAGTTTATCTCCATGAACAGTAAAATAACACATAGAAAAAAACCCAAGAAATCAAATGTCATGAATAATTGCATTTAGTTTATTCATTTTAACTTAGAGCTAGTTCACAGTAATATGCAGATGTTTTCTGCTATTATCTGGCTCTTGGAATGGAGAAAAAATTCTGTTTTATAACTTTCTGGTGTTCCTTACTTTATGTGTTTGAAGTTATCCCAGTAATTAAATGAAATGGATTAAATGAAACAATGCAGTTAAGCAAAAGGAGATGTAATAGTGAGGTCTCCTTAAGGGAACACAGTGAGGGAGGATTCATTGATGGCTTTTTTTTTTTGCCTGGCTTTGCTCAAGCTGACAGGAGACCCTGGGATCAAAGGCAATACTAAATATTAATGAATGCAGAAGCCTCAGAAAAGGAGGTGAAAGAAACTGATTGTCAGCAGCTGAAGACAGAAATGAATTCAGAAGGGAGTTGAAGACATGAACACAACAGGAGATGGTAGCTTTTTTTCAAGCCCAGAAAGAAGAGGAAACAGGGATGATGGGAGTGGGCCAGCACTTGCAAATAAGAGCAAGAGTTAGAACAGTTGTGAATATATACACTTTTTTATCTTTTTCCTATGTGTGAAATATAAGTTTGAATGAATAAAAACTATAGGAAGACATTGACAATTGTGTGAATAAACACATGTGAATGAATAAGGCAAAACTTCATTTTGAAAAAGCCAGAGAGATGCAGATAATAGAGACTCAAATCATGGCTTATCCTATAATCTGGGTAAGGAAACTGGAGGTGAATCTGAAGGAAGTACATTTTAGCAAAAAGGAAAAGTCTAAAAGAGAAAGATCTATTTATAAAAGCCTAAATAAAAATAGTCTTCAGCCGAGAGAAAGCAGCCAGAATTGAAGAATTTGGGTTCCCAAAAGTTGAAGGAACGAAAATAAAGGGGAATAAAATAAGGAAAAGATATTGGTTAGTAAGTAAAGCTAGCAGATGAAAACAGCAACCAGTTGTAGGTGGCCCTGCTTGAGCGGGGGAATTGGCTTGGATGACCTCCAGAGAACCCTTTCAACCTCAGCCATTCTGTACTTCTGTGATATGGTCAGTGTAACCCTTACTGTAAGGAGTCAAACCTCCATTCTCAAAACCCTTCCACATTTGGAAACATAAGAAGAAATCTGAACAGCACAGTGGCTCACAAGAATAGAGATTGCTGGGGAAAACAAGTTGTTTCCAGGGCCAGGAGCAGGAATGACAGCCTTTTACCGTGCAACACCTCCACAAGGATTTCACAATCAGCTTTAGTGTCTCTGCTGGGATAGACACAGCAGTACAACCTAAAACCTTCCCACAGGTCTGTGGATATAAAGAGGCATTTAGCATAGAGTGGTTGAAATGTGCTGAACTTACAGTGTTTGAAATGTGTTTGTCATAAATAAGAATCAGAGCAAGTTAGCTTCAAAACCAGGTTATTTTTGCAGAGCCGAGAGCAGTGTCCTGACAGTGGCATTGGATACATGGAATGCCAGGTGCACTCCCAAGTGCAACTGCCTTCTTTGGCAGTTGTAGCTATGTGCTTTATTTCACTTTTTGGCCTTGCAGAGGTTCACTTCAGGAACGACATCTCCAAAGTGAACACGATGCCCAGAATACAAGTTTTAGAGGACGAGCAGGTGCAGTGCTGGTGCGGCTGGGGGAGGCAGGCAGACGGCAGCTCAGCAGCCCACCAGCACCCACCTTTTGTCCTGCTCTGCGCAGGTTACATCTGTTACACACCCAGAGAACAGCACATCGTGCTGCCAAGCCTGTTTATGTGTATCTAAAGGTCTGAGGTATCTTCAGTGCACTGTACTGTATTGTGTCACCTCTGCTGACGTTTGCCACACAGCTGGTGTGTGTTCACTCACACAGGAGACAGCTGGGGGCTGAATCACAAGTACCCTCCAGCCGTGGATAGCTCAGTGCAGCAATTAAGCCAGGAGTTTATTTATGTGGTTCTGAGATCATCAGCCTTAATCTACCGTACCTGACGGTAATCACAGATCCCATGACAAATGTTGCCCAAGTACAACTCCATAAAGTTACAAACAAAGCTTCAGTTCTCATTAACTTGTTTTTCTCAGAAAGAATTTCTTCATTTCTGATTCCCTCAGATAATACATATAAACTCTAACCAGATTTTGTGAATAGATGCATAATTTACAACTAAATTATAATTAAGGGAGTTAAGACTCATCTGACAAGAATGAATTTACAGAAATGAAAATATAATTTTATCAAGTATACACAGTCACACAGCCTCTTCCAGTTACCCATGAGTCAGATGTTGACACAGATCATATTTTCATTCATTACCATTACACCTTCTTTGTCCCTTGAATCCCTTTGTCTGGTTCCTAAGCAACCACACCAAGGCTCCTCTTCAGAGAGAACCTGTAGTCATGACCCCAAAATGGGATTCCTTTAGGTAGATCTGCAATGGTCCTGGGAATTTCAAACGCCTGCCAGAGAACCTCATAAGGAATGGAGTACCTTGCATTAAAAGCATAAACCAGAGACACTGATGTTGGGGTCAATGAAATAAGAAAGCAATATAAATATGAGTACCTAGCAAAAGATGCTGAGAGTATGGAAACTCTAGGCAAGATTGAAATGAAAACAAGCTTTGAGATACCAAACCCCAGTTACTGAATTACTGAAAAACAATGGTATAGCCGACTGAAGGTAATCCCCTTTGATGAAACAAAGCCCTCTGGTCACAGAAAGGTCCAAGGGTCAGAGGGTCTTGGCAGAGGGTCCAACAAGCATTTTGTAGAGTTTAAAATATAACACCGTATGGTAATGCAATGATTCTTATAGGCTGTATGTAAATGTTATAGGATTTGTAGCTTGTTCTAGATTGGTTAATGCAAGTTAGAATATTCAGCACAAAAGATGATTTATTGCGATGTAAACGGGAAAAAAGGTATTCTGTATTCTGTATTCTGTATTCTGTATTCTGTATTCTATTCTGCTCTGTACTCTGTATCCTGTATTCTACTCTGTATCCTTCTTCTCTGCTCTCCGACCTGCTCCGAGCTGCATCTGGCAGCTCCTAGCAGGTCCCCTGCTCTTTCACAATAAACCTCATGCTCTAAGACCTGACTTCAGAGATCTCTCGTCTCCGTCCCGGCCGTCCTGGACAGAAACACCACAGACAAACAGCAGAAAAATCCTACACAGTGACACTCAGAAAGAAACTAAATCCGGAAGCTTTTCCTAAATTATGCAGTGGAAATAATTGGGTTGGTTGTTATCTCATGTACTTAACTTCGTGATCTTCCAGACTAAAAATGACAACTCATTTATTTGTCATTTACTTACTAGATGTGATCAGCAAGTGACTGCTCAGTTGAAGGCTAGCTGTATAGAAAGATAATTATTTCTGTGATTGTTGAGAAGGCAGATTATTAAAGATTATTAAAATCTTTACTCCAAAGATGCCAATGGCTGCCAATTAGGATTTGGAATAGTTACTTTCACCCCTCATGTCTTAGTTTGCTATGTAAATGTAAAATACATTTTCCTGCATCAGAAGGATTGTATAAATAGCTGTTCTTAAAATTCTTGAAGTTTCCTAGACAAAGAACAAGATGCATATGAAAAACTACAAATGAGAAATGTTAGCAATATGAAAACACTCAGTCTTTTTTTTTTTTAATGCACAGATTTCATGTTAAGCAAGAACAAACTAATTTAGTTTTCTTTTTCTAATACTGAACTAATAATGAAATTAATTTTGGTTTGAAATTTGGTGAAGAAAGTACTATTGACCATGGTGAGAGAAGGCCAAACCTAGCCTTTACGGACTTTTACTTCCTTCAAAAGTATTCTATACACTAAATGCCAAAATCAGTATTAGCACCTGTGAAACAAGTGATTAGTGGCTGTAGATTCTTCCACCACTCTGGAATCAGAAGAGTTGTCATAATTCCACTTGGAAAGGGGAAAAAATATCCTCTGTTTCCAAGCATATCACCAAAGCCTATACCTGATGTCTTCAGAAACAGCTCATGCCAGTAAGGTCCTGTACCATGATTAGTTATGTCACTGTGCATTCCTGATAAGTTTGTCTGACTAAGGATTCAATAGTTTCCTAAGGATTCAATGGTTTCACTAAGAGAAAAACATTCCTAATATGTTAACAAATATCCTGTAGCAGACTCCGAGAACAACATTTGGTCTTAGCAACCAGCGCTGTTTGGCAACATGGTCGCAGACAAACAAGGAACTTCTTGCCATGACAAAGAAGGCATTCCAAATTTTGGAAAGAATGAACTTCTTATCAACCTTATTTGTGGCATTTCAGGAAAAAAACCAAACCCACACATTCTGGATTTCTCTTTTCCCTTCTTTTCTTGGAAGGAGATACTGCATGTGATTTTGGACAGAGTAGTAGTAGTAAATGTAATTTTATCTAACAATGTGAGTCATTTTAGCCCTTCAGAATAACAAAGCAATAAGGAGAAAATGTTTGTCATCTTTATATTACAATAAGGTTTCTTGTTGCCTTGCTGTCAGTCTGGTTTTCAGATTGGTGGTGGGTGCATAATTGCTGTAATAATGTCTACATTACATTATATTTTTATATTAGTTTAAAGAGAGATAGAAAGACCTTTTAGGGTCTGAAGTTTCAATTTAAGGTAATTTTCCGCCTTTTGTCTTGGTCCTCAATCTGTGCATTGAATCATCTTTTCTTTCATTTATTTCATATCAGAGCCCTGGCTCTTTCAGTTTTTTTTTAATACTAGCAATCATCATGGATAATATTTCACCTCACTAATGGGGCTTCTAGTTTCGACCCTCATCCAAATTTCTCTTTCTGTTATTCCCTGATCTGAATATTTTCTTTATTAGTCAACTGAGGTTGATGTTCCTGTGATTGAAGTCTATATAGTTTTCTGTGGCTAAACAAATCAGCATATTTCCTTTTGTAACCAATCTTTTATCCCTGCAGCCAAGAGAAACTTTGCTGTTGTTTACATAAGAAACAGCTTTCAGACATTTACTTTTATTTCAGAGTAATCTATGTCCACTTGTCTTTTAATACTATATGTGGGGTAGGAGAACCTCAAATTCAAATACACCACCTTGTAAGAGGCTTAAAAATTATAATTGTCTTAAACACTCTTATAATCACCAAAGAAAGACCTGAAGAAGACCAATGTGATGCTGTCAGAATCCACAGAGTGGGGATATCTTTCCATTTAATTTGTCTCTCTGTCACTATCTTTCTCTCCCTTCCCTCTCTTTCCTATTTCTTTCTCTCTCTCTCTCTACCTCACCATTTACTGTTAAACAAAATCTATACTATTGACTTCAGCATACGGTCTTGACTGTACCTCAGTTCAGGTAGAGACATCTCTCTAATAACTTTAATAACTGGATCTTAACACACCTCTGATTATCTATGACACCCATCTTATTGACTTATATTTGTTTTGATAATGACTTTCTCTATTTCCTTGGTATTTTGCATTTCCTGAAATATCCAAATCTGTCTAGCAGTGGATCATCTGCTTTTGAGGTATTTGGCTACCACTTCGGAGGAGCTAAGATCGATCCTATCACTTGTGCTTCTTTTAGGTACTTGTTTTCATTATTACCCTTCACATCCCTCCCTGTCTAAGGAGAAATGTGAATCAGTCTATATGCAGTACCAAGTAAAAGCAGCAAGATTGCTTCAGCAAGCCAAGCTATTTATGAAATCCCTACACAACATTATAATATGCCCACACTGACATTTTCCACATATCCAAATGCAACAAAACCCTTTTTTTGAGACCATGCTTGAATCAAACTCATGCCATGTCCAAAAATGAAAGCATTACAAGGGATCTAGATCCCATGGTCTTATTGATTATACAGAACACCTCCCTTTGAACCTCAGGAACTAAAATACATATTCAAACCCCACTATCCTTATATCCACGTCCTGGCTTCAGCTGGGATAAAGTCAATCTTCTTTGTGATATCTGAAAGAGTGATGTATTTCGGATTTAACATGACAGCAACGTTCATAAGGTTTTAGTTGTTGCTGACTAGTTCCTACATTAAGTCAAGGACTCTTCAGCCTCTCATGATGACCCATCAACGAGGAGGTTGGGGGTGAACAAAGAGTTGGGAGGGGACAGAGATGGGACAGCTGACCCTAAGCAGCCAAAGGGATATTCCATAATATATGGTGATTAGCTGCCTGCCAGGTTAAACCACAACAGTCTACCATCAAGTTTCATTATTTCTATCCCAGGCTGCAAAACTTCCAAGCTCTCCTGAGCTGCTCACCAGCTACCAACAGGACATGCTCCACAGGGAAGCACAAGGATGGAAATCCAGGTGATGCTACAATAGGAGTGATCCACAGCACTCCACATTTCCACAGTAGATTCATCCTAATCTCCCTGGGCTCTGCCTTCAAACTCACTTTCTCCAGGGGGCAGAAATTTAGATTATCCGTTTACTTGGATGTGTTTTACTTGCTCCACCAGCACCAAGTGGCCATGACCATCATGGGAATCTCAGCAAACTGTCCAAGAACAGTAATATCCTTACACTGATGCTTTTGTGCTGCCAGAAGTATTCAGTTCCCTCCATTTTTTTGGCAGGATCTTGAATGTCCTAAGATCTGTCTAAGAAATTCTCACTTCCTGCCATTCCAATTCCCTTTTCTGCCTTTCACAATCACCCAAATCCAGCTTCCTCATATTGCTCAGTTTCAATACCTGCTGCTGGGACAAGGCTTTGCACAACCTCCTTTCCCAAGACTTCTGAGTTTGCACAACAAGGAAAGCTCAAAAATACAAAAGTGATTACATTTAATTGGAGCTGCCGGGTTTCAAAGCAAAATGCATGCAAAACATGGAAGCAAAATGTACGTAATACATGGAACAAAGTAGTAGCTATGACAAAGAAACAAGGACAGACATTTTGGGCTCCTTAATCTCTTCCTGCGTTTGAGTGAAAGCAGTTCCTTCTGGTACTTATGCAAGAAATGTGCAGGAAACATCCAAGTGTCTTATTTTACTAATTTTTAATGCTGATGAGAATTTTTTTTTCTAGTTATAATAAAGTCTGCTTTAAACAGTAGATTAAGGAGCACTGCAGATGCTACAGTTATTAAATAATAGGGTTATTATGAGATATGTTTTGACAATTTGCACTCTATGTAATGCTTCGTGCTATTTTATCTCTATACTTATGAGTCTCTTCTAGAAACACATAACTTTATTGATTTATTTGACTAAAAAAAGGTTACCTTTTATTATAGTATTCACACCCCAAGAGATTTGACAGCTCTGGTATTATTTAATTTGTTTGTTATACTCCAGAAAATGTCACAATAGACTTCAAAATTACCTAGACTAAGAAACAGAAAGATGGCAAATGTGAAATCCAGGTGCTGGATCATATTAAATACTCAGCTCTCCTGAATCATGCTGCTTTCTTTAGCTATGCAATTATTGTAAGCATAACCATGCACTATCAGTATCTGTTAGTTAGGATACACTCAGTTTTCACCCAGGCACTGAAGAAGAGACAGTAAAGAAAAGATTTTTCTAAGGCCACAATGCTGGGCAGTGACACTAGACTTTATGATGGCCAGTCATGTCACCTTGTATCTAAACCAAAATATAAAGATGTCAATGAAACAATGCAATGCTTGCTTACTGGAGGAAATCCCAGCACATTTAATTATCATGCAGCCTACCAAAATGGCTAAATTTCATGTAGGAGTTTCCAGGATTTTACCCACTAGGACAGACATCCACAGCATGGTTGAACACCATTGCATTTCCCAGTTTCCACTGATTACCAGAAAATGTATGACAGATGGCAAATTTTAGTGAAATATGAATTGCCTTTCCCTTGTTATAGCAGGTTGTTTTGTCTACATGTAAAATAGTGATCAAAGCTATACCTTGCTGATAAATATATATCATGATCCTAACCATGATATTCTTTTGAGATACCTGCAAGGGCCTCTAAGCTGATGTGAAATGAGTATTCCAAATGAATTCAATGACAGTTCCTCTACCTCACATAGAGGAGATGTATAGATACTTACTTCTAAAAATGCAACTCCAGAAAGTGTTCAAGGTATATCATTTTGCAAACATAACTGTGATTTATGTTACCTCTTAGCCCTAGAGAAGTAGAGAACAAATTTTAAATTAAAATAGTGCCTTATTTCAAATGGGAAAAAAAAGAGAATATATATGATGTTCTTTATTATTTATTTACCAAAATTAAAATTTCCATTTTTGGAGGACTGAGGGAGTAAAACTTTTATGAGAATGATCTTCTATTGGGATTATAGCAGTCAATTTAACATCTGTTCATTTTTATGGAGTTTGAAACTAGAGGAATTTTAACTTATCATTGTAGGGGTCCAACAGTGCCTACTCCTGAGAAGGAAACTTTAAAAACCTAGTCAATCTCAGACTGTATTTTTCACTTACTAGTACAATACCAGTCCTAATGCCTCAGAAGCTCAGAGTTTGTAGTATCAGACATATGATACCTTTTCCAACAGTCTGGAGAGGAGAAACCATGTGACTTGGCTTGTTTCACGATTTCCCTTTATTAGCAGCGTGTCTCCTCCCACAATCCCAGCACAATGCATTTTCTCCCTCTTGTTTCATTGCTTGAAACAAGTGGAAAAGTTGTGTTGTCCAAGCATGAACTAAGTGCCATGTTTGCCTTTTTATAAAGTGCAGCCTTTTACAAAATTCCCATAACTATACATGCAGCCCAGCAAAACAATCATGAAAGATGTGCACTTCTTATTAGCATTAAGATCATCCTTAATTGCTTCAGACAGGTTTAGAAAGCCCAGGCTTGAAGAAATGAATAGATATTTTTCTTTTCATTCTCTTCCCTAATAAATAAAAAGTATTAAAATCCATAAAAGTGATTGTTTTAAAATGTAGAAACCCACTCCCCCCCTGCCCCATGTTCTCAAATTTCCTAGAAACAGCTGGATTTCTTCTCATTTAATTTGGAACTCCAACTGTGTAGCTTCACTGAATTTAGCAGACTTATGCTACCTGTCAAAGGAAAAAGATTCAAGATCAGGGTTTTTTTTGTGTGATGCATGCAAATAATACTAACAATGCAAATTTGTAAATACAAATCTCATTATTTTCAAAATTCTCTAGTAAAAATCAGAACAAAGAAAAAATCATCTCACAGATAGGAAAAAAACCATTCAAAAGAGAAAATTCTTGGATTTTCGTTTTTCAAAGAAAAATGAGGACAGACATTTTCACAGAAATATTTTTCCTAGTATTTGCTGTGTCAGAAATGTCTCCTTTTGAAATCTGACCACAATAATTGGCACTGAAGTGTTCATTATGCAGGTTCGGCAAACGTTGCTGGCTTTCTGACTCAACTAGAAAGAAAAGGATTATATACTCTTGGAGAAAGATATCTTTGTTGTCATGATAAATCTCTCTAGTTTAAAATTACCAGCAGCTCCTTAGTAGTAGTAGTAGTAGTAATTTCTAGATGGCTTGTGCAGTCTGCAGAGATTTTGAGAAACATAACTGGCAGCTTAATGACTGACAGAAAATCAATGAGGCTTAAGAGCAAACAGAATTGGGCAAAGAAAATGAGTGTGTGCTGGGAGAGGGAGGGGTTGCACTGTTGACAAATCCGGGAACAGGAATGGGACAATCACAACTTATTGAAAAAAATTCTTTGCTTGAAATTTTGTATTATTTAGTGCGTTTACAAATGTTGTTAACTTTTGAGTAAAAATCTATTTTGTTGTTGTTGTTGAGGCATTGTCAACCTCTGTCCTCAGGACACTTAGAGGCCAGAAACTTTATGTGCCTTCTGTTTAAGATACGATTATGTGATCTTTACAGTGTTTAAGGCAATTGTGAACTTTAAGTCTCTTACACCTTCAGAAGCCCAAACAAATGACGACAACACAGTAAGTTACTCCAAAGGCCAGACCTGAGAAGGTCCAGAACAATGCAAAGCTTGCAACATATGGGATAAATGTTTTGCCTTCACCCTGGGAGCACTAAAAGCTGATCCCAGCCTGGATGTTTGCTTGCATTTGCTGCACAAGTGTGGTTAGTTCATATATGTTCCTAAAAGTTCAGCAAGATATTTGCGTCTTGCTGAGTGACTGCTGGATGAAATACTGTGACTTGTGAAGAAAGACACCAGACTAGATGACCACAATGATTGCTTCTGCTCTTAAAATCTAAGAATTTTTAACAAAATAATTTAGGTAAATGTGAGATGAGGGAAAACCTTTCTGTCTGACTTAGCTTAATGACTTTATATTGTCTTAACTACTTGAGGGAAATTAAGTAAGCAGAGTGCAGTGACTAAAGCAAATCAATAATGCAGCTTTTATAATATCTGTATAGAAAACAATGTGTACTGTCATTCCTGATACTATTTGAAGGCATCAGTAGGAATGGATGCACATCTTGGTGCACTCATTTGTTTTCTTCATAAAAGAATTTTAAATGGGAAAAGCAGATATATAATTAAAAATATCATTGAAACCTCATTAAAATTTGAAAAAAAAAGTGCTTAACACTGAACATTTTTGCTTGAATATTCTACAGTGCAAAAGATCAAATTCTATATTGTGTATGTTATTTCAAGGGGGTGATATGGCAGTTGCCAGGGCAACAAGACTTTTTTAAAAGCTAAAATAAAGGATGTTGCTGACATGACCCATTGTAACAATAACTCACATGACCATGAGACTCAGGAAGATAAGATAACCTAGGGGGAAAAAAAAGAAAAGAAAAAAAACCCTTGGATTGTATGTAATCTTCTAAAGAATTTTTTTCTCTCTTTTCCATAAATACAAATAAGCACATTTTGCAAATACCTTCCAGATTTGGAATCAAACATATATGTCTGCAACTATTATTTTAATGATAATAAGTAACCAAATACCATGACGTTTTCATTTAGTTCTGGTAGGGATCCATCCTATATTCACAGCAGAGTAGATTTTTGTGTTTGGCAAAGTTTAGGAGATGAGCAGAGCACTGTGAGGGGATATGGGTCTGCAAGGGTGTGTGTCCCTTGATAACAGGAGCCTGCCATGTGCTGCAAGACACGAGAGAGCTTTTGGTGCATAGGGCTGCAACAATGGCACCAAGTTCTGCAGCTGAGCAGAGAGCGCTCACCTTTGAGCATGAGGCCTCGGTGCACAGGAGCAGAAACATCCTTCCTCCAAGACCAGCTCGCAGCCTGAGGGCTGTGTTTGGTACTGGGGAAACAGGGGTGCTGACCTCTGCTTCTGGTGGGTGATCGGTCTTATTTCCTATTCTTTCTTCCGTAGTTTATCTTTTACCTGTAGGCCTGTTCTGCCACTGCAGAAGAATTTACAACCTGTGAGTAAGCAACCTGTAGGTGTTGCAAGAAAACTATAGTCAAAAAAGTACATCATGAAATACAGCAAAAAGCACAGTTCTGTCATCAATAAAAAACCTATGAAGTCCACATGTCTAAAGATCACCTATGACAACCAATGGCAGTTGCACTAAGCATTCATACCGATCCCCAGAAATAATATTTCATCAAAGTTCCATAAGCCTGTTATGGATGCACAGTAACAGATTGGGACAGTGAAATCTGTATGATCAGACAGCAAACATAGTGACCCTCAGCCCTCAGCCTCAACAGGACTGCCTGCATCCCTCTGGTCTGACCCAGGCACCTTTCCTTGGCTGCAGGAATCATCTATAAGGCTTGATAGCAATCCCAAAAGTTTTGCTGCCTTGATGGGTAGGGTAAGTAGAGTTTTCCTTCAAGTTTCTTTCTCTTTGATTCATTTTGGTGAGGGTGGTTTCTTCACAATTAATATTTCAGACCACCTTTGACATATGATGGCAGTGGAGTTCTTAAATATGCATACATATTTATACGCAGATACGTACATACACACACAAATGTGTATATGCAAGTATGCATGGAGAGAAAAATTTTTCATTCATTCATTCATTCATTCATTCATTCATTTTCATCTTATAAGAAAGTGATCTGTCAAATAGAATTTTCCCAAACACTCCTCCAATTTTGTAAAGTTTGATACACATTTTCTCTGTTACTGTGACTGGATGGTAAAAAGAAAAATGGATGATCACATTAATTTTAATGTTTTGTACTTTAATGTTGAGTGGTTTTTTTTTCAAACACCAGACCAAATTAATCACCGTTTATAAGCTTTTGAATATCAAGCAATTGAAATCCCTAGATAAGCCAGCTGCCCATTACAAAAAATATATTTGACATATGTTTGACTGAGTTCGTAGCATCATAGAATATCCCGAGTTGGAAGGAATTCAAAAGGATCATCAAGTCCAACTCCTGACCCTGCACAGGCCAGCCCCAAAAATCACACCATATGCCTGAGAGCATTTTCCAAATCCTTCTTGAACTCTGGCAGGCTGATGCTGTGACCACTTCCCTGGGGAACCAGTTCCAGTTATTAAAATTAACGTGACTAAAACAAAAATACAATTAAAGAAGAGGCAGTTTGTAGTTCATGTCAAAAGAAGAATCAAAAGCTTAGATTCCATGAAAAAAGTGATGATATGCTACGGTTTTCATGCTATACATGTCAAGACATGCTATGATTTTCATGCCATAAGTACAAAAACATAAAACTGAATCTCATATTCATAAAGAGACTGGGAAGCTAAGAGACATTTCTTGTGAGAGCAAGGTTTTGAAGCAAGGGACCACAGCCAGGTGCTCAGCCATAGGACCTTTACAAACATCTTTCTTCCCCTTCTTCAAGTGCGAGGAGAGCTACAATGCAGTCTGTGTTTCCTTTTTGCTGATGAAGTTAGTGCAGAAGTTTGCATAAGGACGAAGCTGAAATTTTGTCTAAGCATCTTACTGTCACATTTGTTTTGAGACTGCCCGTTTGGGACTGAAAGCAGAAACTGAGCCAGAAATAACCAGAACTCTCTCAGTAGAGAATAGACACAAGTCATAGTCCCTAGCAGCAATTACAGACTATTTCCAGCCTATACTACATAGATGTTATCCTTTTAATGAAATTTTGCTGTAAATTCTTCTTTTCAGGTACCAACCTGTAAGTTCTTCTTTACACTTGCTGTTATTTTTGCAAGCATTTCTATTTTTGTTGGAAGGGATCAAGAGGGTAAAATATTAAAATTTTATTTTACTGCTTTGGAGTCTTTAGAATTAAAAAAAAAAAAAAAAAGAAGAAAAAACAAACCAAAAATCCCACACCCCAAATGTATTTCAGAAATGTATAAGTTTCTCTAATTCAAATAAAACCCAAAAAAAAAAGAGCAACAAAACAACAAAAAAGTCAATAAAATGAATTTTTTCTTGATTTTGAAAAAAACCTGTCTGAGATAAAAAGGTTGCATGAAGCTTACCTTATGTTCTCTGATATTGTTTTGTTTTTAATATCACCTTATTTATTGTCACTGAGGTCAACCAACTTATTGTATGGCAAACATAATGTGATGCCAAATGTAGGTCTCTGATTTGAAATACGGCTATATCTAGTTCCGGCTATCATCATCTCCTGGTTAACACGTGAAAAGATCCTGTATACTCAGGAGAGCAGGTTAGTTATTGCTTTAACTAAATACTTTAAGTATTTTGGTGAAAATACAAAGACACATTGATATTCATTGGATTATTAAATCACTCTGAATTAATAAATATTGCTGAAGGAATGACGCAGATAGTGAGAAAACTCAATGGAGCTTGTTGACAGTAATCTGTGGTAGAAGGTGATTCCAGTTAGAGAATAAAAATCTTTTTTCTATATTAATTGATTCAGTTCGAAAATGGAAATTAAATACTGAAGTTGTCTGTTCTGATTAAGATCTTACAGAGAACTGTGGCAAAAACTGATTGTGCAGTTCTATAGCTGAAAAAAAATATAAAATACTGGTTTTCTCAACCAAAAAACATTTACATTTACCCCAAATAGAATTTCCATATTTGCTCTTAATTTTCTCTATAAATATTTCTGAATTTAAAAAATCTCCGTAATTATTCACTCTAAATATTTTTCAGAAAAAAACCCCAAATGAATGAAAAACAGTTCTTGTTATAATATTATTTTGAAAAATATTTTTATATCATTTTAATAATTTCACATTCTACATCTCTCATTCATAATACAAGTTTGGTGCACACTGGCATGTTGGCTTAGAGTCTTCAGTGTGCTTTCATGGAAACAAATTATTAAGTCAAACAACTTCATCTGACTGAACATCAAACACTGCCATGAAGTTAGTTAACTCCAGCCAGAAGAAGGAACTAACTGAAAACTAATGGGTTTAATTATCAGCAAGAAGACTGCTCACCAAGGAAATTACAACCTACAAAAACCAGAGATGGGAAAATCTACGAAATTCTGAAAATGTAAAAAGCCATGGAAGGTTATCAGGACTGTCCCTTGAGGTAAGTATAAAGAATGGATGAAAATATGAAACAAAATTTCCCCAGAAATGTCTCCAGGTCTTCAGTGCTTCTCAGTTGAGCCATAGGGGGCTATTGATGTAGGAAAGGCTCAAAGGGCTTTTTTTCTTCCCCCCACTAATTTCTCTGCTTCCTTTTTGAAGCTGTACATATTTTATGTCAAACATATCATGCAGCAGAGAGTCCCAAGCTCACCCATGAGCTGTGCCACAGGCCACGTCCATCTGTTGGTTTTGAATGCATCATCTGCTAATTATATGTGATTGTCTCTCATTTTCATACAGAGGCCATAAACTGTTTTCCACCCTCTGTGACACAGGCTTCATAACTGTGCATAACATTTCTTTTCATCTCCTTTTCTGACTGGCAAAGTCCTTTTTGATTAACTCTTCACGAGTGCCATCCCATACCTCTTACGATGCTTGCCCCTCTTCTAAACATCTCCCAGGCCTACCATACATTTATTGAGGTGGGAATGCAGGATTGTGTGCATCATTTAAGATGTTGATGTGCTGTGGACTTAATTGATGGATTAACAATGCTACCATGTTTCCCAGTGCTCCTTTTTAGGTTCCTAATATAGAATTAATATGAAGAAAGGATGGCACTACACGATAGGTGTCTGCTCCAGTTTAAATTCAATGAATGGAGAGGAGCCATGCAGATGTAAACGCTACCCATGGCATTTACAAAAGAAAACATGATGGCAAACACATTGCCATATTTCCTTCTGATTTGCCAAACACTGGCTTCATTTCATCATTTTGAGCACAGCTCCTGGTTAGCTTAATTAATATTTCCCATAAAGCAAGTCAGGAGAAATGTTGAAGTTCAGGATGGCTGATAGAGTCAACATAGCTGTGACAAAGTTCATTTTACCAGAAAATACATTTGATTATATCTGTTAACAACTCTGAGGCAAACTTCTTAATTCTGAGTTTTGTCCTCTGTGTGCAAAGGAAACCATATAGAAGGAGAAACACTGCCCTTACTCAAAGTTTGCTTAAGGTATTTGTCTTCACATGTCTGCTCAAAGGAAAGAGAAAGGCTCATTTCCTACAAGCTTTGTTTGTCTCTTTGATAGTGATTAATATATTCTTCTTACCAAAATAAGAACCAAGTGAATGCAGTCCATTATCAGTCCAGTAATTTTAAACAAATACATTTATTTTTCCTTTTTCCCCTGCATGTGCAGCAGTCTGTCTTAGTGGTTCTGGAAATCACTGCTACTGCAGGTCTCCTCAAGCTTGTTGAAGTTCTGAACTTTTCTGAGCTCAGAAATTTTAAACCTATGGACAATTTGAAGAAAAACTCAGTCACAAGGAGATGAAAAGGAAAAAGATTCTTGGAAATAAATAATTGCTCCTTTCTGATTTTTGGAGAAATTCAGTTGCTCACATACAGAACCCATCAAAGCTGTAGATTACAAAATAAGTACTTTTAAAACTATGTGGTTTTAGAAATTAAAGTAAATGCGGAGTTAATGTTCCCTGTTTTAGAGAAAGTCCTGTCAGTCTGTTCAGACTCTAACAATAACAAACTAAAGAAGTTGTATGAATATTAAACTCTCGAACAATTGCCTACAGGCAATATTTGCTGATGGTGAAATTGAGACATGAGGAGGTGGAAAAGGAGTAGGTGTAAAAGATATAAGAGGAATAGAAAGAAGACAGAACAGCGGACACAGTGGAGGATGGATAATTGACAGCAATATTCAGGGTCTAAATTCGCTATTAGCTTGCAAGGAAATGAAGTAATACCATTTAAAATTAGCAAGGTGGGTTGCTGAGACCCATGCAGAAAATAGAGACTTCAGGAATTGTCAAAGGAAACACAAATCATGTTTTGATGATCTGTCCGTCCCACAATCTTCCCATTCTCTTAGTGAGAAGAGCTTGCTGCATGAATAAAGAGCCACAGACATACACAGCTTTAAATTCAACTGTGTTTTCTTCTCTGTTGGACATAAAATGATAATTTTACAAAAAGCACAAGCTCTTTTGGCCTTGCTCAACTATTTTTGTGTTCAAATCCCAGCTGGGATCTGGAGGCTGGTATTTTTCTGAGTATTTTACCAACTTTCAAAAAGGTTAGCCCACCCATTCATGTGCTATCTGAGCCTCAGGGAGCTGAAGAGAAAACTCCAGTAGTGCACGGTTCTGAATTTGAATTATCATCCATCAGTGCTTTGGTGTGATAGCTTTTCATAGGCACAGTGGTTCTGAAAGCACCTACACGTGCTTACACTAGCTCATGGAACAGGCTTGATTTTTATACATTCAACTACCCCTTTTTGTGAGCCTTTCTGTTCTGCTTCTGAGCCTGACAGTACTTGCTGAATCAGACTGAAAAGATAAGGAAATTTTCATAGACAATGAAAATGTGACATGGCAGTATGCAACAGCCTATGAAAAATTATGCAAAAGTTACAGTAAACCACATAGATGATGTATATAGCTTTTGACCTTTTAAAATTGCTTTATATTCAAAGAATAAAATCACAACAAAGGGTTCATTTTCTTTTAAAAAGGGAGGAAAATGTCAGTATTTTAAAATTAATATTGTGACTTCCAAGTAAGCGTCATTCTCAGTAAATATGGCATAATCAACATGTGCATTTTTAGATAGGTACCAACATTGTGGGTTGAGACTGTGTGACTCAGGAATCAGTTGCTCCACACACAAAGTCCCATTTCCTGAGTGACCTTCAGGGCTAGAGATCACAGACAGACTGGGAATACAGATTTCTTTAAACTGATTTACCCAGTGCCCAAAATGTTGGTGAATCTTTGCTGATGCTTTGATAGACACATAGGTAGATAAATTGGGCCATTTATGGTAATGTTTTGCTCTCCTGAATTTTTTCTCCCCAAGATGAAATAGTGGATGGGAGCATATTCCCTAGAATAATGGCAGGGTTTATTTTCTTCAAGGGAAGGTATTAGCTTTCCTCTTCCAAGGAACATGGTTATGTGAAAAAGGCAGGAGGCTCCATTAAAGTAAACCTGAAGCTGCAACATTTAGGCATCAAGGAAATCTGAAAATGTAGCATAGTTATAATTTTGTCCAATTGCTTCTGAAAAATGAGAAGCTATCAAAATACAGACAGGCATAACCTGCCCAATATAAACTTGAGCAGCAAGGTTCTCTCAATCATTTGGAAGGAAGTCTGACATCCTTAAAATATATCTTTCCTTCTGCACATGTTTTGAAGAGAGCAGGCAAGAATTATTCCTCCACTAAAAAATCTGCACGAGAGAACTTTTTTCAGGGTTTCAGTGTTTTCTGTCTTCCAGTAAAAAATGTAGTAAAACTCTCGCTTCACTCCCAGACACCAAAAGAAATGTGATTTTAAATGACATGGGGATTTTTAATAGAATTTTGTATTTCATCAGCAGACATTTTATTTCAGAACTGGTGAAAAAATCTATTTCTGATGTTTAGCTACCCTGTTGAATGGAGCTAAGCTCTTATGTAAAGTCTCAGAACACTGTGGTCTGCTCCTTGACTACAGGGCTCAAAAGAGTGCAGAAGCTGTCTAGTTGAAATACCTTCGAATCAATCAGTAGGCATTTCTCAAGTCCCACTGATAGACATCATATATATACAGGATCAGATAATTATCTGCAGGAATTATTTATTGTTTGTCTAAAATCTCTTCTGATCAAGTTTTAGACTGTAAAGAGACAGGAACTGATTAAAACTTTATGTACAAACATATATGCAAGATACACTTAAAAGCAAGCAAATATTGAGGATATAAACTCTGACACCTAGGAAAAAACACTATGCTTAAAGAACTGTGCATCTGCAGAGAGGGTCCTGGTACACTTTTGACTGCAGAAAACTTTACAGTGACAAATCTGCTTTAACTCCAAATGGGAATTAAAATAAAAAAAGAGACAGAAAACCTGGTGTGTTTAAAATCACACCAGTTATCAGGGCAGAGAGGGACTTTGAATGGAAGGTTGCCATCTCTCTCTTCCAGTAGTCTATGGAGGTGGTCAGCACCTCACTTCACCAGTCCCAGGCATTCAGAAAGGAGGGTAAAAGTCCTGTGAAACACGTGACTTTATGGAAGAGGTCAGGAAACAATCCACTTGTCCCTGCAGGGTTCTTTAACAGCATTAGGTATAAGGCTGTGTTTCTCTTCCCAGCAGCCATTCACTGAACTCTCTAGCTCCTCAGATGAATGGAGTAGGTGCATTACCCGTGAGTCTCATTCATTACACTAGTCTGACTCACTCTAGGGAAAAAAAACCAGATCACTGAACAAGACAGATTTCTATGGGAAAACAGTGTGGTTGTACATCACAGTAAAACCTTCACTGGATCCATTTTCCTTTCCTATATGTAAGCTAAAGAGGGGAAAGCACTCAAATAAGGATGACTAGCCACATTTAAATGGAGTACTCACATTAGTGAAAGAGCTGGGTTGTACAAACCAGAATATTTAAACATCTCAAATTTTTGCCAGTAAATAAAAAAAATTCTTAATTAGGAGAGTGCTTAATAATTTTCTTTGGTTTGAGCACTCTGGAAAACAGAGGAAATACGAAGGAGGCAAAGAAGAAACAGAAAGCTTTCCAGTCATGAAGGGACATCCTGTGAGCCATGGGATACAAAATCTACACAGATTGTAAATTCTCCTTATCCAAAGGAATTTTAGGAAGTGGTTTTGCATATATAGGTCAGAAAAACTACAGAGATACTTGGTCAACCCAAAATATAGACTAAAGAATCACTTCTCATCTCTTTAATGTTTCCATCTTCAACATCTATGATCTATTATAAAGCATTATAACAGCTGGTTTTTAAGACAAAGTAATTCCCCTAAAATCTGTAGTAATCATTAGATTTCCAACACATGAAGATTTGATTGTAAGAATCTCTTTACTTAGTACAAAAATGCCAAGCAAACAAAAAACCGACCCCCCACAATTATGTTAAAAAAGCATAACCAAGCAAAAAGAAATTTCCTACTAACCATCAAAGAACACAAAACAACTTTTCAACTAAGGTAAAATAAGAGATACAACAAAATAGCTCTGTTTCAAAGGTTGCCTATGGGATTCCTGGCAGCACAGAGGAAACACTCTAAGAACCCAAATTGCACCACAGCTGGCAAGGGCAACTATCCGAAAGTATTTCCTTCTGACATAATGTATACTTGCACTAGTAGCTTGTTACATATTATCTAAGTACAAATTCACCCAAAGACATTGAGGTCTCAAACATCTTGAATGTATGTAATCCTTTTGGACCGCAGCAAAGCTTTCCATACTGCCTCTGACAGTATCCATCAGGACAAAATGTCCAGCATTCAGCTATGCAAACACACCATGCAACCGGCTCAGGGGTTGGGCACAAAGAGTTACAGTGCATGGGGTGACATCAGGCCGGCCACCTGTCACTGGTGGGGTTCTGCAGGGCTCCATCCTCAGCCCTGCGCTCTTCAACATCTTTCTTAGCAAGCTTTCTTAATGACACAGGACTCAAAGTAATACTAAGTAAGTTTGCTGACCCACTAAATTGGGAGGAGCTGTTGACCTCCTCGAAGGCAGGGAGGCCCTGTAGTGAGACATCATCAAATTAGAGGCAAGGGGAATCGCCAACCATGTGAAGATGAACAGGGGCAACTGCCAAAATCTGCGCCTTCGACAAGCTGGATGGATTGAATGCTTTTTACCTTCTCGTTTTTTTCTGGAATCTACCTGTGAAGTTCATATGAAAGTGATGTCAAGCTGATCATGTAATATAGTTCTTTTCCTACCACCATTGCATTTCTCATTAGGTCTTTGTTTTTCAGTCTAACAATGCCCAAGAGGCCGTAACAATTTAAATAAGCTGCAGGTTATTAATCAAAGTGAAGACTTTTATAGAAATCAACACAAATTGAAAGCTGTAGCTGTTTTTAAGAACAGCAGTAATTAATGAGGGAAATAATGCAGGTCAATACAACAAGATAACTATTGGAAATTAGGCATTGGAAAACATTATAATATTACATGAAATCTGGGTCTGACAAGATTTTTAATAAACAACAGCTAAAAAATGCAGATTATCTATTTGAAAAAAGATGAAATAGTGCCACTAACATTTTTAGAACAGGGATAATTTTAACATTGAGCTTGTAACCAGAAGATGGAAAGCTGTGAGAAGATTTTCAGACAGCTTCTGAATTTGCTGGGCTGTGCCCAACTTTGCTTTTATAGACAGTAATGCATGGCAGAAGCTGTCTGGGATATAAAACAGAATAAAGAAAGGAAGAAGGCCAGACTTGGAGCCTGAGTTCATTTGCATGTGGAGCTCATTCATTTTCATCAAACACAAGGATGTTGTTTGCACCCCAGAGTTGTCTGCTTTGGTGGATAAGTGGCCTACAAATTCAGCATTGTATTTAACTGGTATGCTCTTTTAGAGCTTTAGCCCAAGAAATTCAGAAACAAACAAAAAATAGGGGGAAAGGGTGTTCAAGTTAACTGAAAGTATATTCTAGGCACATAACTTGTTAATAAATGGCACAAGTAGGTAGCTCTCATGTAAATTTGAGGGGAAAAACTGAGTAAGTTAAAACAATGTAAATCAGGAAATCAGAGTGAGTCACCACTTAAAAGGACATAAGAAAGGCAAGACTTGCTCTAAAAATATAGAGAAAAAAAAGAAACAAATGCAAGTATTGAAAGTTTTATTTACAGGATAAATTGTTACTTAAAAATGGCAAGAATGAGATGAGTACTTATGGCTTATCTTGCTTCACTTCTTAAAGGAACAAATATATTCCTGCCCTGTGGTAATAATGTACTTACAATAATAGCCAAGGAAGGTGGTGAGGCAGAGACCAGAATAGAAATCTAAATGGAGTATGGAAAATTGGGTCTAAAATTTTCTTCTCAGCTCAATTATAAACAATTTGTGTTGAATGTGCTACCTGAAAAAAGGTCATGCTTAAAGATGAAGGCAGACAGGGAAGCACTACTCAGTACAGTTTATTACAGCTAAGCAGGAAGCTCCTGGCAGAACACAACAGAGACTGAGTGAGCTGCTGCACACCCTGGCCAGCCAGGGGGGAGGCTGAAAAAAACGCCAGCAGGAGATAATCCAACATAATGGGACCACCCACGGACAGTGGCACCAGGAAAAGACTGGTGGACTCTGACCAACTCCTCCTCTCCTGTTGTGCCCCTCCTGTGGCGTGCAGGCCGTGGTTCTTGCAAAGCAAGGACAGCTTACCTGCTTTACCAGAACTTTCCTGGCAGGAAGGATACAGAGCATGTGATGTGATGTGATGGGCTTGGGGCTTTCTTCTCTTTTTCTTTCTTCTCTCCTGAAAGCCAGGAGAGAGCAGAATCCTCTCAGCTAACCACCCTGCCACCTCTAGAAGCTGGCTGCTCATGCAGTGCCCCTCACTACCTGCAAACTTTTGGATCACGATATATCCATCCCAGAATGAACAAGGATTGATCTTTTCTGTGTCTAGAGTCTGGGAGAAGCTTGCTAACAGAAGTTAATGAGGAAATTCAGTTAAAAGGTGATTCGACACTGGTTGGAAGAAAATTGGAAAGCAGGAAGGATGGAGCCACTCGGAAGAAGAAAAGGAGCATAAATGTCAGTAATGCAGCAGGACGCAGCTAGTGAGAGCAAAGCTGGGGAACTCTGAGAGAAACAACTGTGTGGTATTCTGGTATTACACTGTCAATGAGTAGTGTCCAGAGTGAACACAGAGGGCAAGGAATTTTACCTTCTTACAGTAAATAACTGCATCCGTTATGTCTTTTTCTGGGTGTAGCACTTACTGCGTTACTGTCTGGAGAGGGCAGCATGGCCTACCAAGGCTGTATGACCTGAGTGTAGTGAAACAGTGAGGGCAATTTTTGATAAAACCAAAAAATCCTCCTCTTGTCTAAGCAGATTGTTTTCACAAACCATGCCTTACAGAGTAATTAATCCTCTAAGATGAACTCGGAATTTAAGCAGTTGTTTAACTTTCCCTGTGGTCATTGCACAGACTTCTCTGAGCTGCTAGTGACCATCTGGGGGCCTTGTCCATGCAAAGGGAGTGAACATTAGTTGCAATTCAAACCCAGCTGTACAATGTTTTGAGAGAGAGAAGGGAAATACAAAGATACAGACAGAACAAGTTCAGGTGAAGGTAAGACCCAGGTATTCCTGGCTTTTGAGCACTGATGGATTTTGTTCCCTAAATAGGCATTGAAACAATAGGAGGGGATATTGTTGTGCAACTGGAGAATGATAAATTTAGTAGCTATATTTAAGAATAGGCAGTGTTTCAGACAACCATAAGCCCATTAGTCTGCCCTCTGTGTTACACAGGGCTGTAGATCAAACTGTGAAGGAAAGAATAAAGAAAGGAAAGGAAAGGTGAAAAAGCATAAACTGCAGCAGACTAAATGAGGTCAATTTCACATCTGTATGAAACAGGTAATTAAAGATCCAGAGTAAGCAGGCAGAACTACCTAATCTATGTGAACTTTAGTGAGACGTTTAAAGCAGAACACACTGGAGAAGACAGGAGCTATTTAAATCACAGAGAAAGTAAAAAACTGGCTAATGCAAAGGAGTGTCAGGTGACATGAATTTTGAGGCATTGCCAATACCTGAGGAAGATCAGAATATTTTATGGGAATAACTGAATTATCACGAGGCTTAGAAAAATAGAAATAGCTTAAATTTAAGAGTGCAATGTGCAAGAGTGCAAATCATGCTTTAGTAAAAAGATAGCAAAAATGACTGCTCCAAGCTGACTCATCATCAGCTGAGAGCTAAAAATGATAAAAATGTCTGGGCAAAGCAAAGCATTGTTAGGAGAGCTACAGTCTACCAATGAGTTGCAACAGAAAAATTAAATAAAATTAAAAAAAACTCGAAGAATTTATCAATTGTACCATTTCCAGAGGAGATGAAGGTGTGCTGATACACTTTACAAAACATTGTGGAAATTCCAACCACAGAAGAATGCATAATTCCAATCATTCACACTCAAAAAAGACAAACTGGAATGAAGGAAAAGAATAAGCCTTGTCTTACCAGATGAGACTGAAAGAGCTTACTCGGTTTAGCTTAGTAAAATGAAGCTTGAAATCAAACACATTTTTATAAACAAGGGGTAACCACCATGAGAAAAACCTGCTACAGTAGTAGCAGAGTCAGGGATCTGAAAAGAAACAAATGTACAAATGGCAAATGTACAAATGTACAAACACTTTTAAACTGCAGATAGGGACTAGTCATGTCATAAAAGGAATAAAGAAGGGGTTTATGGGAAGTAGAAGAATGTGATAATGAAATTTCCTGAAGACATAAATTTTGAGGAAAGTCAGTAAAATGGAGTGTTGGGATATCCTTCTAAAATTAGGTTGCAGTAATAAAAAGGACCAAAATTAAAAACCCCAATATATTTAAAATAGAATTGCATGGGTTCATGAAAGAGGTATTGATACATTTCACTGAGCTAGCAGGAGACTGGACTGGCTGACCCTTGCAGTCGAACATTCTCACACTGCTTCTTTAGAAATACGTAACCTTATGTTAAATCCTTCAAAAAGCCATGAGCTACATTGGATTTTTGGAAACACCTGACCACCCCAGATGTTTCTTTTCTAAAGAAAGCAACTAAGCCCTCAAAGCTCACAGACAAATTTAGAAACCACTCCACTGTGAGCAAATATATCCATCTTTATTCCATCTTTTTAAAGTTCCATCTTAGTTATAAAACAGAGGTAAGGAGGAAAACTAACCTCTTAGCCACTCTCCATTTTTGACATATAGGCCACAAGGAATTGGATAATCTCCGTTCTCATTGTTAAGTGTGCAACACAGCCCTGTGATTTATACCCTCTGAAGGGGTTCTACAATGAAAAATCCAGGATCTCCAATGAAGGCCATTATGTGCACTTAACATGCGATTAATGCATGTTTCAAATTAGTGGGGTTCATTATTAATGCTCTGCTGTTATGCTTATCTGATGTTTCTTTATATGAAACAATGAAACAAAATAAATGAACCCTAGTTCAGCAGGAGCTGTCAAATTAGAACGGTTACAAAGTAATAATTAGGGAAAATGGATCACAGTGTTCAGGCTTCAGCAATGATTGTCCCTCTGTGGGCCATTAACAAAATCTAGTCGTTGGATCTGCATGAAATTTTAATGAAGCCACAAGTAAACAAACTGCAAAACGTTGTGGGCAGCAGTTCGCTCACTTTATGAGGAAGATTTTCATATCATACTGGGCTTCTTCTCCCTCTTTTCCCTCATTTTCCTCCTCATGCCAGTGATTTTGGTTAGGGAGATTTAATTTAAGATCCTCTCACACCGTGGTATTTGAAAAATGGTGGTGTCTTCCGACCCCTATAGTGTCGGTCAGCTGCAATTGTATCAGTGGGATAGGCCGCATTTTATTTATTTATTTACTCATGAAAATGCAGGAATCACAGGGATGACCTCGAGACTCTGTAATAAAACCTACAACCCCGCAGCTGAGGTGTAGGGCTTTTGGGGGGAGGGGGCAGTTTGACACCAAACACCAGCGAGGGGGCAGTTCCACCGAGTCACCCTTCCCGGGAGGTTTGCACCCGTTTCTGCTCTCCCGATTGCCACACAAGAAGAAACCGCAGCTATCGCGCCTTCCAGGGCGTGCAGGAGGACGGAAGCAGTGTGCTCCTTCCTTCCCTGTTTCCAAAGAGCGCTCCCGCAACCCGGCGGCCGCGGGCAGGCTCGGGGGG
Source organism: Dicrurus megarhynchus (assembly GCA_013399195.1). Lineage (NCBI taxonomy): Eukaryota > Metazoa > Chordata > Aves > Passeriformes > Dicruridae > Dicrurus > Dicrurus megarhynchus. Next base: position 131,883 of record VXAD01010626.1, read on the forward strand.
CCGGCGTGGGGCGGGGAGAGCCCGGCGCCGCCGCGGGCGCGGGGCCGGAGCGCTCCGGGCTCGGCCGGCAACGGAGCTTCGCTGCCCCATCTGGTGGCCACGGGAGGAGGAGAGAGGCGGAGGGAAGGAGCAGCGGATGGCGGGGAGCTGGGGGGACGCTCTCCCGGGGCCGCTTGTTGTCTTACCACTTCTCCCCCAGATTAGTTTCTATGAGGTCAAAGGGGCGCCGGTGCTTTCGCTTGCCTTCAGCTGGTCTTGATAGCGCTTGAGAAGTGCTGATGGAGCTAGTGACGATATTTATTAGGTTCATTTATTTTCTTGCAAGAATCTAAAAAGAGACATGAAGCCACTGGTTTCTTAAACAGCAATAACATTGCTTTCAATATCTCCGACACTGCTTTTTAAGATTCATAAGCTGTTTCTTTCTTTTCCCAAAAATTCCCTTTGGGGAATCTGCTGACAGATGTAAACTGGCCTCTCCATTCAGCCTGGAGAGTCCCACGGCTTCAGATTTGTTCATGAAATGGCTGAAATTGAAAAGTGTGCTCTGGAAAAGGTTTTTATAGGTTACAAGGAAAGGAATTTGAGTCCTAAAAATATTTAACATACAGAGAACTTTGAGGAAGATGTTCCAGTTACCAGGTCTCCTGTCCATCAGTCATTTTTGGCAATGACTTAGCTGGATACGCCCCTTAGCAGCTCCAGCGTTTCCTCCCTGGGGCGTCCTCGGGCCACTACAGAGTTTGCAAACCTGTCACAGGCAGAGACTGACGTTCCTTCTGTCCCCTCTGGCAAAGGCTGCCCATGTAGAGAGCTCACTTCCCCTGCATACATTCAACAGGGTCTGCAAGAGTACAAGTGGCTGAAATTAAGTAACCCAGGGGTCACATGCAGAGAAACCTGTTCGTTATAACTAAACTAAGTCATTGCTCTATAAAAACCTGCAAAGGCAATGAGCCAGGCAGAGAGGCCATTGCAGTGAGAGGGAAACTGCTGTGGAGTTGCAGGGATGTGGGGACTTTTTTCCCGTTGTAGTGGTCTATGTCCCTGGGACGCTGCAATGTGTGCTGCAGCAGTACCTGGCAAATCACAGCTGCTCTGGCAAAGCAGCAAGTTGCAAAGCTCTGGAGGTATTGCCATAGGAAATAACTGGGAATGGGTTGACTTTGAGTGAAGCACTGCTACACCAGGTATAATTGCAAGGCATGTAGCAAATAATGAAATTTGAAGGGTATATTCACTGACATTTGCCCTAAGCCAGCCAGTTCATGAAGTTATTAAATGCCCCCTTTTTGTTTTCTGTTTTTTTCAGATGTTTTTGAAAAGTTTTAGTCTGAGGCACAGTCACCTGTAGATATGCTGGATGAAAAGTATATTCTCTTGTGACAGGAGTCCAAATCCTGGGAGGCAAATGCCTGACAAGAAAAGAAAGTGCTTCGCCTCTACTTGATTGCATTTCCACAATATTTACCTAGGAAAATGGCATACAGAGCTCAAACTCACATTGCCCTGGCTACTCCACGTACACCATTCACCTGTAAAGCCCAGCTGCAGTTCAGCCCATATCCCCAATGCCTCCAGATCCAGCAGCACATCATATAGTTCTCTGGGTCCCTGAGAATGTTCTCTCATGCTGTGTGACATGGCCAGTGCAGGTGGGCTACAAAGACCATCACTACTTGGATGAGGCGTCTCAAAATCAGATTTGATAAGCTATCGCAAGAAAAAGGATGACTGTACAAAAATAGGTTCAATCTATAATTCCATAATTGAATCTAAACTATAAAACTGACAGAAAGTTGAAAGCTACATCTGTGAATCCTTCACACATAGCACAAAATTACTTTTATTGATTTATTTCCTCCAACCTCAGATTAAGCTATTTCTCCTTATTTTGAAAGTCTGGAGTTATTTTCCTGTCCTTTCCTGCTGACTGGTTATTCTGTTTTTGTTTTGTTTTTTTAAAAAGAATTCTACTCTGAGATAAACCTGAAGATCTCAATGCCATGCTGACCCCAGAGCAATGAATTAATTTCACAGAAACTTCCTTGATGGAATCATCCTGAAGTTTCTTGGAAAAAAAAAGTACAAGCATTGAGAAAGACATAGGCTTTGCAAACAAGATGTAGATATCAAAAAATCCAAGAGGGAAATGAAAATTACACTCTTCTTCTTTTGCTTTTCTCTTTACTGCCTGTCAAGAGCTTAGGTTAATGGAAAGCACCATCTCAGAATTTTTTAAAGGCTTTTTCCTGCATTTCAACGTTAACAACCCCCCTAAAATTAAAAGATAGAATTAGGCAGATTCATTAAAATATATTGTAAACCCAAATAACCATAAAAATACACAGTTGTCCCATCTCACTGCATGTCAAATCTGGAAGATTCCAAGCTTTGGGGCAAGCCCTCTTCTCATCCTAACCTTGCACCAAGACCTGGCTGTGCACCAGGACACTCAGTGCCTCTCTTTCCTTCTTCTTTTCTGCACTTAGTCAGAAGTAGTTTGGCTGGGGGAGATAGGAGCTGTAACCAGCTCCAATTGCAGACCACCAGAGGACTGTGGGCTTGTAGCAAGCTGCAGTGCCCTCCCAGAACTCCGTACTTGTACAGCCACCAGGTTCTGCTTCAGGATCAAAAGCACTCAGCCCTGTCTGGAGATATGATGTGCCTTGGGTGAATTCCCTGTCAGACCACGTGCTTCATGAGCAGAAATATAAAAGCATGTCTTTCTTTATTTCTGTACCACTGGGTGGCTTACTTCCCACCATAAGGTAAACAATCCCCTTCTGCTGGTGAAGATAGTTTTCAGTTTGCTATCAGTACTGTATTTTCTAGAACAAACTGATTTAAAAAGTCAAGTAAGTGTGTCTGCACCTGGCATCACACACAGAAGTTCAATCACAGGAAACTTGTGCATATTCTTATTAAATTCCCTTTAACCATCAGGGATTCCAACATGTACAGAGAAGGACCATCTGCTGAAAGCAAAAGGAAAAATCTTATCACTTTTCAGTTCTCACTCCTAGTGTGCTACAGGACCTAGCATAAAGACAGAGAATGAAAAGATTCAACAACTGTCCCTATGTCAGCTCTGTGAGCAACTTCTCTCTTTTGCCATAACTTTGTTATTTTCTCACTGACCATTTCTAGCAGATAAAAAGATGTTGCTTCTAAACACATTTTCCTTCACTTTATTTTTAAAGGAAAACAAGCTGGAAAGATTCCTATGTCATGGGCCTGTACTGATTCATTCACTGTATCATTAAAGGTTTGTTTTGTATTGTTGGACTGCTGTGAGAAAACAAACATAAGGAAAGGCAGCATGGTACAAATTCTGGTTCCTTTTTCGAATCTACTTTGCCTTTGTCTATAATCCATGGTCTCTGGTGGCAACACAGGCCACTGCTCTCTGCAGGAAATGTAGAACAAAAGCAAAGGTCTTGAATAAAATATTCCATGCGATTTTTTTCTGTTACTTTCTACTGGAGATAAGTCTGTGCTTTCCCAGTAATATGAAAGAAGACTTCTCTTAAATATCACTGTAGGCTGCCTGCTTGTTTCCACTAAGAATTCTGTCCTTGCAACTGACAACTAAATAAACCATTTGATATCATTGTTACCTTAAATCCTGCTGCTGATCACCTGGTAGGAAATAAGTTAAGTTCTACTTGTTTGGGTTTTTTTAAGTAAGAATTTCCCACAGTAAGATATACTCACAGACCACCAGCTTAGATACTTTTTCTGCTATTAGTTAACTCTTTCTTGGGCTACATTATTTGTAGAATATTGTGTTTAAATAGACTTCATTTGTGACTGAATTCCCACTAAAATGGAAGAATACAGGATATGGAAAGTGAGATTAATATATGACACACAGACAATTTGCTGACAACCTGATGGATGACTTGATTGCTGCTTTGGAGGAAATAACGTTATAGGACTAAATTCAGAATGTAAGTAAGCCTGGAGGCTGTCTAATTTACTGTGGCTTGCATCAATTCTAAGTAAAGAGTGGAGATACTGTGCATGTGTCAAACACATCTAGAGCTTCCAAAAACGGACTGTTCTTAGTGTCCTTTAACTCTACCTGAAATTTCCATAGAGGCAAGAGCTATGTGCACATACCTTTTTCTACGTTTACTGAATTACCTAATTTCTTGCCCCAACAGAGAGATGAATTTATGAAAGGCTTATAAACCAAACCCAGAGGGAAGAATTACACAGGGAATTATAAAAATTAAAAAATTGTGATTGTTAATAAATGTATTTTAATGAAATTTCTAATTATAATTACAAAGAACTATAGCAGAAGGAACAGTCAGATCAAAAACTCTTGATCTGAAAATGGGAGCTGTACCAGAACAGGTGCTCAACAAAAAGAAGTACAGAGATTTGGCTGCCTTAGTGATGAAGCTCTTGGTCTTTTGCAAGCTTTGGCAAGTCTAAAACCTTGATAAATGGCGGGTCATCATGACATTATATGGCTTAAGATTTTCCAAGGCCCAGGCACCATGTATGCATGGGTTTGTGAAAAGCACTGCATGGAAATGGTGGGTTGCTCTTCCCCAGAGCAGACAGACTAGCTCTACCCTTGCACAGAAGACAATATCCTCCCTTTCTGTCCCTTTGCAAAGGCTTGGAATTGCACACTCTGCCTTCACAAAGAGCTTAGAAACAGGAATTAAGAGGAAGAGTCTTTTTGTCTGAGGCAAAATCCCAAATCTTAAATATTTGGACTTCTAAACATAATTACCCTATCCCCAGGGTTAATGAAAGTCAAGCCTGGGTGCAAAATCTCCCCCATGCAAACCAGACTTCTGCAACCATAAAACGCTGAATTATGTCCCTGAAACCCAAGGTCTGAGTCATCTGTGCTCTTATCCATTCAGGAACAGAAAAAAGAAAATGTTCCTTAAAAAATATTCATCACCCTCAATGAACTGGTGTGTTTGCGTTGCCAAGCAACCATGCTGCATCTCTGCACCTCCGAGACCCATGGGTCAAAACCCAATGTCAACATAAAAGTTTGAGAGTCCAGTCAGGATTGTGGCACATAAATATTGATGAGGAAAAAGGCAGAAGAGGGTGTATATCTGCAGCCCTGTTTTTAGAATTAATTTGTTCCCAATTCTGTTACCATTATAGTAGCCAGGTGTTTTTCAAAATCACAAGACAAGTGGTTTTCATCTTACAAAGACTTGGTTATTCAAGAAGATATTTTGTAAGGGCATAGAAACACCTATGGGAACCCTGAAAAGTTGGGTCTTGGCCCTCACTGACTTACTCCAGATGGAAGCAGAGCTGATTTTCACCGGGAAGGGCAGACACATTCCATTGTCTTCCCTTGTAAATGCATTTTCTTCATGTCTTCTCTTGCTGAATGCTGCAGTGTCATGGATGGAGTGATGCACTTCACTCGTTAGAGAGAAGTATCAATATGTTCATTGATACACACCAGTAATTTAGCAAAGTTTGATAGTAAATGTTACAGTGGTTTTACAGCATTCCATGGCAAGGTACTACACAGCAGACAAGGTCAGCCAGATCTTTCAGGGAGACCCTCCTGTTGAGTCATGAGATTCAGAAATCCTTTGCATTCTAAACTCCTTCTCAGAGAGGAATCGAAGTGCATCTGGATCCAGACTTACTCCCAGGTTTATAATCCTTATATCCTAAGGATTATATGTGCAAAACCAATGCTTTATATCGCTTAGCTAAGATTTCAAAGCTTAGCACGCTAATAATTACTTACCAAGAATATGTTGCAGCAAGGGATCTCTTAGCCTCAAGGAATAACCTTGGGAGGCACCCCCTCCTCATGGAGAGATTCTGGCATGAAGCCCACTGCCGTGCAAGAGTCACGATGGACTCTGTACTGTCCACTAGTTATGGAGCTAGATCATTGACTCATAGTTATATTTGTATATTGAATCCAGATGTTAGTTTCTTCCAAAATTGCCTTGACCAGCACTATGTTTAAGAGAGCTCATTGCTCAAATTAGTCCTTGGCTGTTATCTGTTTACCCTGAATCAATTTTGAGTCAGATGCAGCCATCGCACCAGACACACCTGCTACGACCAACCCTGGCAGTCAACACTTGAAGGTTACAGGAAAAAAAGGTCAGGTTGGGGGAAAGGAGAATATGTTACTTTTAGCTAGGGATGTGTTGTCCTAGAATGTAAATTATTTTTGAGAACAGGTAGCCTGGAGTGAATTATACAATTTTTCCATACTTTTCTTGGGTGACACTCAGGTCTGAGGTTGAGCAGAAGTGAAAGAAGGGATAGATAGAGATGGGCTTGCCTGCTGAGCCATGCCTCTCCCGTGGCATTCATCAAAGAAGCAGTGGCAGCCAGGAGAAACACCATGGGCTGGGGGACAGGTTATGGTAAGGGGGTATAAACCTGGTACTGTTTCAATAACCAGTTCAATTGTCTGTCCTTCAGAACAAACCTTGAAGGAGTTAAATGGAAATTAGGACTGCACTGGGAAATCCATGTGAAAACAGGGAATTTCTAGCTAATAGTTAAACACAAGGAGATTAGAAAGTCAGATCATTTAAGAGAAGAGTGAGAGAGGGGAAAGTAGACTAACAAATTCCTGCACTAAAGCTCCTAATGTTTGCTCATCACCCTTAGGAGCAACATACCGAACTTCATCAAGTAAAAGAGTCACAGCAGTTTATCAGGCAGATCTGGTGCATTTGTCGCAGAATCTCACCAGCAAGATAGAAGTACGTGAGGGATAGAGCAGTCAGATAGCACAGGAACATCATCTCTGTCAGCAGCACAGCAGGATTAACCAGAGGGGTGAAGATTTTTAACAGAGATCACAGTGAGGCTGGAACAGTGTTTGCTGTGAATGCAGAGCAGAACCAATGTGGAAGCCAGCAGAGTGGTTCAAAGAACGATGTGGCCAGTTCTCACAGATCTCTGAAATAACAAAAAAAAGAGGACAAGATGAAAGTTATGCAGGAGGCAGAGACAATTCTTGAGGTGGAGATAGCTAGCACAGAGGAAAAGATTTTAGTCTCAGGGTCAAAGAGGTAGATGTGTTTCATTTTGCAGATCATATATAAAATATGTTACCAATAAATGAAGTAAAGATTTTAAATAGTATGTTTGCAAGTTCAAGCATGATCAAACCCATCTTATGGTAAAAATCTAAATTACTGGAAAGGTGATTTGAAATAATCATGCAAGCGCAGGGAGGCTATCAAGCCTTTGAAAGCTCTGACAAAGAGGGCAATAAGGGCATATCCAATTTGGATTACAAACAGTGAGAACCATTCTGTTTTAGACTGCATTAAGCATTGCCCGTGGAGTGATTTATTTCATTGAGGGATTGTAGCAAGTGAGATTGTAGCAAAAAAGAGGATCACTCTCCAGACAATGCTGTTGCTCTGGTGTGTGTCACACCATGTTTGCATATTTCTTGTGCTTCCTCATCAATAACTTCTTGTGTAATTAACCAAAACTGGTGAGGCATATACTCCAATTAGACAGCTTCAAAGGCAAAAAGATTTTCTTTGGTCAGTGGTCCCTAGCCAGTGATCTCTCCAGTGAAGTGAAAGCCCTCAACAGCTGGGACACAGCAGCTGAAAGAGGTGTCATGTCTGCTCCCTCCATATCCAAATTCGCAAGTCTTGACTTTAACAGCGGAAGTCCATACAAACAGGTGTGATTCATGCACTCCAATTTTGTGACCTTTCATTTCCTAATGCACATTCTCCCCCCAAATTCTTCTGCCTGAGCAGGGGACCCCAGGAGGCCGGCAGGCAGCATGGCCCTGCACACCAGGTTATGCTTGGCAAGGCTCGTCCTTGGAGGGGATTAGGGCTCAGAAGGAAATTAATTCTGTTCCAGCATTTGAGTAGATTGTTGGCTAGAGAGCACCTGGTTATAGCTGCTTTTCCTCTGTCCCTGTCACACATGTGCTCCTTCCTTCTTGTTGCTGAAGAAGGACCCCCAGTTTGCTGGCAGAGCTTGGCAAAGATGTTGGTGCCTTTGGGGCTCTGTATGACCTTTGAAGAGCTGATAGGTGGTGTAGTTTGGAAAGTCATTGATTTGGAGAAAGATAGAAAAATCAGAAACTCCTCACATTTATACTCAGTCTTCCTGAAAAGGCATGTAATGCTTCCCATGGGGATTTCACATAGCCATTTAATCCCCTGGAGACACTGCCCAGCGCTAAAATTATATTTTATTAAATGCTTTTAGTTATTTGGAGATGAGGGAGAAAAGTGAACAGCACCAAGGTACCAAGACATTACCTGTGGTTGCAAGTAAAGGTCAGGTGATTTTTCCATGTCCTGGACAGTGAGGCATCATCTGGCTCCTCAGCCAATGGAGAGTCACTGTAATCTCACTGTTAGGAGCTGTCTATGTGTCTATGTGGCATTATAACGACAGAGGTGTAGCAGAAGCCACTCAAGCCCATCATTCCTCCCCCACTGACACCTGGGCACAGCTCTCGCCCATCCAAGAGCAGCAGCCAAATGCCCAGCAGGAGCTTCTTCATGGTGAAACTGTGGCAGAGAGCCCCAAGCATCTGGTTACCTTCCCTCTGCAACCATGAATATCACAGATGAACTGATGGGGAAGACACAGAGGCTGCCCTGGTACCAGAGTCCACCTGCTCTCCAGAGGATCCCATTAGAAATTTCAGAAAATTTAATAGCTTTTTGTCCCTGGGTGGACAAATGTTGGGCCTCAAGAATGTCCAATCTAGGAGAGCTGTCATGGCACAGCTGCAGCAGCACAGAGAGTACAAAGCCGAATTTACTCAGAAGTATGAGATTTTGTTTTACATTTCCATTTCTGTTATAAATTGCAGAAAGAGTGGGCTGTACATAGCTGTGGGGAGCAAGGTCAGCACCAAGGGAATAGACATCAAATATTCAAAATCATGTGGATATAAAATGTGCCAACTTGGAATGGAAATTTCTATTTTGGGAGTAGATTAGAAGTAACTAAAAGGCTTTCTGTTTCACCTCTTATGATCCATATATGCTGCCTTTCTTGACATTTTTCCTGCAGTCTGGTGTCCCCTGGAGAGCTAGTTGGGTTTGCTAGGTATAATAGGTCAGATCTGACAACTTATGTTGGGAAAGACAGGGTTTCTGCCCTTCCCCCTAGAAGCGAGGAAGTGGGAATAAGAGAAAATCTCAATTCATTTACAGGGAAGCTGTTCTCCAGCAAGGCAAGGCAAATCTTGCAAAATATTTAGTCTGAATATTACGACAAGTGTTCAAATTATTTACCTCCAACATACTGTCTCTTTTATCTGTTCCCCTTCTGCAAATATTCATAAAACAGAGTTTTGCTGGCACAGCTATTTACAGGAAGAGAATATCAATATAACAAGCATGAATATTCACATAGTGATAAAATTCTACATTTACAAGCACCAATATGTACACCAACACATTTATTAAGCCACGTGCAAAAATACTGCCTTGTGACTTATCCAGCCAATTGCAAGTAGCTATTGCATCTCAAGTACTGAGTGTTTGAAAGGCACTGCAAGTGAGCAGTCCAAAGAGACAAATCCATTAACATTTGTAGAATGCACTGACTAATGCACAATTTTAATGAAATGGGATTGTGAAGTTATTTTTATTAATGACATTTATGAATTATAGTGCTTCTGCAAATGCTGTAGCAGTAGAGAAAGCTTCTATCCCCCATGTAGAGTTTATAGTGATGGAATAAATTGCTATGTAATACTATCTGTAGTTTTATTTTCACTTTGTAGTAGCACCTGTGATTAAATCCTTTCCATCTGTCAACAATATTTCTTGTCTTCCAGAAGACATAGGTTCCTTCAATATCATAAAATACCTGAAACCTCTGGTGTATTTTTAATATAAAAGGTGGCTTTTTTTGTAAGCTCATATCTTCACCTCAATCATTACAGTATTTTTATATACTAAAAATTTTAAAAATGCAAGCAGGAAAAATATTTTTAGCACTTTATCCTTGAAATGAACAGTTCCTTGGGGCAGGACATACAAGGATCACTGCTTAAGAGTAATAAAGAGCTCAGTGCTAAGGATGCTATGTTGGGTAAGGAGATTATGAAACAATTTTATATACAACTCTTACTATCATCCCTTTATTCCTTGATGCCAGCTTAATTCTCATCTGAAGTGCAAGTAAGAGCTCTAGCTGATAAGGACTTGCAGGGAAGTATTGCAGAGGTAAAGCTCTAAGGTATTGCATGTAAAAGACCAGGTTATTGGATGAAAAGTTTTCAGTCAATTTTTGATGGAAAATTAAGACATAGTTTCATTTAAGGTTAATATATAAGAAACCTAGAAGGCTTGTGTGTATATATTCAAGACAAAAAATAGGATTTGGAATTCTGTCAATAATTTTTTTAAAAATGCTCTAAGACAGTAAACCTGCCTGTTCTTTATGCAAAGTCTCACAAAACCCCACCTAATATAAACACTTACTGCCCCTTAATAGCTAGTTTCCCTTTAACCAAAGCAAAACTAAATTTGACTTGGAACACACTGTGATTTCCCTCCCTGCTCATCTTTCATCTATTAGTTTTCATGCTTCTCTCTCCTGAACAATTGACTGTTTTTCCCAATCCTCAAACCTTTTCGCTGAGAGCAAGCTTTGTGCGGGATCCCTGTTCCCTTGGCAATCAAAACATACACTCCTTCAGGCTTCATTCAGCAGTGCATGCTGTTGTGCAATATTTTTAACTGCAATAATGCCTCAAAACCTCCCATTTCATGTTAGCAGAGCATTTTCTGCGCAGCCTTCCTTCCCACTTTTGGAGTGAAATAGGAGCTCTCTATCTGAAGATCGAGCCCCAGCTCCCCTCCTTGGATCATCCAGTGAGGATAACAGATTGTTTCCTCAGTTTTTGCACATTCTAAAAGAAGAATTTCTGTGTTATGTTGCCAGAGCACACTACTTCATTAATTTAGCATTTGTCCATTTTGTTTGTTGTGCAGACAAGTGTTGTGGTTTAACACCAGCCCTCAATTCAGCCCCACACAGCCACTTGCTCACTCCCATTCCCCCGCTGCATTGGGATGGGGAAGAGAATTAGAAGAGAAAAGGTGAGAAAACTCAGGGGTTGAGAGAAAGACAGTTTCATAGGCAGACCAAAAGCCACTCACATAAGTAAAGCAAAACAAAGAATTCATTCACTGCTTCCCATAGGCCAGCAGGTGTTCAGTCGTCTCCAGGAAAGCCAGGCTCCATTACATGTAGTGGTTACACAGCATTACAAATGCCATCACTCCAAACGTCCCCCATTCTTTCTTCTTCCCCCATCTCCATATGCCAAGCACATTGTGGTGTGTTATGGGATGTCCCTTTGCCCAGACGGGGTCAGCTGTCCTGGCTCAGTTCTCATGGAGCTGTCCTCTCCCAGTTTCTCATGCACCTCCTGCCTTCTCACTGGTGGGGTGTGGTGGGAGGGAGAAAAGGCCTTCGGTCACTGCTCAGCCTCGACTAAAATATCCCTGTGCTATCCACACTGTTTTCAGCACAAATCCAAAACAGAGCACCATATTAACTACTTTGAAGCAAATCAAGTCTATACTAGCCAAACCAGCAGGATAAGGAAGGCAGGGATGGATTTTCCAGTAGTTCAACCTTTAAAGAAAATTACTGTATGGTTTTACACCCAGTGAATTATTTTTTTGCTAAATGTCTCGATTCAGGCAACACAACGAGTATGCTGCTTCTTTTCTTCAGCAGATCAAGTCTTGGTCCCATGAAGTTTTATCAGCACAGTCATATTTTAAACTTCGGGATAGCTTTGCAGCTTCTTTAGAGCACAGCTAGTAGGCAGCTAGGATGCCTTACCACCTTTTAGATCAAAAAATACAGAATTCCTAGGATCCAAGTTTGTGAAAGAAATACAGATGCCCATCTGGTCTGCTCCTCTTTTTGGATGATTTGGAGGGTTTTTTGTATTTAGCTCAGGGACTGGAACAGCATGGGACAAAGACAACCTTGAATCGCCTTCAGAGTGCAAGGAAACATACCATTGTGTCCCACCTGAGTCCAGATACTATTTCAGGAATGTCACACTGAGCATGCTTTAATTTTTAATAGAGATGTTGAGTTCTGAGAGATTGAAGCTCTCATATAAGTGAGGTCCCCGTTATCTCTATAAACAGTTACTTCATCAATATTTGCTTTGCCGAAGTTTTATATGTCTCTTAATTTATTTACAATCCTCTGAAAAGTGTCTATCACCTTAAACACTTGGATCCCGGGAGTATGGTGAAAGCAAATTCAATTGGGTAGCACTAAGGCTGTTTGCCAGGGCTCTGTAGAGTGGTCTACTGAGGTTATATATTTTGCCCTCCTTAGTCTGTCTGCCATTTAATTTATTCCTGGATGTGTAGACATTCAATATTGTAACAGTGTCTAGCTCCCTGTAATAAATGCAGGATCTCACAGTGCTGCCAAAGTTTGGGCCTCACACAATGGTGATGAGGAGCCCATGTGATGGACATGAATTTCACAACCAAGGTGTCAGTCTGCTCTGTCTCCTACATTTTGTTCAAGTCCCTTATCATGTGTAAACTGGGCAGAAGATGTCCTAAATTTGCTCCTTGCATAGGATTGGTTTTTGGAGAACACAGACTTGTGATGCCTCTCACAGCTCTTCTTTCTGCTCTGCTGGCAGATTGTAGCACCAGCCACTGCACTGGTATGGATATTTCTCTGCCGGGTGTGGGGACATGGTGCTATGCAAAAAATACAATGAAATATAATGAGAGACTCGTGGGTTGAGGTAAGGACAAGGAGAGATCCCTCAACAATTACCATCATGGGCAAAACAGACTTGACTTGGAGAAAATTAATTAATTACCAATCAAATCAAGGTAGGGTAATGAGAAATAAAAGCAAATCTTCAAACACCTTCCCCCACAACCTTCCCTTCTTCCCAGGCATAGTTTCGGTCCTGATTTTCTCTCCCTCCTTTCCCTGCAGCAGTGCAGGGAGATGGGGAAGAAGGGCTGTGGTTAATCCATCACACACTGTTTCTGCTGGGGGAGCACTCCTCACACTCTTCACCTGGTGCAGCGTGGGACCCTTCCATGGGGTGCAGTTCTTCAGGGACAAACAGCTCCAGCCTGGGTTACTCCCTCAATGGGTCTTGCCAGGAGCCTGATCCAGCATGAACTTCCCATGGGACACAGCCTCCTTCAAGCAACCACCTGTTTCAGCGTGGGGTCCACCATGGGCTCCACCGTGGTCCTCCAGGGGCTGCAGGGGCACAGCTGCCTCACCATAATCTACATCACAGCCTGCAGGGGACTCTGTTCCTGAGCCTGGAGCACCTCCTTCCCCTCTTTCTTCACTGACCTGCATGTTTTGAGAGTTCTTTCTCTTACATATTCTCACTCCTCTCTTCCACCTGCTGTTCTGCAACAATTTTCCCCCACCCCTTCTTAATCATGTGATCCCCAAGGCTTTACCACCATCACTGATGGGCTCAGCCTTGGACAGCCTTGAAATTGGCTGGCATGGGAGAAACCTCCAGCAGTTTCTCAGAGAAGCCTCCCTTGTGGCCCCCTCGGTACCAAAACCTTGACATACAAACCCAATATACCATGACAGAATGGAACCCTTCAAAGGAGAACTAGCTCTTTAAACTACAGCAATACTACTGCTACAAAGACTTACAACATTTGTATCACAGTTTTCGACCTTCTGGCCAATTTTTTATGTACATGATACATAGGTAATATTTCTTGGATGCCCAGCTGAAAGAGAGTTTCTCAGAACAGTCTGAAACTTGTTTTTGCACAAGGAAGAAAAACACATTGTTTTCTTTCTTCACAAGATCTGAAATGAGGAAAACTATAGATTTTAAGATAGAATAGTTACAATTCAGTAAGGCATTATGGTTTCAAGCAAAAGGAATCTAGTTCTCTCTTGCTCTTCCTTTCTTATAGTATTCCTATTTCTTCCTTAGTTCTAAGAAAGAAACCATATAGCATGAGACATTCAGTGATTTTCTTACAGTATACAGCCCTTTTTAGTTTGTTTGGGTTTTTTTCCTTTTGTCATCTTTTTTTTCTTTGAAGGCTGACTGATCTTCTTTCTTCATCTTTCTGGTGTTTCAGAGAAACAACTTCAGCAGGATCTTTCCAGAACTGTTCTGTATGTCTTTGTCTACTCAGTGACATATAGTATTTTGGTCCTATTCTCTTGCACACATAAAGTACCAGATAATTCCTGTTCCAAAACAGTCTCTCAGAACATGCCAGATCCTGTTAAGCATTATCTCATTCCATGCCAGAAAGCAAGAAATGTTTCTGCAGAACTTAAGGAGAGTCATTGATCTCATGGAGGGTAAAATATTAGCATCAAATCCCATTACCACTGTTTCTCCACATGCATTTTTTCCTGTCCTTGATGTAGTGAATATCAAAAAGTTATCATGTAACTTGACACGAGTCTCTTTGTGGACTGGGACTGTTACATCAGCTTCAATTCCACCATGACAAATCTTCCAAAAGACACAGGAGAGCCTGACTTTTATCTCGTACAGTCTTACTGACTGTGATGAGTTTGAACAAATACAGATATTCCCTTCCGGTTCACTTTTCAATTGACAACTGAAATCAGACTAAATGGGGGGAAAAACCCAAAACCCCTGAAGTACAAGATGTGTATTTCTTTGCAGTTTTCCTGTCTCATTTAACTGCAACCCTTCCATTCCCATAATTTTCTGAGCTGGAGTTTCTTAGAGGAGTAGATTAGAGACACCCTTGGCACGATCTCAGTACTATGATATATTTATCTTGACAAAACCCATGTGAGGTCAGGAAATGCCTCCTATACTCCTGGCAGGTGCAGGATTGAGACATTGACAGGCTAAATGCTTTTTCTCAGATAACAAGGAATGCCTGTGGTAGAGTGGGACACAGATCCCAGGGATTAATGCCCTTCCCAGTGAAATGCCTTTCATGGGTGGTCATTCAAGTCGATAGTGAATCCTGTTTACTTCTAGAATATGTCGATGACATAAAAATGACTTCCCTCTGTCACTCATGCTGCTGAAAAAGAGAATGGACATTCATGCTGCAGATGCGACAAATTTGCAAAGACAGTGAGCATCGCCTGGAGAGCCAGGACGTGGTCATGGCATGCTTATCAGCCTCTTTCCAGAGAGGGCACAGGAGGGTATATTTACAGGTATTTTGACAGGTCAGCAAAGAATTATCTTGCCTGTGGACACAGGAAGTATCCAAGACATATCCAAATTCAGTTCTTAAAAACAAATATGAAGAAAAGTGAGAGGTATCAATGGATCTACTGTGGAAAATACACTGACATCTGTAATATTTGTGGCAGCTGATATTTGTTGTTAAAGTGCCCTGACAAGTCATGTTATATATTGATAAAAAGTAACAGTTTTGTTCTTCTGTGGCATCACCTGAAAATGAGGAAAACAATGGACTCTGAATTTAGGCTGCAAATATATTTAGGATGAAGGATTTTCTTTTGTTACTTCAAATTCTATTTAAAAAATAAAGAAGAGTTTAGCACCTGGGGTTTTTCTTCAGCATGGTTATGGTATTTAGTACATTCTTTAGATAGACTGGGAGAGGAATAGAGTGTTCTAATAGCCTGCCCAAGGCCACAAAATGAATCAGTGAATCAAACTGGGTTAGGATTTAGGACCTTTTTGATTTCTAATCTATCATACCATTGCCTACAGGAGCTCTGTTGTATTTTTGGTGAGAGATTGAGAACATCTTCAGATTAGCTGTCATCAGTCTTTAAAACCTCCTGAAAATACTATGCCACACTAACACATTAGCATTGTGGTTTCCAACACCTCTTGCAATAATTTTTGTAGATTAAAGGATGCTTTTTTCCACTTTTCTTCAATATGTTTAAGTCTATGAGGACGAACGGGAGTTCATACACTCTATCCTCCCACTAAATATATGAGCCAAATTTTTAAACACAAAATCTGCATTCTATGCATTTTAAGAAGAAAAATACTACATTTGTGAAATTCAACTTTTACATTTACCAATGGACACTCAGAACAATGATGCCACCAGTCTTGATTGGATTTGTAAAAGATTATTGGCATTGCAAAACCAAGGCTCTTAAGCTCTTATTGGCTACAGCTGAAGCAACAGCACTTAGGCTAGTCCAGCAGAGACACTTGTATGTTTTGTGAAAATCAAATGGTGTTAGCCTCAGTGCTCTCTTCTTTTCTTATAGTGGATAGGAGGGGACTTGCAGAACAAGTATAACATTTCTTACACTTAAATTATATGCATCTCTCTCATACATTGCATGTTTTTACAATGTTGAGTCGTTTCAAGCCACCATTAGACAGACATGTAGTCCCCTCTGATAGCTCTCTCTACAGTTTTGTAGTATTACAAAAATAGTTTCTGAAGCATGTTCAACAGCACTGTGCTTCAAAAATATATAGTGACAACACCGAACACTTTCTTAGTAATACAGCCTGAAAATCTATTTTTCAATAACAATAGTTTTTCAATAATTATGGTAATAAGCTATGTCTTTTATGTGTTCCATTCAGAAACATCTTGAAAATAATATTTTTTTTAACTTTTCTTTACTCAAGAACTCACAAAAATGAGGGGATGTACAACCCATGTTGTTTTCTCCTACCTTTCACAGGGAAAATGAGGGAAAGAAAACAGTGAAACTGTAGGTGAAGTCCTATAACACTCATAGAATCCTGCTTTTCAAAACCTAAAGATAGTGTTTCTATTATTATTTTATTGCTTTCTAAAGTATTTTTTTATGCTACCCACCACATATAATTGTAATTTACATCTTATTTTTGATGAAAAGCTGTTTTTTTCTTGATTTCAGAATTTTATTCATTCTTTCACGGTCAATAAATTAAAAAAAACAATGAGATCAATGATGAAGCAATAATTGTTTATTCAATCCCTTTAATAACTAGAGACAGAATGAGAAGACACAGTCTTAAGCTATGCCAAGAGAGGTTTAGGTTGGACATTAGGCAGAATGTCTTCACAGGAAGGGTTGTTAAGCATTGGAATGGGCTGCCCAGGGAGGTGGTGGAGTCACCATCCCTGGAGGTGTTTAAGGAAAGACTGGACATAGCAGTCTGTGCCTTGGTCTGGTTGTCGTGGTGGTGTTCAGTCATAGGCTGGACTCAACAATGGCAGAGGTTTTTCCCAACCTAACTGAGTCCGTGGTTCTGTGAACTACTGTGGGAAAACCCAAACACCTCTAGCAGGACTTCTAAGACAGACCTGACTACAGGGAATTGCAATCTTCCTTCTATTATCAATTACAGGCTCTTCTAATGGCTTTACCATGACCTATTCAGTGGAATGGGCCATTCAGAGGGTGGCTTGTTAATCAGTGTTGAACCTTGCACTAGCTGCAATACCTGCTGTGCAAACCGCAGCAAGAGATGTGCTCAGTCAATGGGAGAAAAAACCCTCCATAAAACTGGCAGCAAGTGCTTTTTTCCACTGCCCCACAGAGATGGGAAGAGCAGAGCATGCCCCTGCACATCCCTGCAGAAGATTTAATTCGGGTAGGGTCCAAGAATGGGCATTGCCTAAATGTTGACAACCCACTTCTTGCTGTTGGGTGTTGCAGCATTTCCCATAGTACCAGATCAGAGCAAACTTTTCTGTTTCTATTTTAAGATGCACACTGCTACCCTCTGAACCTTATTGGATCCAAGGTGGAAGGACAAGGTAAAAATCTTTCTAGCTTTACAACGTGTCACACATGGCTGATGAATGAGATTTAGCATCCAACATCCCTCTTGTGTTTGATCTACTGCAGGTACAGCCCAACTAACTGATCCATCATTTTCTGAGTCATAAGTGGTTGTTGGCTCATGCAGCTCGTGCTTGAACGAAGGTTTCCCAGTGAGGGGTGACACTTGCTGAGCTCATGTCTGGGGAGATGCTGGAAGCAACGGTCTGAGACTGACATTTAATAATGAGCTGCAAATCACAGGTGAGGGAAGACCACCCATTTAGGTGATCTGTCACTGAAAATGCTCTATTTACCATTGAAGGCTGAAGGTGCTCTTTTTCTTCTATCTCAGTTTTAAAGAAAAAGGGTTATTTTCTGTTCCCATTGTAATAGGGGCTTTGTCCTGCTATATATAAGGTTAAAAGCCATTATTTTTCTTTTTGTTTTCACTGTTCTGCAATGTTGTTTCCATTGTCTTATGATAATATTCAATAATAGAGGCTACTAGGAGCCTTTTTTATACAAGTTCTGCTTTGATTTATAGCACAAGAATATGTCCACAGGCAGCTGAGGGTAAGTCAATCTGTAAGCACAGCAATTCTGGAGGAAAGCATCATGAGTAACTTGAGAAGGCTGAAATCTTTTTGATACTAACATAATCTACAACACCTCAAAAAGAGAAAATGGAAACATTTTGCACAACCTATTTTGGGAAATCTCTCCTTTGCCTCCCTCGGTGCTCACACTAGGTTTATTTTTAAATCTGCAGGCACAGTAGTGCAATTTTCATCACTGTGATAGTCAGTGGCTGTGGAATGGCAATTTACATCACACTGGTATTTTGTCAGAAGCAAACGTAAGTCTGCTTTACAAGGAACTTGCTCAACTAGCAAGCTCATATTTAATAACCTCCCTGCCTATATTAACTGGTGTATTTAATATTTGACACAATTTCTGTTGCAGCACAACCTATGCAAAGTCATTAAATTTACAACCAGACTGGATACATAAATTACAGAAATCATAGAGACACTGATTTTCAACTGCAAACACCGTGTGTAGAGAGTATCTTAAGGGCTTTCTTTTAAAGCACATCTATGAAACAACAAGGTACATGCAAAGATTCAACAGGAGTTTTGCCTTCAGTGATGATTTTATTTCCTCTTTTCTTTACAATTTCACTGTAAAACCCAATATAATAGACACATTTCTCTGTTACAGCCTTGAGAAGAAAAAGGGATTCTGACCTCCCAGGTCGTCCCTGTGTGATCCAGACTAATAGATGGAGGCCATTACCATGGATACTTGATCCTTGGTGATTGGGAAAAGAGAACAACAGTCAACAGACATGTTTAAAGCTAATTTTAAAGGAATGTGGGAAACCAAGGAAATCTGCTGTGAGTAAGGATTCACTACTGTTGAGCAGACTTTTTTATGATAAGCAAGGGGAGGAGATGGCAAGAAATCTTGCTGACCTATGCACCAGACTCCCCAGCTACAAGGAAAGTGTCCTGGCAGATGTTTGTTTGTAATGTCCCTGTTCAGCCAGATGCTGCCCTGCTAATGAGCATCGACACTGGCACGTCGGTATCCAGCACATCAGCACAACCAGATGAAAGTCAGCCAGAGGAAAGCAGTCAGTGCCAAGCTCCACTCAGGCACCACCTATGTAACAGGAACAGAACAAAACTGAATGAATCAGCCTGAAATAAATGTAAAACTACATGGGAAATCAAATCAATTTTTCAAAACAATTTTTCTCTGCCATGTTGCCTTCACCCACCAACTACGATGACTTTTTTATTCTAGGATTAAACCTTCACTGTTTATACTGCATTTATTTTTAAAAAAACCCACAAACTAAAAAAACAGCAACAACAAATCCAAACAAAAACAACTAAAAAAAATCTACCCCTCCAACTGTTCTTTAGGAACACATAAAATCTTTGTAGGAAATAATAGTGTGTTCCATCACCTCCCTCCCTTCTCTCTGTTGTAGGGCAACACATAAGGGTAGTTTGTTCTATTTATGTAGCAAAATATCATGTGAAACTCAACAGTTTACCAGTGGTCTGTAAGATGCGGCAGCCATCACTGTGTAAAAAAATTGCCTGTGTTCTAATAATACTGACCCTGTCTCACCAATATTTTTATCTGATAAGTGTGTATGTGAAAAAGTGGGGGCAGGGGGAAGGCAGAAGAAGGCAATGTTTTTTAGATGGGTACATTTAAGGAGAGTAATGATGATGAAAAGTTACTTCCAAGAAGGTTTGTTTGATGTGAGAGTGTGGTGCTCTGCTACTGAGATAAAAGCGAGATGATCAGCTGGGTAAAAACGTGTGTGAAAAATGTATGAAGGTCTTACACTAAATTAGTGAACTACACCAAAGTACAGAAACAGCACTTTCAGGACACTATCAAAGTCAGTAGGGAGCATTTGGATCAAGGCCAAAAGGATCCATATCTCTGTTGCCTTCAGCTTTCACCCTGCCATCAAAAGAGGACACCCTGTGGTTCACTTTCAAGGGAAACATTCAGCGATGTTTTGTCTTACCTTTTTTGTTCCTTTACAGTAACATTAAAAATAATGTTTATTATAAAGAACGAAGCTGGAAGTCCTGAGTGACACTTCGAATAGGACTGTCAGTTGTAAATGGTGGACCAAATTCTCATTTGCTAATGAACATTTACTAATGCTCTAGCAATACACGGGGGTTGACACCTTGGTTTAATGTATATTTGCAATTATTTTTATCCTCTACTTTCAACAGGGAGAAAATGCTTGGACAGAATGGTAGGAGTCCTAATCTATTTTAGATGAGCTTCCAACAATGAGTGGTTCTTGGATTAAACATGACATTTTAAAAAATCCCAGCTATAAGAACATTAAAAAGCTCTGAGTCTCAACTTCTACATGTGCACATTCAAAAAAACCCCCAAAACTAGCCTTGAAAATAAGGGATATTAACTTGTAAAGTTAAGTTAAATACTAAAAGTTCAAACTAATATCAATGTTTCAAAAAAAGACACTTTGGCAGTGCAGAGCAGAAATGTTCCTGAATTGTTACTTCTTTTAGGGTTACATTTTGGTGAGGTTTGGGTTTTTGGGAGTTTTGTTTTGCTTGTTTGTTTGTGTGGTTGCTTTTTAAATTAAGAAGTACGGAGATAAAATGTTTACCATACCTTTGCCGTGAACACGAAATTTTGAGTTTTGGTAATAAAAGGGTAACAAGGCCCACTGGAAGAGAGTGTATATATGCTTGTGTAGAATGATCCAAATCACTCAGTTTTCATTAAAAAAAACCCAACCACTGAACATTTGAGTATATTTTAAAGCCAAAGATGATGTCTGCTGCAGTGTGCTTCTGCAGCTTCCTCTGTGTAGAGCAGCCACATAGCTTTCAATACAGAATAGAGCTCTGTCTTCTCAGCTTGCCAATAATCCTTAGGCCATGCCACCAATTGTTTTCATTACTGATGAAATAACAACTCCTTGTAACCAAGAAGCTATCAAAGATATAACATGCACCACCATCATGAGAGCACGTACAACATCCCTTGCCTCCTTTTCCTGTTTCTGTGTGGTGTGGATGAAGTCTATAGTTAGAGTTTGCTATTTTGCGACATAGTGTCTGAAATTAATTAAAGGTTTGGCACTTTTCATGTGTTATGCAGATATATTTCCCCTGTTACTACATTCTTCCCCACACATTAGGTGTTAGAATGCACAGCACATTGCAGGCGAGATGGATGTTGTTTCTACAAGAATAAAAACTGTGAAATGGAGATTTTTTTAATGATTTAGAACAAAGCATATTTTTGGATCATACGGCTAATCTATGAGACTCTCTTAAAAATAAAAAAGCAACATGTTATGCCTTCTTTTTCTACTTATGCTGTAATGATTTAAATTTCTCAAAGCATATGGTGAGAATCAGAATTATCCCTTCTCCACCTACTACTCACAATTTCTTGCCTACTGATTTCAGCACCTAATCTATGGTGTTAAAACCAATTAGTGATACATCAAAGGTTTTTGCAGTTGTAAGTTTTGGACCACTACAGAACATTAGTACATGAGCTTCTCATTATAGGCAAAGATATATGTGATCTTTGATCATGTGATAAAAGTTACATTCAAAATATGTTTTCTTTGGCAACCTTACAATCTCCTAATTGAGGAAAAAAAGCTAATTATATAGTTCTTTGCAAGGCTGGAATCTGCTGTAATAAGGATTGTACACAAAAAAAGTTGTAAATGAGAAAGGATAATTTCACTTTTTTCTTTTTCTGAAATTTTTTGCTTTCAAAAGTCGTAGAAGTCATTTTCACAAATCATATGCTCTAGAAAATGGTTTGAGATTTCAAGGGTGTTTCTGTATTAATATTCTGACAAAAACTTAGTCCCACAGATGTGCTTATCTTTTGGCACAGAGCAGCCTCACCAAAGTCAATGAAAATACATCATGACAGCTAAAATTAAGCATCAAAGCATAAATCAGTAAATGCCATGTTCTCCTGTTGGCTGGTTCCCAATATGCCCCTCCTATTTGCATGAAGTGTGTGGACCCAAAGCAAGTGATGAAATCGACGGTGAAGCAGCACATTGCTTTAGAGCTCAGACTGCTTGACAGGCTATTCATTTTCTCCTGCCATTCCCCATCCCTCCACAAAGTCCTCCAATAGTCGGATTTAAAAATAAAAAATGGAACATTGCCATTTGATATTAGATCCCCAGGAACACTTATTTATAGTCCTTTTCTTCCCCAGAGGGGTATTTTTCCATCCTTTGGAACCTGTGCCCAAGCCCGGCGCATATCAGCCTGTGTTACCTTTGGCAGAACATCGGAAGAGAAATAAAAACTGCTTGGAGCTAATGGGAAGATGAGATGGACGGGGCACATTTAGTGTGAGCTGTGGCAGCCACACTCCAAAGTAAGCTGAGAGGGATGGGCAGGCTGACAAGTCTGACCTTTGCTTCTTCCCTTGGCTTTGATGAAATTGGGTTTGTCTTAGGACACTAGGAAAAAAAAAAAAGGTGAAGGCAGAAGGGGACAAGCAAGAGGAGGAAAGAGGAGGAAGGGGAAAAGAAGAAGGAGACAAGGAAGGACAGAGGCAAGGGAGAGAAGCAGGGAGGCAAAGAGACAACCTTCCTTCTGCCCAGGAAATCTGTTAGTCTCAGACCAAGCTACTTAGATTGGCCACTGAGATAAACATTTCAATTTCATAGTCACAGAATCACACTGTAATTTCCAGCATAAGTGAAAGCAATATCCAACATGTGATGATTCAGAGAAGGAAATAGAAGCCCTTTTGCTACAACTGTAACACGTTGCTGCAAGAATTACAGAAATTTTTTGGAGAATTTTTCACTCTTGAGAAAAGTTTTTTAATCACTATTATCAGGAGGTTACTCCCTATACTTTGGTTTCTTTGGGATGGAGGGTGCACAGATTCCTCTTAACAGATCAACTTGGATTCTCATTTTTAAAATTGCTTATTTTACTGATGAAGGGACAACACCAGAAAAAAAAAAAAAAAGAAAGGATGAATTTTAAATGTAGTGAAGCTTTTCCTTAACTTGTGTTCTGATAAGGTTAATTCCCTTTTCCAGGTTTTGAACTATATTAGTACTTTTGAAAGTAGCCTTTGGGATGCCATCAGGTATTTCACCCTTTTCCTATCTACATCTCCCACACTTACACTGATTAGCAACACAGAACGCCTTTCACATTGCCTAATTTACGCACTAGGGTTTGTCAGGTCTCAGTAATTTCCAGAAAAGACTCTCCCTGATATAATGAGGGTCACCACACTTTGAACATCACTGGTATATCCTGGTGAAGACTGCAAGTGAGGCAATATTTGGATATTTTTTCTGGATTGTTTCTTCCTATCTATTGAAACCCCATCACATGACTTCTGAAATATCTACACTAAAGCACAATTAAATAATCTAATCTTTTCCTCCATCTCTCCTCCTGAATGGCAGAGAATAAATCTAATTCAAAAATTATGGTTCAGAGGCAGACACATAGATTTTTATATTCCTCCTCCTTTTTCAAGACACCCACTTCCTCAAGATTTCATTTTCTCTCTATGCAATAAAAAAAATGAAATAACATAGGGGTTTTTTTTTAAATTTAATTCCTTTTGTTCTTAGTGTGCCTATATGACATGACAGTGAATAACAGCACATGCCAAGAAAACAATTACATAGCACCTCTGCATTGATTTGTCTAATTATATCTCTTTACTCAAAGCAAAGTTGTTTGCTTCAACATGGCTGGCACAAAACCAGTGTGTTTTGTGCACTTGTTTTACCTTTCACTTCTATGTGGTTAATTATGTCTTAGATGAGAGCGAGTGAAGGGTTTCCACAGAGCACCAAGCACACATGTAGGTAACTTATTCATACATGGAGGAAGGTGCCCTCTTGGAGTAGGTTCTACAAACTGAACTGAGCTGGAACTTGGCTGTAAACCCAGAGAGCAAAGTATAGCTGAGCACCCAAGGAGCATCATGCTTGCTGGCTGGATGTAGCTGGGGAAAAGGTAAAAAAATACAGCATTTTTCTTCACCTAAGAGAACTGGAGACCCAAATCTCTTTCAACCCCAAAAGACTGCCCAAACCACCATGCTATAAAATATGTATTTTGGTTTTCTTCTGTTGAGGAAGGCTATTTGCCATCACTAATGTATTAGGCCTTGTTGGCATCTTTAAATGTCCAGTGGGGCAAAGGAGCAGAATAACTGTATCCCAGTGTGGGCAGAGCATACTGATCCATGAGGGAACTTTATGCAGAAAGAAGACAGGGATCCTACCAGAGCACAGTAGGGTGGTCTCCCATCCAAAGGGAACCGTGACTTCCAGCTCTGTTTATCAAAAAAATGCTTTCCAGTAGAGAATTTGCTATGTTTGGCTCATCTTTTGTCATTGGGATTGGGCACAGGTGGAGGGAGTGTGTGATGGATGAGCTGGGCAGTGAGGCCAAGGCTGTGCCTCTTGGGTGGGTGACCCTGTGGTACCCTCAAGCCAAGCAGAGGGCTTTTCACATCTAATTTTTGGATTTACAACTCCAAAAAGACAAAGAGGCAAAAAAAGCCACTCCTGAGAATCTAGCCTATTGCTGTCAGCTGGAATTTTCAAAGCCGCAGTGAAAGGCAGTGGCAGATCAGGATGCTCAGGTGTTTCCATTTTTCCCTCAGTCACTCTCCACTGCCCAGTTCATGCTTCTGACTTGTGGGATGTTGCTGCTGTTTGCCTAGGGACCTTTTGGGATGAGATGGCCCAACACAGCAGATAGTAGTTACACTACCATATTATTTAACTTCTTTCTTTGGCAAATAGTTCAATGTTGCTGTCAGATGAATTCCTTGCCATGAAAACAACAAAAAAATGGGATCTTAGAGGCCCAAAATCACTTGTAAATTGAAGTGTTTGTCTCTTTTCAAACCATCTGCCTCATATATTCAGTTTCTGTTTGCTCAGTCTTATAGGAAGAAAAGGAAGGAGAGAAATTCAATGACATGAACCACTCATGACCACTGTAATGAGGCAGTGTTTAACCAAATCATAAAGCTGAACAGAGCATAGCTGCACTGAAGTTCATTTTAAAGCTATAGCTTGCAAACTTGGAAAGTACCAGACTAGCCTTATGTCCTCACATGAGAAATTGAAATAAGACTGCAACACACACACACACATATATATATATAAATATCCAAGTAGAAGGATATACTTCATACAAAACATATTCTAAATGTATCTTGTTGATACTGGTTAAACACAAAACATTAAAATTTTGACAGGACTGTGGTGTTATTTATTACATCACTTAATTTCTAACAGATTTCCAACACAGCACTTTACTACTAATAGGACATACTTATGTATAGATTTCCTTCTCTACAAATTGCCTCTTTGCATTCAATTCATTTTTATATGATAACAATTTTCTTTAGGTGGATCTTATACAGTACTTTTTCCTGGTTTGATGGCAGAGGCTGTGTAAGTAGATATGGGATATTAATTAGTTTTCATTAAATAAATGGGAAAAAAAGACAAAATCTATTTAAAATATAAGCATGGCAAATCCATAATCCTGGCAGCTAAAATTAAAGGTAGGTCTAAACTCAATAAAAAATGAAAAAACCCTGAACTTTGGTTACACTTTTACAAAAGCAGAAGAAATAAGACAAGCTTATTATTTCAGGAAACAATGCATTCAGCCCAGTTACAAGAACAGATCTGTTCATTTTCATACAGAGTATCACAGCACACTTTTTTTAAACTACAGCCCTCTTTCTGCTATGCCATACCTAAGCTTTTGTTTTGTTTGATTTTTTCATCAAGTGCAGATGAGCCTATTTAAACTCAATCATGTCAGGTAAATCTAGAAACACCCCACGTTTTTCTTAGCTAGGGAGACTGTTTGACCTGGTGGTTGGAGATCCCACCTGGAGTACCTGCTGGGTTTAATCTCCTCAACCTCGTGTGCTCTCTGTGATGCTCTGGCTCAGCCAGAGCCATGGGGCAGAGCCAGGCTTTCAGCAATGTCACGTGGAGAGTGAGGCCGTGGTGGCACCCAAGGGATGCTGCCCCAGTGCAGCAGTTCGCTGGGACCTGAGCTCACTTGTCCTCATTCTCCTCCCTCACAGATTAGACACCACTGTCATTCCCCTCTGTAGGAGGAGTTATT
Source organism: Dicrurus megarhynchus (assembly GCA_013399195.1). Classification (NCBI taxonomy): domain Eukaryota; kingdom Metazoa; phylum Chordata; class Aves; order Passeriformes; family Dicruridae; genus Dicrurus; species Dicrurus megarhynchus. The sequence goes on from VXAD01010626.1 coordinate 158,318, forward strand.
TCTGATTTTCCCTGGTGTAAGAGAGCCATCAGCCCCTCTGCCTGCTGTGGTAAGGACAATTCATTATGATGGACATTTCAACAGTATCAGCAATGCTTCTCAGAATTTTCCAGGGTACCTTTAGAATAAGATGCAGCTAGGCTTTCCATCAGCACATAGAAGCTTTACTTAATAAAGCTGAACAAATTAATTACAGCCAGGAAAAAAAAAAAAAGGAAAAAAAGAAGAAAATTTTATATACATTAGCATCTTTCCTTGATCCCAAATTTTCCCAAAATTGCTGTTATTTAAAATTCTTCAGTGAGTGGTTTCTGTAAACATACCAGCCTGTGATTGCTCAGGCAAGACCTCTTCTATCTTTTATTATTATTCTTATTATTTTTATTCACAATTTGCTATCTGTGTGGTGGGTCTGATCCTTGGAATCGCATGGTTGTTCTTCTGCTCGAGACTCCCTGACTTGCAGTAGGGTTTTCAGATCATCACAGAAGTGTTGCCGCCCATGTTTATGTAAAGAGATGTTCTCACATTTCTCACCATTCCTTCAATGAATATATTTAGAGAAAACATCACGCCTTTAAACGGTTACAATAAGATACTAGGAGGAGGTTACAAGTGTTGCTGATTAGGCAAAAAAATATGCAGTGGAAAAAGGTTGTAATGATTTTCCTAAAATTTACAGAATTCCTCCAGAAATTGTAGAAGGTTGGGAGAACTCCAATGGTCCACTTCAGGTTATAAACCCCATCTTTTTTCCCTTTTCCTTTCCCTGCTTGCCAAGGAGCCTCCCTAGCATCCCGTGTGGGTCATTTAGAGGCTGCAGGGCTTGTGAAAGCCATGGCTTAGCGAGGACCAGCGACGTCTGGAACAGCAGCTTCCACTCTTGCCAGCTGTGTGGCCCTTCGGAGGGGAAAAGCCGTGTGGCTGCACCCCAGCTTGGCTCGGGGGGAAATGCTGAGTCTGGAGAGAGGGCGCAGAGGATGCGTCGTGGCCGCCGGACACCAAGACACACCAAGCGCTGAAGGAGAAGGTTGCTCTGGAAATGGTTTCTCCCCCCAGCTGCAGCTGCAAGCAGCGTGCAATCAAGTGCGAGGTTATTTACCGTGTTTGCCTGCTTCTCGCAGGCTCCTGCCGTGCCTAATCAGCGGCTCTGATGACTCGGAGAAGGCTCCCGGGACCAGGCTCCGCTCGCTCGCACCGCTAGAGGGCTTGGGCTGGCGCCCGGAAAGTCGGGAAAAGCTGCGAAATTCCGCTCCTGGGTTTCGCCGACGCACATACCAACAGAAAGTGAGACTTAAGAGGCACTACTCGGTTTCCTTCTCTGCGTTATAAGTTTGCCTGGATATTTTTCTCACTACGGTCGGGATATCGACCGCAGGAGACATGCACCCGAACTCCGGGGAGAGATCTCTGCATCTTCACAGAGATGTGTCACACACGACCAATACCCATAGAGGTCTTACATCCGTGATTATCACTGGGGATTCGGGGATTTTAGAAGTGGGGATTTTGTGGGTTTATCATTCCTGCTACACTTTATAAGATTAAGAAGTCTTGCTTAATTTGGCTCATTCCTGGAGAAAGAAAAAAAATCTAATTCTCCTACTGCATGTGCACAGAACCACGAAGAACTTGAGTTCATCCTCCTCAATTAAATTTGGTGTTATTATTGCCAAACAGGTGTAACAGTGGTTGTACCTATCTTACATGTTAACCATCTAAGCAAGGGCTTCAGTCCCACTGTTTTTTAACCACAAGGTTTCTTTTCCTGAGGCATCTCTACACTCAAAATAGAAGTGACCATTATCAAATGGATTAAAAAAAAAGGCAAAAAATATTTAGATCTCTTAATACATATGCTAAGGGACTTTTTTCTTCACAGAGTAGTTAAGGAGCTAAGCTAATGCTACTTACAGTATCATTCCAATTCAGAGAAAAACCCTGTATTGTAAGGAGGAATTCCAATAAAGGATGAAAGTGCCAAAAGCAAGACTGGGCAGTTAAGTGCTTAAATCAAAAAATGAAGCAAGCTAAAATCTATTTGTGGCTGCCTTTTTGACCACCGCTTCTCTCAGGTATTTATTGCTGTGTCCTTCACACTCAGTCTCCTCCAGTCCTTGCTGCTACAATTTTATTCTTTTTTATCCCAAGCCCGGTTGGGATCCAGAAACCACCCAAGCTGTTCATCCTGGGCTGTCTGCTCAAGGACTGGCAGCCCCTGCCTTCTCCCTTCATCCTAGTTTTCTAGCACATTAATATGCCTTCATAACCACTTCTACCATGTGGAGGGGCAGCCACCGAGTCTCTCCCAGTCTTAGACACATCAGCTCAGCTCATAAGTCCTCCTTGCCCCAAAGTCACAGTGCTCAGAGTCCTAGCAAACATTTCATTCTTTAGCTCCTTGTGGCTTTCTCAAAATCCCCATATCCATAGGTCTTGTGTACCTTTTCCCTCCCACTCCTTCAAAACAGGTAGTTAGAAACTTCTCCTCCCCCAACATCCACCTCCCCCAAGCCTAGAATTGTGTTTCTTTCTTCCTTTTCTGCCTTTTCCTGCTGTGGGGGATATCTTTTTGCTGTCTAAATCCTGGGTACCAATGGAAGAGCCCTAGACTATGCAAAACCTCCCCCCCCGCCCCCCAGTTCTGGCTCTAGCCATTATGAGATGGGGACTGAAAATGAAAAATGACATGCAGATTTTTTTAAACTTTACTGAAGATTAACAGATTTTTAATAGGATGGCAAAGTGTACAAGACTAACAAATATCTTGCAAAGATAGCACAGAAGGTCTACTGCTTCTCAAAAGAAAATACGCAGGATTTTAATGAGGAAAAATGATCCTTGGTTTTGCCTTGCTTTCGGAGAGGCTAATCAATCTGGCCTATTATTTCTAATTAGACAAGCCAACTTAGTAAGAAACAATCCAATCAGTTTCTTCAGAAATGTAGATGTGCAAGGATATATATGTGTGCCTGCGCAATAGTCTGCTCAGAGATGGATATTTTTTGTATTTCTCATGTTCAGGCTCTGCCTTGCCATCTCCCTTTCTGTCCTTCCTCCTTCACCACATCATTTCTGCTTTGCTGTTTTCTTTCCCTCTTCCTCACACAGGTTCTTTCATTACACAGGTGACTGTCTGCCAGTCCTGTTGGGGATTTTCACTTTCTCCTTCCAAACTGCTACTCTTCTTTCACCTTCCTGTCTAATTCAGGTTTCTATGGCCCCTGCTTTTGCAGCTCCCTCTTCCCTTTCCTCAAAGGGTATAAGAAACCACGTTTTCCCAGGGCAGAGTAGAACTGTAGCAGTCCAGCAGAGTGAGGATGTCAGATTGTGAGCTCTTGAGGACAAGGACTATACTTACGTTTCTCATATATATTGAAATTACTTTGCCACCTACATAATGGTTAATAAAATGAGCAGTAGTGTCAATACACCTTCCCTTTGGTCCATTTTCTGAAAGCTATTGTTGCTTATATTATATTGCTAACACAGAGTTTACAGCATCATTCCTGTCTTTATTGGATTGAGACTCATGATTTTTTCAACACCATTCATATAAATGTTGTTATAAAATCAGAAGAATAAAAACTCTTCAGTTCCATGAAGGGAGACACAGTGTGCAAAGGACTTTTATTCCAGTCATATTGATTTCAATTACTTCTGTAACAAGACTGTTGCCTGACATATAACACAGGCAAAATGAGAATTTAGAGTTCATCTGCAACACTTTGTCTTTCCTTTGCTTGTATAAATAACCGTTTAGGTAAGTTTGCCGAGTTTTAACACATATAGATGATGACCTAATGCAGGACATACAGATTAGATGAGGTTTCAGAATAAATTACATACTATTAAACAATGTCAGTATTCTTAAATTAAAGCTGCATATATATATGTATGTGTAGAGACATAAAGAAAACACTGTTTGTAAGTGAGAGACATGTAGTGGTTGGATCCAGATTTCTTCATTTTGGATAGTTTGGATAGTTCCTATTTACAACTTGAAAAGAAGACTTCCTGAAAAATGTTTGTGATTAAGGGCATTTTATTTTCTGATTTTTATGTAGATTTTCCCTTCTCTCTTTTGTAATCCACTGATTTGATATATGTCCTAATTTCCCTCATAATTCTTAAATATGAGAATTATCAAGTTAAAATGTGTTTCCCTGCCAGAAGAAAAATTGCTTGTGTTCTGAATTTCCTTCAGGTTATGAAATCTTCCCAAGGAAAACGCTATACACTTTTATATTTTGTTACAGGCAGGGCCCTGTTCACTCTTGCAAAACTGAGGAATTTAACAAGTTTTCTCCTTATAGAAGGTTATCACCCTCTAAAAAAATTAAAATTAAAAAATAGAGTTTGCAATGTTCCTGAAACTATAGCATAAACAATTAAGAAATTCCAATTTTTGCAACCACTGATGATTAATTAATGTCAGGCTTCACAAATGTCAGTAACGGCAGGTTTAGCAAGACATACGCAGTTCATGTGCTTATTCCAGTGCAAGCTTCCCACACTTGATAACTGATGAAGTGCCCCTATCTCTGTTGCCAAAACTTTCACCTTTCTACTTCCTTCAACAGCTCATGAGAAGTTAACTTTATTAATAAAGACTGTTAAAATACAATGAAGGGTAAATCTAATGTTATATGAAAATTCCAAACATAGGAAATACTGTGCTACGCTACTATTTGTAACTTTTAAATTGTAGAAATCTGCATTCTCATTTATTTGCAACTGACTGAAAATTCAAGAGAAAACACAGATCTAAAGATCAGCTTGCTGCAGAGCACATAACTGTTTTCATCTATCAAGTAAAATGTCCTCAGATGCTTGTTGCTAGCATCAAAAGAGAAGGGAGCAATAAATAGTAGGAAATGGTCAAAAATTGATATCAGCAGACAGAACAAGCAGAGTTCAGTAAGGTTTGTGACACTGTCCCCCATAAGATCCTCACAGTTTGGGCTGGATGAGCAGACAGCAAGGTGATAAATGGCAGAACATGTGAGCCCAGAGAGTGGTGATCAGTGGCATGAAGTCTAGTCGGAGGCCAGTGGCTAGCAGTGTTTCCCTGGGATCCAGTCCCATGCAACACCTTCATTACTGATCTGGATGATGGGGCAGAGCGTTCCCTCAGCAAGAGGGGCTGATGACACAAAGCTCAACAAGGGGAAGTGCAAAGTCCTACACCTGAGAGGAGCAGTACCAGTCACTACCAGTTCATTCTGGGGACCATCTGGGTAGAAAGCAGCTTGGCAGACAAGGACCTGGAAGCTCTGGTGGAACCAAAGCTGAACACGACCCAGCAAGGTGCAGAGAAGACCAATGCATGGGCTGTGTTAGGAGTGTTACCAGCAGGGCAAGCCAGCTGATTCTTCCCCTCTCTTCAGCACTGGTGAGGCCACATTTGGAGTCCTTGATCCAGTTCTGATCTTCCCAGTACAAGAGAGACATGGACATACCAGACAGTATCCAGCAAAGGGCCACCAAGTTGATGAAGGACCATTTTTCCTTCATCAACTTTTTTTCCTTCCTCATGAAGAAAGGCTGAGAGAGCTGGGGCTGCTCAGCCTGGAGAAGAAAAGCCTCAGGGAGAAATAGTCAATGCATACAAACAGCTGAAGGGAAGGTGCAGAGAAGATAGAGCCGGGCTCTTTCCAGTGGCACCCAGTGACAGAACAAAAGGAACTGACTAAAACAAAGCATGTTCCCTCTTAATATCAGGAAACTTTTTTACTGTGAGGGTGACCGAGCATTGGCACAAGTTGTCCAGGGAGGTTGTGGGTTCTCCCTCCTTGGAGATACTCAAAAGCCATTTGTACACAGTGCTGAGCAACTTGCTTTAAGTGGCTCTGCTTGAGCAGGGGTTTGGACTCGATGACTTCCAGAGAACCCCTTCAGCCTCAGCCTTTCTGTGATACTTTGATTCTCTGAAAATTTCAAATTAATCTCCAAAAGCTGATTTAATACAATGGTGAGGACATAAAACAGAGGATAAAAGTACCTGCTACTGGTGTCATCTCTAATACCTGTGGCTTAGTAGCAGGGTTATTGATGTCTTAATCTGAATTGTTTATCTTGCACTTCTGCTATTACATTGTTTTTTGAATCTTCAGACAATTACTGTAAATCAGTATAATCTTTTGTTTGTCTTCTCTAAATCTCTATGGTTTATAAAGACTATCTAGACAATGTATTTTCCTTGTCTGAATGGCTTCAAAAGGGAAAAATACTGGTTTCAATTTTTTCTTACTCCAGATTTACAGAGTTGGTCTCTAGAGAGGTAACTGGAACAAGTGAGAGTGGCACTTGGAGAACCGAATATTTCTGACAAAGTTTCAGAAAAGCCAAACCAAAGATTAAAAAATTCTCTGGCAGCTTGAGAGCTAAACCAGCTGGAAGGCAATGTAGAAAAATGAAAATACTCCCATTCTTAATAATTGAAGTAGAAAATCCACTGAGGAAAACCCATGTTCCTTTTCATTTTTCCTTTCTACTTGAATCATCAGTTTTCATGATCTCTGGATGAGGCAACAGGCTGTCATGACAATTGTCAAGAGACAGAGCTTTAACACAAGATATTAGAAATTCTAGAAGAGGACTGCAGTGTCAAAGCAGATAGGCCCCGGTAAATCCCTTAATCTGTGCTGGAACAGGCAAGCACACACAGGCAGCAGTGCATGAGGCTCACTGCGGTTCTGAAACTGCACTTCTGATCTTACAGGCTTATCAAGAAGTGTCTAACAATTCATGCTCTCACTTTCAAATGGATTTTTATCCTGCAGCTATGATAGATCCCTGAGAGAACTTAGGCATGCCATCATTTTTTTTAAGAAAGAAGAAAACAGATGTTCATAAATGGAAAATTTTAAGTTCATTTTTTCATTTAAAATCTACTACGTTTGTAAAAAACTTTTAAAAATACTGTGTAGTAATTGTTTATCAGTCCTATGACCTTTTACTAGAAAATTTTACATAGATGTTTGTCATTAAAAATTTTAGACTACTAAGTTTTGCAAACATATTCTATTCTAGTCTAAAATTTTAGTCTGCTGACTTATACAAACATATATGCACATAAGCCTATGGAAATCAAGTGTCCAAACAGGAACTTTCACGGCATTTAGATAATTTGCTTGCCCATCTTTAAAATTCTTCAATAACAAAGATGGCTGTCAGAGAGCTTCCTGAGAGCAGAGAACTTCCTGCAAAATTGTGAAGAAGTGTAACTCATTTTTACTAAGGGCCGTTCAGGCTGTTCCAATGTCACTTGGCAGTTTGACGGGACTTTGCGACATACAAATTCCCCTTCAAATGCCCCATGCTGGTACAGATTCCATGTGAAATGACTCATGTGAGATAAAGACCCAGGGAGGAGAAGAGCAGAGCAGAAGATGGGCAGTACAGACCTAAGACAGCTCTGCTGCTCTGTATCACTCGATATGTAAGAAGACTGTGATGACAATTGGTTTCCAAAAGAACATTTCCACCCACAGCAATAATTGTGGCCTCACATCCTTTTGTCAAATCTTTTGCCAAACCAGGAACTTCCCTGTGAGCAGATAGCAGACAGAAACCCCAGATTTCTAGCAATTCAGGTGTGCCAAACTAGGAAGCAGAATAATAACATTTTGCTTTTCCCAGTATCCTGCTGTCTTAGCCAGGTGCGAAGCCTTAGCCTTAGCCTGCCACAGACTCACTGCTGGGTTATTGGAAACACTTGTACACAAATTTAGAGAGCTTTGGCTTGTGCTACCAATAACACAGTGCTTGCTTCCTAGAAGAGGTTTGGACATTTTGGGGAAATTGGAAAAAATCTAAGAAGGTGCTTTCATAATCCTAACCACGTTCTGCTTTATACTTTGCATTAGTTACTCACTCTTTGAGAGCACCCAGACATATTGGCTCTAAGGTTGCTCTACTTTTTCTAAGCGTATGAGGAAACTTAATTCCTTCATGAGTTGTCCAGGGTGGAATATTTAACCACCTTACACTCTACCTTACCATAAATCATGGTAATGGTTGTGGAAATAGTCCCTGCAGGGTGCCTTGAGGTGTAGCTGACTCATCACTAAACACTACTTTGAAGTTTTATAGTTGTATTTTATTTTTCAGGGAGTAAACAGTGCAACTGCAGGAGAAATAACACTTTTGAAAAGTAGTGCAGTAACAAGGGCGAAATGCATTTGATGTGCAAATAAAACAAGAAATTAAAAAGTTGGCTTGTAACTGCTGGGTACATCTTGTTGTCATGGTGCTTCTAGAAACCTCTTCCTATCTGCTATCTGCTTTGTTTTCCCAGTGCCATTAATTGCTCAGGCCTTAGGAAACTGGATTTGTCACTCGTAGTTGGGCTGTGGGATACACAAATCATGATGGGATATGCTCTGCATTCTGAACGGGAGCATGCTTCAGTTATAATTCACTAAAAGGCATTATTTTAAGAATATTTTTCAAAATAAGATAATAAATTCAGATTGTGCTGCTTGTTTTTATAATCTAATGATGGGCTTCTTACCTTTCAAAGTCTGCATTGTTTTGTGTCAAGAAACCAATGTCTTAAATATTTGCATCAGGACCTGAAACAATTCATTTCGTCACTTAGAGCTGCATTTCCTCTTTTAATCCTGGTCTACTGTCAAAAACATGAGAGAGAGGCCTTTCCATGAAGAAATCTACAATGAACAATTAGGCATTGCTCCATCTGAGGGGAACTTGGACAGGCGGGGGCTTATGAGAAAATTAATAAAATTCCATACAGGCACTGAACTTGTCATCCCTTTCTTAACATTGACATTGGTAAAGGCTTGTCCAGACAAATTTATCCACTCATTCCACATGACAAAAGCAGAAATACAGAATTACAGTTACAACAAACCCAGAAATTAATCCAAATGACAAGAACTGCAAGTTTCACAGAAGGAAGCCCAAAAAGCTCAAACAATAGAAGATGCTGAATACCACAGGCACATTGCTTTTTTAGTCACTTTTTTCCATGTTGCTGGGTACAAGAAACTGATGAAGTAGAGAAATAAAGAGGCAAAAGAATATGAAAAACTACCAAAGGTGTGAAGTGATAAAAGGTGTGAGAGAGACCAAAGGTGTGAAACAGAAATAGGAAAGATCTCCCAAAAGAAGAGAGGAAAGAATGCTCAACCATCAAGCATTGGCTGAGATGCACTATTTCATTAAAGGCTATATGCAAGGTAGCTGTATTTGAAGAGAGCATGGGAACAAGCAGAGAATAATTTAATTTGAGAACAATAAGTTGGTTGAAAATTAGGTTTCATTTCCTCTTAAATTATTCACAAATTATTATCAGATCCAGTTAGCATTTGGGAAATAATTAGAAAGGGGACAGAGGTGCAGATTGACTGTGCTGGTGGCGTTTCCCCCTTTGCCTTGAGCAGCAGGGGGTCAGGACACACACCCAGGCCAGGGTGGGACCCCTTCTCCTGGTACATTTGAGCATTTGGAATAAAACAAGGGTGCTCCACATGTTAAGCTCATTAATCATTATTTGACAGCACTGATTTTGCTCTTGAAGACGCCTAAGAATTAATCCGTCTGAGGTTATATTACTGTTACTATTTTGATGTTCTGGATGTACCAGGAAATAAAAGTTACACTTGACATCAAAAGGTTCATTATGTCAAACAAAATTCCATTTTTTTCAGGTATTTATGTTGCCATAATTACACTGTCACTAACCTGCTTCTCTCCACATTTCTCACAGAAAAATCAATTATTCTCACAGCTTAATTAGCAAGAAATATGTCAGGATAAACTGCTTGAATAATTTTAAATTATTGTATTCATTCTTATCAGGGTTTTATTTATCCTCAACATTAAAAGAGGATCTTAGCTCTGTAGCATTTCCATAAGCAGGCTGACAAGTTTGCATTAGTAGAAGTGCATTTCACATTCTCTGTGTCAGAGCTTCTTTTCATTTGCAGATAACTCTACAATACTTGAAAAGTCTGAACTGAAATTTTGTAGCATGGGAATCTATTTCAAAATAATTTTTCAGATGCACATACCTGTGTACACATGCAGTTACTGTCACAGCTGAATATTTTAGTTCTTTCAGAAAAATAAAAAGAAAAAAGTGTGAGATTGACAGGAAAATACTTACATTTTTTCCAGCATAAAGAATGTTGATAACCTTCCCTCAAAAAGAATACACCTTTACATTTTGGAGCTTGCACTTAATACATAACAAGGGGGTATCTTTCATGCTAAATATACTGCTTTTAACTTCTGCAAAACCCTAGCTAAGTATGACTTATTTTTTAGAAAAACCCTGTTTCACACATGTAGCAGAGAAACATTCTAAATTGTTTCTGCTGTTAACTCCACAAAAAAATCTTGTTCTGGTTTAAGTAGGACATGTCTGAGCTCTGGATTGTGTTGGGGTGTACTAAGTTTGGGGTAGGTACATGGAATCCGTCCCCTTCTGCCCAAGTCTGTGGGTTGACAGTATCACATTGCACTGCCTGATCACACTCTGCTTCTTCCCTGCTCCACTTATTGCACAAGACAAGGGATTACTGGGGCTGTGAAGTGAAGGAAAATGCCAGCTGCAGGACCCTGCCTTTTGCATGCAAAATCAAGTAGGTAAGGGAGGAACAGGGCAGGAAACAGCTCGTGGAAGAGAGGACAGTTTCCTTGCATATCAATTGCATCCTGCTCCTGAGAACCAGCTCCTTGCCTTGCCTCAGATATGATACTAAGGAAAGGTACTTCAATTTAAGAAGCTCATTATCTGAAGGAACCAGCTTGGGGTCCTGGTGTCTGATGTTCTGAAGTGCACAGACAGATGTGTCAGCAGGGACTGTGCTTTAAATGTCTAAAGTAAGGGTTTTGGTTGTTATCCTCCAGAAAGTTTGAAATGAGACATCCAAGGGAAGTGGTTAGCTTTTATATTCATTGCCTTGGCTTCCAAGCAATAAAAGTAAGATAATACTTCACAGGAATTGTGAAAATTAGGAAATTAATTATTAATACATTACCAGATACTTGGATTAGTTACTGGGGCAATACAGTGACAAATGCCATTGAGAAGCACGTAAGGAAAGGAGAAATTCTATACACCAGTTCATAAATAGTATTTGGTACATTAGATGTGAGGAGAAAGAGAAGGTTGAAGACTAGGGGAAAATAGTGTTTTTTTGAATAAATGATTCTGATCTGAGCATCACTGTTGCCAGCTACTAAATGAGGCAGGGCATCTATGGGAAGATTTAAAGGTGCTTCTGTCTTTGGACTGCAGGGCTTAATGAAGATCAGGTAGGTTGATTTAATTTCAACATTTCCTAACTTAGTAGTGTTTGTTTTTTGAAATGTGATCAGTATCCTTAGCTCATGTTGCCCCTCTAAAAAAAGTTAACCTCATGTTAACGATAAAAAAATCCTCCTCTCAGCAATACTGTGGGTACTGAGGTAAAGAGATCTAAATATTTCTTAAATTTTTTCATTATATAAAACTCATAGTACTTCACTATGTTTGACAGTCTAATAGTTGCAATGCTTCCTACACACTTTCAATAGTCAACGTTATTGAAATGCTATGCAAAATGGGCAACTCAGGAACTCAGGAGCAATTAAAATTACTGATAAACTCATCAGAAAGTTGGATTAAAATCACCACAATGCAATGGATTTATTTCAGAGAAATACCAGGATAATATTCAGAAATAGTCTTGATTTTATCTGCATGAATTTCCACCTCTTCAGAATTACCAATAGGACTATGCAAAATACTTTTTAAATCTCTAATTGCTCTTATGCATTCTACTCCAATTATAATTTAATTTTAAGCACCTTGCTTGAAATATTCTGAGATTTACAGTTACATCTGGTTGAAAAAATGGAATAAAAAAATTCACAAAAATGCTGAAGGTATTCCCTTGCTTCCCTTTTGTGTCCAACTGAAATAAAATGAACGGTATCTAGAGGGTTGTTTATAAACTTTCCTTTTTTTTCTTTCTTGTTTTTATCACTTTGCAAGTTTTCAAAACTTTTTCAATAGTTAAAAAAAGTCACTGAGTGGCAGGATGAAGATTTACATTACTTCCTTTATTTACATGGCTTTTGGGTTTTTACTTCAGAACTCAGATGGATTTCAAGAGTTGCAGAGTGGAAAATGGAAACATGGAAGCTTTTCCTCTGTAAAAATTCTTACTAATGGATTTAATTTATTGACAAAGGAAGAAAAAGTACTAATATTCATGCCTTTTAAACCTTTAAAATATTTTTTAAAATATGTATTTTCTCAAAACTCTTTATTCCACTCCCTTAAAATAATGGGGCTAAAGAGGCAGGGCTATTTGACTGATTATTGTCCAGAATAAACTGGAATGCAATATTCTCAGCAGCTACATATCCATTCCCAAGAATATTTTCTTTCTGTAATATTTTTTGAATTCTGACTTTAGTAAGTACAATTATAAGGAAAAGTGAATAATGAGATAGAAACAAGTATGTTCAGTTTAGAGTACAAGGAAGTATTTGATTGCCAGTAATTTGGTTAAAGGCTGGTCATGGAGTTTCCACAAATTTCCACACTAATCTATTCTGCTATTTTACATCTATTTTTTATTTGCAACAATATATTTAATTTTAAAAATATAATGGAAGATTAAGTAGAAAAAGCAGATAAGTGGAGATGAGGTAAGAGTAGTTGGGTTATGCACCCTACAGGGGAGCACAGGCTGAGTCTAAAAGATAAATCATCATGAGGATGAAGTCTGTTCCTTGCTGGGAAGTCCCAGGAGCCTATATCCTGCACACTGGCACCAGACTCTTCCTTTCCAACATAAATTCTCACAAGTTTTGATTATAATCAAGACAAAGTGGTAGGAATGGAAAGCATAAGCACTAAGTGAGCTGAAATTCCAGTATTATACTTGTTGTCTGTTCTTCATGAACTTCACTCTTTGCAGAAATAGATGTTTGAGGAAGAAAAGGGGACTGAGTATCAACAGAACACTCACCTTCAGCAAGTGGGAGGATACATTAAAGAACTCCTCACCTGGCAAGATATTTCTCATGCTTAGTTCATTTCCTAGGGAAAAAAACCCCACATCTGTTTGATAGATCCTCCTAGAAACAACTTTTGTGCATGAACATCTTATATGTCTGTTTCTCCTTGAAAAGCTGTTACATAAAAGCCAACATTTTATTCAATTACTAACCCTCATGAAGACAAAATTAAATCCTCGATGCAGTAAAGAATGTGTTTAATGGAGGAAAAAAGTATTTCTTTTATATGTTTATTGGGGGTAGGAACAAAAGTGTTATGCTGCAAAGACAGTTTGTGTGCTTATATCCACATTCAGGAGTTTCCACGTGCTGAAAAACATGCCAGCTCGAAAATGTACATTTCACTTTTTGATGTAGGTTTGTCCTTAATTTTTTATTAAGTCAGATGGGAACCTCAAATGTACCAAAAGCACAGAAAATCATTAAGTAAATAATCCTACTCTGTAAAAGTCATCCAAAAAAAGTCTCAAATTCTCAACTATCTCACAGTTCAATTCTTACACAGGAATTTTGTAGGACACTGGACAGAAAATTCTTTGTGAAAGTCTATAAATGCACTGAAGTCACTCCCAATCCCTGTGAGTCAGGATCAGGCTTCATGCTTGTAACTACAGCAGCAAATAGTGAACACTAGGTAATTCCAGCTGTGCAAAGCATATTGAAACTGAACTTTGGGATCACTTCTGTGTTTAATAGCCATTAGATGCTCTAAAATAGTATAGAGTTTAACAAGACCATAAGGAGGAAACATTTGAAATTTAAAGGTAGAAATAACATCAAAATAGGTATTATTGTTTTTTTTTTGTCAAAAGCTGTTGTTCATTTTGTGAGTACTTAACTAGAGCCTCTTTTTCCGTCCCTTGCCTTAGCATCTCTGTACTCTCTCCTTCTTTCAAGAGGATGCTTCTGTTAAGCAGCATGTCTCCTTCATAAATAATTATAAACTGAAATGTTTTAAAAATACTTCATAAAATATGTATGTATTTTTTAATGTCCATCATAGACAAAATGCTAATTGTTTACCAGCAAGTGGTCGTCAAAAAACATGTCCTGAGAAGAGCTGCAAAAGCTTTCTGGGACGATGTGAAAGAGGAGAATAAATAGAGTGTGCACCAAGTCCAGGAAGATATACAGAGCTGTACAACTGGATGAGCAGAGGAGAAACTTAGTAGTCTTGATTCCCAAGCTGGGAAATTCTGTGTACACAGGGAGGTACAGAAACATCTTTGAGTCATGCTACTTTTTAAACATGGGAGTTGTTTAGAGTGTCAAGGTAAAATGAAGATGAGTTGTCTCTTACTTCATGCTGAAACCCCAAGTGCAGTCATATAACCATTAATATCCCTGGAGGATGAGTCTCAATTATTCCTGCTTACCATAGAGAAGGAGCAAACAATGCAATTACCACACCGGTGGGTTCTCATGCATCATGCAGGTGATGTGCCTGTCTGTAGGCAGCCCTGGTGCCTTTAGCACAGTCAAACCTTTTTGAAGACAAACAAACTTGAAGCCTTTGGGAATACATGTGGCAGCAAGGATGCACACAAGCTTCAACAGAGACAGGAGCACTCAAAATTGTATGTAGCCTCAGCTATGTCAAACGTCCAGCTGATGTTAAAAATCTCTTACAGCTGGGCAAGTGCTGTAATGGAAAACACATCAAAAAAATATTATACTGAAGTGCTTTCTTGAATCATCAGTTCTCTCTTCTACTTGCCTGCACAAGATAGCTCTGCTAATAGTTTAACATGGCAAAAAATGCATTCAGCCAATGCTCAAACCTTGCAGGTTGGTTTGTTGTTGATGCTGGTTTTTCCTACCTTAGTTTTCTCTTCCTATTAACTGGATGCGATGGGGGGGAGTCAAATCTTGCTTCACTTGGAGTCACAACAAAAGATGTCCTCTTCCAAGTATTGCCATATCCTAACACTAAGGAATAAAGAAGTTTTCACGATGATTAGGTAGAGAAGGCCAGATGCTCATTGAAACTCTCATGCACCCCCTTAATGCTATCAGTTTCTCTTGGAAAGCACTCAGTTTATATTGTGGCAAGTCTGTAAAAGACAAATATTTGAAAATTCTAAAAATGCACTAATGTTGCTTTTCCCATGTATGTCATCCATGTGGTGTGTTATTTTTCACAATCACTTCAGGTTTATATCTATTTTACAACATTTATAACTAACATCTTTTAATTTAATAAATTCAGAAAAGTTGTCCCATTTTCTGTGCTAAGTCTCTGGAAGAGGGATCTACTAAAGAAGTGGTGTATTGACTCCACTTCTATGGGGAATTAATTTTGGTTGTTTCCCACAGGTTCAAAAAACTGTATTAGTGATCTGCATTTACTTTTATTAAACCAGGACCAAATCCTATAATAAAAACAATCTTTCTATAATTATAATTTTTCATGTTTTGGGTTAAATTCTCAGCAGAAATAACAAGTTTCTAAACTATTTGGTGCTTGCTAAAATTAGATTTAGATGTGAATTTAAATTAGAATTAGATTTAGATGCTCCGGTGAAATGAACCTTATTCAAATGCAAATTGAACATGAGCCAGCAGAATAAATTGCCTTGTAGGTTTCTGTTTGCCTCTAATGATCCATGTTACACCATTTTCCTGTTTCAATTTTATCTCTTTTCACTTATGTAGGTACAGAAACACAAGAACAAAAACACTATGAAGAAGTTTTTTTAGTTATAGATTACTGGTAAAACATTAAATAAAGCAGAACTATAGCAGATCCAGGATCTGGACACTTGTAGATTCTGACACTTCTAAAGATTATTTGAAAAGAGTACTGCTGCCTCTTTCACTGCGTTTAAAAAAATTGTTGAATTTCTCGGGTAAAAGATGTAAAGATGGCCACTGTTTATGTCTCTCGATATGTCTCTTTATCCTTATTTTAGATGCATGCCTTGAGGCATAGTTTTTCACACTAAATTCTACAAGATGGTAAAGTGGCAATACAGAATTGCAAAAAATTTACAAATAAGAGAGTAGCCAAGTCCAGTTTTAGGATGAATCTTGTTGATCCTAGCTAGGAGATAAAAGGATTTATTTTCTTCAGACCTGCATATATAGAAACCAAGTAGAAGGTTAGAGAGGCAAAATTCAAACTCATACCCTAGGATTTCATTTTGATTTATATATTCTCTACTCCTTTCTAAGAATATCTTTCGATGAGGGAAATCTTTAAACTATTGCTTACTCTTTCTACAGAATATTAGGGGTTGTGTTGAAATATCTATGATTTTGTATTTAGATTTGCTCTAATTGTGAAACAGTTAAGAACAGCACTCACTATAGAAGTATGTATAACTCTTACGAGGAACATATCTTTTCTTCAAAAATTTAGGCTGTAAAAAGTGGTAATTCTGTTCTCTCCATGTTATCTAAATGCTAACGACCTGTTCACCTTTCATTGCATTAAATATTAAGAGTTAAGAGGAATAGAATTCTAGACAAACAAGAAAGAAAGAGAGAAAGAGAGAAAGAGAGAAAGAGAGAGAGAAAAAGAGAGAAAGAAAAAGAAAGAAAGAAAGAAAGAGAAGAGAGAAAAAATAAAAGAGAAAGAAAGAGAAAGAGCCATAGTTTGTCTACAGAAGATCATCAGATGTGATAGACTCATGGGAAGGATTTACTAGTTCTGATTCAGTTTCTAAATGTGGTCCATACTAAATGAGACTCATATCTAAAAGAGATCTATAATCTTCTAGTCCTTCTGAAGATAAATCAACAAATATAGATGTCAATCATTGTTACATGTCAGTACAATGGGTTTCTTTGCCATTATCCCTTTCTGAGGTGGGGCAGGTAAGATGCTCATGGAGACATAGCACACAGTGAAATATATACACACAAAGAGTGAAGGAAAAGAAAATGGAGTATGATTGTGGCTATTTTTTTCTTCTTTTTTTTTTTTGTTTGCAAAGACAGAAAGCATGAAGGCATCTGTGCCTGTCTAAATTCAGCCAAAACCATCTGCCAACAAGTTGCAGCTAAAGGGTAGAAAATCTAATTGTGACTCTGAGGAGTTAGAAGGGAATGTGGGAGAGAGTGGCCAGGCAATAAGCTGTGGAGATGTGTAACAGTTGGCTGAAAAGGGATGGGAAGCAGTTAAATGAATGGGGACCATCTATTCTTACCATGCTTACACTACATGAACCCGATAATTAAATGAACAGTTATAGCATAATGTACCGCAACACAGAGCGAGGTTTTTCAGATTCCTGCACATGCTGTGCTCTTCCTCCCATTTATACTGTCCTCCTCCTCAGCTCCAAACCAGCATAATTAAGAAACTCACTGCACAGTAAATTTGTAGTTCTGTACAGTTATAGTTACCTGAAATCAATGCTGGCTCAAAGTTATGGCGGCATCATAAACTATTTGATTGCCTTAATGCAATTGTTTATAATTGCAATTATTTATTAGTTATCGCATCACCTTAAGTTATTCCTTGCTATTGATCATATCATCCTGTGCAATTTAATTTTCATTTGTGTTGTCTGGATTAGAAACATGAGGGAAAAATGCAGATTAGTATATTTTTCTCTTCAACATAGACTGTTTTAGGAGACAGAGCAACAAACAAGATGAAAGAGCATAATGGTTAAAGCCTGCTTAAACCAAAATATGGTCATTATCTGAGCTATCACAAGATAACTTCTGCTCATTTTTCCAATTGCCTGTGATAACATTGGTCTTGCCACAATAAAGTTGATAATTTTTACTGTAGTCATTAATGGGAACACTATCAAGATGCAAAATGCAAACACTATCAAGATGCAAAAAACCCAACAACTCAGCCTGGGCTGTTTTCTGTAGTGGAGCATTTTAGAACACTTCAGAATTATTGTATACATATATATATATATGCAGAGATAACATGTGTATATAGTTGAAGTATGTTGGATGCTTAACTAGGATTCAAGAAATCAGGAATTCTGTTTTAGCAAAGATAGTCCTTAAACATTGGGAGTACCACAGCCGGCAGAAGTCTTGTGGATGTCACTTGGTCTTGGATTTTTCATCTGAGATCTATTCTTTACCATTTCCTTTCCAAGAGCCACCATCCTGGAATGTTCCCTGTTCCCAGAGTTATGGCAGACATGCAGCAGAGAGGGCTGATGATATGATGCAAACTTTGGTGCCAACACAGGGCTTTCACCTTCTGCATTGAGCTGAGTCACCGTTACATGTAATTTATCTCTTTCACTTTTAAAAAGGTCTAATCTAGAAAGAAAATCACCTTGGCTACTTGTGCCTCGGCTTCCCTGTCTCCTCCTTATATTGACAGTTCAGACTTCAAGATATATGGAGGTGATCATCTGCAGTGTGCTGGTACAGTGGGAAGTGAAGGGCTACTGCAACAGAATGATAGAGTGATAATGATAAACTTCACTGCAAGGGAATTTTTTTGGTGGGTATCTGAAATCATTCAGCAAGCAGAGAGAAGGCTGACTTTTAAACTGAGAACAAAATCTCCTAGATGGTCCCTTTCAGTCTTTTGCGTCGATCTAATTATAGGAAAGCTATCATTCTACCAGAAGCTTTAAATATCAGAAATGACTAACACTTCATAAGGTTACTGTGTTGGAACAGAACTTTGGAAATCCTTTGCAGTAGAAGGTTATATAAAGCCAAAAAGTTCAAATAGGAACTCAGATTTTAAAACAACTAAGAAACAAACACAGAGAAGCATATTTATCATAAATTTAACATGGATTCTTTCTGAAGAAGGCTTCGAGGAATATTATGTTATTCTATATTCTCTTGAACCATACTCCTGTTTCAACTGGGTGGTTTTTTCACAGAAACTGCAGTTTCTCAGGAATAAAATTCCAACACACTTCAAATATAGATGTGTCTAGACCCACTGGTATATTTCATGAGAGGTTCCTGCCTCATTAGATGCTGTACATGAAAGTTTCCTTACGGAGTCAAAAATCCTGATGAAAATCTGCAGTATTAATTTTGTTTTCTGTTCTATTTTATTTCCATTGACTTATCCTTTATGAGGGCATGTATAAATGCACCTCAAATGTTCCAAAAGCCATTTCAATTTCACATGCCTCTTTCGAAACTGTGGACCTCCTGCTTTAAACCAATTAAAAGATCTTTGTCAATACTTAAGAGATTCTAAACATAATAACCCTCTTTAAATGTTATGTTATTCCTTTTTAACTTGCTGATCAAAACCATTTAGAGGCAAAGCAGATACTGCTTTCATGTAAATTAAAAATCTCAAACCACAATTTTTCACAGATAAATCCATCAAATGAAAGTAAAAATAATTTAAGCACAACAAAATACACTAATGCATTGTAATAATCTACTGAACTTTATAAATTGGAGTGATTCATTTGTCTAGTTACAGAAATGACACATCGGTCATCTTGTCTGTTTTCTTTCAACTGCTAGAATAACAGTTGTGTCCACCTTGGAAGATGCACTTGTTCTCTGACGCCAGGCTTTCATCATACTACTCCTTTAAAGAAATTAAATGTGCATGAACCAACTTATATTATTCTATAATTTTTGTTGTCACAGCTTGATTATTTGAAATTATTATAAATATAAAGACACACATTTTTGAAATAATTTAATAATATTTTTTACTGCTAATATGATATTCTCTATAATTCCAAGGCAAAACAGCAGTGATACTCCCTATCCTATGTGATAATAGTGAAGATTTAAGTAGCAAATACTGCACAAACTTGAGTAATACCTGATTTTTCAGCTGCACTAGGCAGCAGAAGAATATTTATTTAGGTGACAAGGAGCTGAAGGAGATTTTAGGCAGAAGGGACCAAAAGTAAATACATAGAAAGCACTATTGAGACATTCTGCTTTTACTATGTAATATTTCAGGACCTCATTTTCAAATGATTTACTTTCACTGAATAGATAACTTACCAGATTGCTGATCAGGAAAAAGGCTAAGCTCCTCAAGTAAAAAAAACTGTAAAACATATGCTCTAATTGAAAATTCATGTTTAAAAATTACTGACTTCAGCATGGGCTGAAGAGTCTTTATGAATCCATGCCTGAAGTAAGAGCTCAAATTATGTTTTTGGAAGAGTTCAGCCTGAGTAGCCCTAGAAAACCTGGGCCCTTTTGGCATTATGGTGTTTTGAATGCCACTGCCACAAAACTGCCACTCTTCCAGCAAAAGAATCTTTATTTATTTGTTGGATTTCTTGGCAGGGTGTAAAATCTCCCCTTCCACCTTTAAATTGACAAGGTGTCTATTATATCCTGCAGAATCCTTCCTGGCCTGATTGCCCACCCTGAAATTGAGTATCTGAGTAGTGTGAGCTCTGGAATTTCCTACCCACTACAAAAGCTTCTCATAAGTACCAAGTAGCCACTCTAAAGCATGAGATAACTGCTAACAGCTGTGGTGCTTCACTGGCTTTTTCCTGGCTTCTTAGATTTCAACACAGCTTTTTTTTGCAAATATGACTTTATAGATTTTTCTCTTCAGTTTTGCAAGCAAACAGGTGCTTAGCGCTAATTCCATGAAGCGTTTGGGAAACCTTGCACGTGTCTCCCATATCAAATATAAGCTACTTGATTTTACCTTCATGAACAGTGAGGAAGATTAGTCATATTATTTAGGATCCTGGCCAGCATCTCTCGTCTTTTAGGAAGAATTTGTCTCCTGCATCTGATCGGTCACTGCCTTAATGGTGTTGGCCTGCTATGTTTCCCAAAGGCAGCATTGTGCCTTTGCCAAAGCCCTTGCATTTCTAAGCAGTCCTATAACACCATAAAGGTTTCCTCATAATTCTCTGAAAACCTGTGTCTCAGAAACGCCAGAGCAGACAAAGCTTTGCTGGCTGGCCTCCTTGTTGACTCATCTTCCCTCTTCATGCTCTCTGATATTTCTGTCCTCCTGTCTTTATCCATCACTCCAAAGAGACCACTCCATTGCCTCTCACTCCAGTTTAGAGGTGTACCATGAAGCAAGCAGGGGACTAAAAGGAGAAGGAATACCAACACCTTCTTTTTGTGTGACTATGTTGAAAGACCTACTGACCTCCACTTTTGCTTGAAAAGAAAGAGCAAAGGCAGCACAATCCAGAAGATGTTTCAAGACCATGAACCTTGAGATGAAGGAGGTATTTTTCTTGAGATCCACATGAAGACATCTCTGTCCTGCAGTAAAACAATAACTAAGTTGCAATCCTGACCTCAGTGCATCCTAGTGGCTAACTTCAAGAGGTCTGACACAGAATGCTGGCTGACATTAACTGGCTACTGTTTTCAGCAACCAGGAAATTAGCATGCAAGTGAAATTAAAATGGAACTTCAGGAAAAGCAACACCTTGAGATAATATCAAATGGTTATGGGCAATTAAAAACAAACAAACAAGCAAAAAAGAAAAAAAACAGAGAGGGCAATGTAGAAACTATGGAAATTTTTCACTCTGACTGATTACAAATTAATTGCTTTATTTTATCATTTCTAATGCATTCTTATTTTCTTCCTGGAATTTTCATTTTCACTTTAAAATGGCTTAAGCTTCAATGGGCAAAAAAAAGGCATGAAAACATATTTAAGTAAATAGTGACAGTTTATGTCTTTTATTTAGTCTCAAAGTGAGGAATTGAAGTTTTGGAGACTTTTATTGAAACTCCCCAAAATTTCTGCTCTGATCTAATCTATTTCCCAGTTCAATTTACCAAGCCAAAAATCTCTTTCTGATCCAACTTCAAGGTTAGTCCAAGTCAGGGGTGTCTATCTCTTCCTGACCATTCTAGTGAGCCTTTGCAGCTAATGTTTTACCTCAGATCTCACCCTTTCTATGTGCTGAAAACAGCTATAATTTAGAGTAGACTTTATGAGCATAGCCCAACTTTTGGGGAAGTTTAGCAGTACACTTTAATCACCAGGTTTGGGATAAGTGGATGGATTTTAACAAGGCATAAGATTTATGAAGGCATAAATATAGATTCTCAGGAAGAAAATATAAAAGTATGAAAGGCCATTAAACTTACGATGAAAGATCTAGGAGCAAGAGACATGGTAAGTGATTCATCCTACAGCTAAGTGGCACACTTTTTGTCTAGCACTGATTATGTCTGTATCTCTTGGGATGCAGAGCCTGTACAAAAAAAATAAAAGAGGGCTTTTGCATTTTCAAAAGATACTTCTCCATAACACTTGAGAACTATCTTGGAAGAATTTATATATATTTTAATTGATGGAAAAAGTTTTAATGCCTAAAAGCCCATAAACATTTTAGAAAGCAAATCAAGAGATGGAAACCTGTTTCAAAGAACAGCCTCTCAAGAGCCAAGAAAACAGGTGTATTACTGTAGAAGTTATTTTATTTTATCAGGCTTAAGAGAAAGGAGACATAAGTAAAACATGAAGTATAGAAAAGTGGAATCACTTTGGTCTTTCTGGTTCACCACCAATTTTATCATCATTACATAGGATGGTGAAGGTGAAGTATATTTTAGAAGGCTACTTACTCAGAAGTGGAATGCTTTGTGACTGGAAATGAGAGTACTGCCACAAAAAGGATAGGGTGGAATATCAAATGTTCCATTAGATCAAAAAGACATTTTTACCCTCAACTACTGTTGGAGATGTAAAACTGGAGTTCCCATAAATAAGCAAATGACAGAAACAAGTAGTGTGGGAAAAAAGCTCTAAAAAAAGATAACCTGCATTTCCTGTCTTCTTCAAACATCCCTTAATGACAAATGCAGTGACAGTCCTTACAACAAGTAAGGATTTGATGGATTTTTTCATTACTACTGCCTTATCTTGTGAAGAGTCCTTACAAGAAACTTTGAAATCCCACTGAGAAGCTTAGTGGAGTGTCAGAGAACCTGAGCCACCATGCTGTGCACTGCTTCTCAGTGGCCCAGGAGCACTGGAGTGATGCCACTATCCCCCGGAATTTAAGAAGCTGAGAGTCAGATGAGAATAGTGTGAGTCACACCAATAATTAGTACCACGATTTTTTTATGAATGAAAATGCAGCAAAGGAGGAATGTCCTCAACATGGCATGAAAGTATTCTGTGGAGAAAAAAGGTCTTTGCTAGTTCTTCATAACGCAGAAGGAAGAAGAATCTAAATTTCCCTTTAACTAACACACAAACAAACATATCCATATATATGGCTATTCTCTCCTGAGCAAAATTTTTTCCCAACATTTTCATATGGCATATATACTTTATATCTATGTGTTATTACATACAGCAGAGGATCTACCATTGCTCTTTCAGTTACTTGCAATCTGCCTAGGCAACTCATCTGATTTGTGAGACTTTATATAACATCTTTTCTTGGGAGTCCTTTGAAAGAAAGCTATGAGGTGACTTGATCCTGTATTGTCAGTGTTAGCTTGCACTTGGCTCTTGTCTTTCCTCGGAAAACCTGTCCAGCTGGGTGATGGAACATATCAATCAACATGACAGGTGTCAGACCAGTCCTGGAAAAATAAAAGCCACTAATAACCATTAACTAGGTGCCAGCAACAGAAGAATTCATTGCATGCCCTGCCTGCACTCATCCGAGGTGTGTTTAGGAAGAAAGGGAAATGGAGAGTGGACAGCACGAATTAGAACTAGATCCTCTTCCTCACCTAGGCTTGGCCTCTAACCCAGCTCACCAGAGGGAAGTCTCTGCCTAACAAAATCATGCCTAATAACTAAAAAGGCCAGACAGATTCATAGTACTATTTACTGTTTGGTTGACATAGAGAACAATTATTACATTACTTGTTCATAGCGTAAAGGCCTATTCCTTAATGAGAGGCACTGTCATTAAGTTCTTAGTGATCAGAAAGAAAAATTTCTCCTGCATGTACATGATAGAGTTTTCATTCCAGTATTCTGTAGTAAAAATTCAAGTGAGGATATTAGTCACATTATTAGGTATCACACGTTATATTAGGTATAAAATAATGCCATGTTATTGTATATGCTACGTGTAACACAAAAAAGACAAACTGTGAATGAATGATTGATATAAATAGCAGACTTACAATTAGAAAAAAATTTAGAAGCCTTCACAACCCACAAAAATTGAAAAAATCTAAAATTCCAATGTGAAAAACGTTCCATGTGATGAAAGAAAGCCCCTATCCACCAGAATTACAGTACCTAGAAAGAAGCCTCTCTTATATCCCACACAACCCTTCAGGTCTTACTCTTCCTTGAAACAACAGTGGAGAGCAAAAGTAAAGGACAAATTCACCCTCCTCTCTGTTTCTGTTTTGTTCCTTGCTTTTTATTTCTTAGAAAAGAGTGCACATTCTTAAAACCAGAAAGCCAGTTACATCAAGGAAAGGGCAATAAGCCTGGGAATAGAATTGACAGTGCCTTTTGTAAGACACATAGCTGTAAGATCTCACTGGCAAGTTGAGAAAAAGCAAAGGCAACCTTGGAAATCAATGACACTGAAAAGCAATAGGATTCCGAGCATCCCAAAGTTTAGAATAGTAATCTCCTGAGTTACACACATGAGGTCCTGTCCTTCAATATAAAACTTGTAAATACTGCTTGTGCTCTCCAAATCAATAAAGATTGATGCAGAAAGAGATATTGCTTTCTGCAAAGGCAAGGCATGAAGTAAATGAAATGAGAGAAAAGATGTTCCATTAAATTGTACTTTATTATTTTATGAAAATACTCATAGCCTTGAAAGCTGGTCACTGTCCATGTACATATTTAGTGACTTTTCAGAAAATATATGGAATTATTTGTGCAACCAGATGAAAACGGCATACGGTTATACTAAAAACTTGTATGAATGAGAAACACATTTGTCTAAGACTTAAGCTACACATATAAGAGAATCTACCACTGGAAACTATCTATTACCTTGTAGGTTTACTTCATTCAGACAAGGACCCCTGTTGTTTGTATTAGGAGTCTTCTTTGTCTCGACTTAAAATAAATTGGGAAGACCTGTTTTGTTCCTGAGCAGCATATCCTAGCATGTAGACCTGAATGTGACAATTATATTTATGTAAACGATGATGCTGCAGTGAAGCAACATTACTGTG
Source organism: Dicrurus megarhynchus (assembly GCA_013399195.1). Classification (NCBI taxonomy): domain Eukaryota; kingdom Metazoa; phylum Chordata; class Aves; order Passeriformes; family Dicruridae; genus Dicrurus; species Dicrurus megarhynchus. The sequence goes on from VXAD01010626.1 coordinate 183,404, forward strand.
GTAGGGATGCTTTGACTCTGTCCTCACAGCTCAAGTCAGGTGCTGAAGGAGTAGACATCTCTATGTTCCTACTACAACTGACTTGCTAAAGACATCATAAAAGATTAGAAGTCCTCAAGTTTCAAGATGTTCTATAATCCACCTGACTGCATCAGGCACTTTAAAAAAACAAAACAAAAAACCAACCAACCAACCAAACCAAAAACCACCTCAACGTGAACCTCAAAAATTCTGTGATGGAGAGATTATTCAGGGGATGAGAAATTATGCCTTACTGGAAGCATTAACTCAGTAATTCTTAGGAAGTCTAGCATCAAATTGAAGAAAAACAAAATATTGGGAGTTGTAATATTCCTGATTGTGCTAGTTTTTATGTTTTTGTATGTGCTATCATCCATGATTCTCTTCAGATGGAATGCAACAGCAAACCTTTAAAGTCCCCATCGGGAGATGTAAAGTAATTTTAAAATAAGAAAACAGAATTTAGTATAAGCTCTTGATGCTTACTGCTTAAGGTCTTTGGAAATTATAAGCACATTAAACTGTTGGTCTAGTGTTATTAAAATAATGTTTCATTTTTATTCTACAGTCCATGCTTTAGAAAAGCTTTATGAACTCTCAACAGTCTTCCAAAGGCTGGTTACTTAGTGGGGTACATCATACTGCCTCGTTATTGCAAAAAAATTGACAACTTTTGTTAAAGTATTGCTGGCAGCAGGTTTGTGTGTATTATTAGGAAACTCAAACAGAAGGAGATACTGAGTTTTATGTCTTTCTCAAGACATTTCTTCATTGCTGTCACCAATGGGCTTTCAGTTGCACAACTAATTAGTTGTACTAAACCCTTCTCCTGTAAGAGTTACTTCTCTTCTCTCCTTGCTTGTCATCCACCTGTTACAGCTTGTGTTTTCAAGCTGTGACTGCTCTGGGGTACAGCCTGGCACACACGGGATGTTTGTGCAGCATCTACAACAATGAGTCTGCAACCTGGCTGAGGATTACCTGTGCCAATATTTATTTGAATAATTGCAAATCCTAGGCCTATGAGAGTTCTTTAAAAAAAAAAAACCAAACCAAAAAGACAAATGCACTGGAGAAAAAGATGTAAATATTTTCTTCTGTTTCATTGATGGGATCTATTTAGTCAAATGGTGCATAAATTAGCATAGGCAGCACAGTTTATAGGACAGATGCTCTTGCAAGAAATCAGAGCATCAGCTTAGAATATGAAATTTCATTCTTGGGGAAATCCCAAAGATTTTATAACTACTTGTGCTTCAAATAGTCAAAAACTTACATTCCAAATACATTTCTTCAGGTGGGATTTGAAAAAGGTGTGTTATTTTAGAAAGTGCTTTTAAGTATCTCAAATAGCAGCATACACATGTTATTTTATTTAAGTGTTATTATACAGAAAAATTAAATTATCACATTTTCACAAAATCAAGCAGATATAAACACAGAGTTCCTTGTTTTTCAAGCTAGAAATAAACAGTACTGCCATTAAATGTTTTGACATCTACAAACTTTCTGATCAAGTAACATCAAAATCTGAAGATGGCGGAAGAAAAAACATACGTCTCTCCCGATTTAATGACTCAGTGAAAATTATCTAGGTGATTCAAGGGGGATGTAAATTGCAGAAAATATTTGGACTTTAACACCTATGACTGAGTATTAAATTTCTACCTTTGTTTTAGCAGAAAATCTATCTGTTGCTCTGAAAAGGTACTAGAAAGGTACTAGAAAGATGGGAAAAGACTATGTAAAACCCCACTACCTGCATCTGGTGCAGATGTGTCAATTAGGTTTTGATTCCCAGCCACAGATATTTATGTATAGTTCTGTGTTAAGCCACATCTCCTCAAGCTGCCGATTCTGTAATTATATGGTATTTATTCATGGACACTCTTGTATGGTGAGAGCTGAAGTTTTTTGAGGGATACTTTAACTTGCATAAACTTTGGCTACCAAAGCTGAAAACTAAGAATTGAAAGTTCCTAACCTTCCATTTTCAAATTGCTCCTCACATTCTTGTCCCACATCCATGATATCCACACAGCATGGGGACATAGTGTATGTATAAAGTCAACATGGGCNTATTATATTATATTATATTATATTATATTATATTGCCTCCCAGGCTGTTTGGCTAAATTTATGCTTCCTCTCTTGTGAAGAAATTCTTACAGGGGTGCAAGTGCACAGATACTACAGGAAGGAATATTGTCCCACCCCTCCTATTTCTGCTTAGGAACAGAGAACTACCCACACTCCTATCAGATGAGCTCTGGGAAAATACACACATTTTTTTCATAATTCTGATGTCTTTATTTGTGCAACACAGTTGTTCAAAGTTGATAGTATCTTTTGCACTTTTAGTTCCAGTTCTGAGATGGGTTAAGTCTTAAATTACTCCAGTGAATTGGCATCCCATTTACCATGGGGTTTGTTTTGTATTTGATATATTAATGAAGAGAAGAGAAAGAGAAAGAGAAAGAGAAAGAGAAAGAGAAAGAGAAAGAGAAAGAGAAAGAGAANTCTCAAGACATTTCTTCATTGCTGTCACCAATGGGCTTTCAGTTGCACAACTAATTAGTTGTACTAAACCCTTCTCCTGTAAGAGTTACTTCTCTTCTCTCCTTGCTTGTCATCCACCTGTTACAGCTTGTGTTTTCAAGCTGTGACTGCTCTGGGGTACAGCCTGGCACACACGGGATGTTTGTGCAGCATCTACAACAATGAGTCTGCAACCTGGCTGAGGATTACCTGTGCCAATATTTATTTGAATAATTGCAAATCCTAGGCCTATGAGAGTTCTTTAAAAAAAAAAAACCAAACCAAAAAGACAAATGCACTGGAGAAAAAGATGTAAATATTTTCTTCTGTTTCATTGATGGGATCTATTTAGTCAAATGGTGCATAAATTAGCATAGGCAGCACAGTTTATAGGACAGATGCTCTTGCAAGAAATCAGAGCATCAGCTTAGAATATGAAATTTCATTCTTGGGGAAATCCCAAAGATTTTATAACTACTTGTGCTTCAAATAGTCAAAAACTTACATTCCAAATACATTTCTTCAGGTGGGATTTGAAAAAGGTGTGTTATTTTAGAAAGTGCTTTTAAGTATCTCAAATAGCAGCATACACATGTTATTTTATTTAAGTGTTATTATACAGAAAAATTAAATTATCACATTTTCACAAAATCAAGCAGATATAAACACAGAGTTCCTTGTTTTTCAAGCTAGAAATAAACAGTACTGCCATTAAATGTTTTGACATCTACAAACTTTCTGATCAAGTAACATCAAAATCTGAAGATGGCGGAAGAAAAAACATACGTCTCTCCCGATTTAATGACTCAGTGAAAATTATCTAGGTGATTCAAGGGGGATGTAAATTGCAGAAAATATTTGGACTTTAACACCTATGACTGAGTATTAAATTTCTACCTTTGTTTTAGCAGAAAATCTATCTGTTGCTCTGAAAAGGTACTAGAAAGGTACTAGAAAGATGGGAAAAGACTATGTAAAACCCCACTACCTGCATCTGGTGCAGATGTGTCAATTAGGTTTTGATTCCCAGCCACAGATATTTATGTATAGTTCTGTGTTAAGCCACATCTCCTCAAGCTGCCGATTCTGTAATTATATGGTATTTATTCATGGACACTCTTGTATGGTGAGAGCTGAAGTTTTTTGAGGGATACTTTAACTTGCATAAACTTTGGCTACCAAAGCTGAAAACTAAGAATTGAAAGTTCCTAACCTTCCATTTTCAAATTGCTCCTCACATTCTTGTCCCACATCCATGATATCCACACAGCATGGGGACATAGTGTATGTATAAAGTCAACATGGGCTGCAGGGCTCCTGACGAAAAGAAATTCTCAGAGGCTTACTGCAGCTCGGTCAAGTGCCTCTGAAATACACCTGAAATTATCCTTGTTAGTAAGGACTGCACTTGAAGATATAAGCTCAAAAACACAATAGAATTCACCAGCTAATAGCCCACAGCTAAGTCACTTCTCCTTTACAGACAAGACTGGATCCTTCAGTCAGTAGCTGTCCCTGCTAGCTCCCTGCATCAAAGGGCTGCACTGTAAAGTGAACTTGGACTGCACTCAAAGCTTACTGCTCTTCCTCCTACATAAATATTTATATATACCCATTCTAGGTGTAACCTAGGATATTATATTATATTATATTATATTATATTATATTATATTATATTATATTATATTATATTATATTATATTGCCTCCCAGGCTGTTTGGCTAAATTTATGCTTCCTCTCTTGTGAAGAAATTCTTACAGGGGTGCAAGTGCACAGATACTACAGGAAGGAATATTGTCCCACCCCTCCTATTTCTGCTTAGGAACAGAGAACTACCCACACTCCTATCAGATGAGCTCTGGGAAAATACACACATTTTTTTCATAATTCTGATGTCTTTATTTGTGCAACACAGTTGTTCAAAGTTGATAGTATCTTTTGCACTTTTAGTTCCAGTTCTGAGATGGGTTAAGTCTTAAATTACTCCAGTGAATTGGCATCCCATTTACCATGGGGTTTGTTTTGTATTTGATATATTAATGAAGAGAAGAGAAAGAGAAAGAGAAAGAGAAAGAGAAAGAGAAAGAGAAAGAGAAAGAGAAAGAGAAAGAGAAAGAGAAGGTTCATAAATGTGTATAGTTGTTGCCCTAATGGTTCTCACAAGAACCAGCTTTTACCAATAATGCTCAAAGCTAAAAATTTAAGTCACGTCATGGTGATGACTAAGAAAGCATTAAACCTCTACTATAATCCTTGCCCCAAATTATTTCAGAGCAAGTAGAGTACAATAAAATAGAATCAATCAATCAACCAACCAAAAACCAGCCCAAACCTGAGTAGACAAACATAAAGACCTGCTGGAACAGGAAGTCTGGAAATGTCAAAGACTGCTGGAGAAAATCTAAGTAGCCTTTCACAGTAAATCTGAAAATGCAAGGTGTCGGTGAAAAGATAGGTAGACAGAAAATCTGAGCTACTAACCTGGAGCGAACCTGAGAGAAAAACAGATAAACTGCAGGAAATATTAAGGATTAAGGCTTAAGAAAGCTGTTATAGCTTGCAGAGTAAATTAAGTTACTCAATGAAAAATTAAGTTTGCAGAATATGAACCAGTCCTCTGAGGTAGACATATAAGCCAGCAATGAAAACAAAAAGGCATTAGAAGTAAAAAGAGTGAGAAGGCAATGAGAAGCCAAGTCAGAGTCTCCCAGTTACAGATGGAGCTACATGCAGTGTGGCAAACCTCATGATCTAAGAGGATATCAGGTGTTGGAAAGAGAGGCATGCTGACTGTTGGACCAGATTTGCTGGAGTTTGCAAACCCTGGCACCACACTTGAAGCATGAGCAGAGGATGACCAGAGCAGTGGATATTTTGTAGCCAAAACCTAAGGATTATAAATCTGAAAACTAATGGGATATGAACACTGATTCCACAAGCAAAGTGAAACTATAGCACTGGAGGGAAAACTTCATGCATGAAGGGTAAAAGGTTAGAAATAGTATAGTTAAGTAGTAAACACAGAGAAGAAAACACTGTATAGAGGGGAACATACCTAACTTTGAGTTATGAGTGAACTTTCAGAAGTCTGAGGTATTAAATAACTGGAAAATTTGGCAAAGTCATGCAGGACACAGGACTTTTCTCATCTGAAGATGAAATACATGTGGAAAAAGAAAGATCTTTAGCCTATGGCTGGAATTGAAATAGGTGACAGCTAACCTCACTGGGAGTCACAGAGCAAGCAAAAAAATGGCCAGCTTTTCTATATTGGCAGTATATATGGGACTTAGCCTATGTATAGAACTAACATCAGTACTAAATAAATCTGTGAAAAGGAAACATTTATATTACCTACCAGGGGATAAATCCTTAGAAGAATGGCACAAAGCCCAGCTAGTGGGCTTTGCCAGACCTCCATTGGGCCAGTGTGACTGCCTCTGCATTGTTGTCCTGGACACAGGAGCACAGAGGAGTTTGGTGTCACTAGGATGGCTCCAGACCCAGTCCTCTGGGCCACACAGCTTGGCAGCAAGGAAGAGCTTAGGAAGTTCCATTGTTTTCCAGTTAATGTAATTAGAGCTCATCCAGTATTGTCTGGATTTCTTCTTTTAAACAGTTTCCTAGCCAGTTTCCATGAATAATGGGCAACTGTGTGGGAAAGTATTTTTCTATTTAGGAAAGGTTTTCTTAGGTATATCTTACCCTTTAGCCAAAGAATAAAGGAGAAGCATCAAAATTCTTTTATACTTGCATAGTAAACATAAACTTGGCACGTGTGTTATACAATAGATTTGCTAACTGTGAGACCATCTGATTTATTGGGGTTGAAGTCAGACAGCCAGGTATGTTTGACATATTTTGTCACAAAAAATGCAATATTGTCTAGACAAAGATGCTATTTTTGGCTCAAAACCAGTGTTTGCCTGCAGATCCTTGAGGTGCAGCAGAATACTCTGGTACTACATCAGCGCATGCTTGTGTCTAAGCCTGTGTCAGCAGTGTGCTGGCATACTGGGCTTTGCTGACAAAATTGTAGCCAACTGACAAAGGAAAATGATTACTCACATTTATCTGGTACTCATTAGATCACATCTTGAATACTATTCCCAGTTTTGGTTCCTAGTGCAAGCCATTGGTAACCAGGAGTGAATTCAGTGAAGGCCGACAGAATGGTCAGGGCTGGAATATTTGCCCTGTGAGTACAAGCTGCAAGAGAGAGGTTGTTCAGCCTACAGAGAAGATGGCTTTGGGAACACCTTACAGCAGTCTGCCCATATCTACGGGGAAGTTAGCAAGAATGCAAATTCCTTTTATGTAGGGGCATGGTAGATGAATGAGAAACGACAGTCCCAGACTAAAAGAGGAGAAGTTCCAACCGGAACAAATTTTCCAAGGCTCTCTGTGAGGACAGCCAAGCACCAGAACAGGCTGCCCAGGAAGTTGTGGAGGTTTTAAACACGTGACTCAACAAATCCCTGAACAACTGAGTCTAAATGCTGAATTCATTATTAACTCTGAGCAGGATGTTAGAGCAGATGACTACCTGAGATCCCTTCCAACCTGAAAGATACTATAGAAAGCCATCTTCCAAATTCTCTCATGATTAGCATTGGGTTATGCAAGCCACTGAAAATTTCCCATTTTCTTAAGGAAGGTCTAAGTGCAGAACAAATCCATGAAAAGTATTACAAATTATAATGTGGGAAAATGCAACAATTCTGACTGCAAAATGCCAGTTGTGAATGGAATTGGTAACAGGACGTCTTGATTGCTAGCAGGAACATTTGACTGTGACTTTTAAAAAATCTCTAGCTCTTTTCACAGTTAGACCACATTTTGTTTAGGAGCCAGTGTAGATTAAGATTCAAACAGGAATGGTCCAAGTCTTAAAATTTTGGCCTTCAGTTCACGTAGTCCATATTTTCGTTTTATAAGGGCTGTATCTGATTAGCCCATTATGCATTTTTCTGTATTCTCAACTGTTTAATAATAAATGATGGAGGAAGCTGCAGGTCAGATTAATTAGTCTTTTTGACTCTATGTGTGTGCATTAACATTACTGAATGGTCTGCCACTGCTTAATTAAGCCCACAACATAATTCTTTGCATTGATTAGGTACCATGCAGGTGCCCCAAGTTCAGCTATTCAAAGTTATGGCAGACATCTATGTCAGACAGACTTAAATCAGAGGACCAAAGTTAAATGCCTAATTTCATTATCTTATCCATGAATAAAAGTGGGTACTTCCATGAAAGGCAATCAGAACATCATTATCTCATCTATATTAATTTGTATAGCCCATTATCTTCTTCCTAGCTGACATTTGTCATAACCCATTTCAGAGGATAGCCAATGTTACTGCTCCTACATGGTAGCAAATGCCCCAATTAAAACAGGCCAGGGTTTTTCCAACTAAATAGAATAGGCATGAGGGGTTTTGCTGGAAAAGTGCCATACCCTTGATGAAATTCATCAGGCTAAATACTCTATTTTATTTCCCCTGAAACATAGCAGGAAGCCTTTCTGCATAAAGCATTGGTTGGTACACAACAAACCTATTGAAGAGACTAAAGTCACAAGTGTAGGCAACGTGATTACATGGACTCCCTTACAGAGGACAGACCTCTGCTAGAAGGCTATGTACCCATAGCTTCCATTTCACCCAGAAGGCAATTCATGTTGATAAATTGTGTACATTTTCCACAAACACTGGAAGTGGCTTTCATCTCAAGTAGGTTTAGACACTTACAACTTGTATGGGATATATCAGAGCTGCTCTGTTAGATTCCCTTTATTGTCAGCAGGGAGAAGCAGGTACCAAGAAAAATGATTCATCTGACCTGCCTTAGAAATCTGCTGAAGGACGAGATGACTCATACCTCGACAAATTGTATTACCTTCCATTGATAGGAAAAGAAGTTCAGACAAGTAGCCTGACTGCAAGTAAATCCCACACAAGAAAACAACACCGATCCATAAATCTGGGACCAACAGAAGTCTTGTAATAAAAGGGGCAAACAGCCTCATTCCTACAGAGGAGCCATACTTGCAGTGTACCTGCTTCAGACAGTATTAAAACAAACCCAGATAAAGTATTACAGTGCTATGATCAGAACTACAAGCCATACATTTGAAAATCAAACTTTTTTATATATTGAAGGTCTTTTTACATTGATAAAGCCATGGAAGACGAGAATGATATAGTTTCTTTTTCAGAATCCTCATATATCTGAACCATATTATATTAGCTCTGTGTATCTGAATGTTTGTTTAGCCACCAACCAGTACAGTTCCTTCTGAGTAGCATCACTATTAACATGCAAAAGTATAACTTTCAGCAAGTAGGAAAAAAGAAGGAAAACTTCTTTTGAACTTCCCTTGCTTCTCTCTGGAAGGGTAAAGTTTCTCCAAATCTGAAATCTATAGGGTAACACTCTAAGCAACAACGAGTTTGGAGTCAGCCCATCAGAAAGGCTTGTGGTGGGCTGACTGTGAACTCTTTGTTGCTTAGAGTAGTACCCTACACATTCCTAGAGCCTTCTTTGAGGAACTTTGTAATTTGGTGAAAATCTACCTAAATCTACCTCCTTTTGTCTTTTTTTTTTTTCCAAATGAAAAAAATTCACTTTTTTCTCTGATGACTGTAGAATAAAGCTAAAAAACTTGACTGGGAGAAAGGGTTCAGCCAGAAACAAAAGAAACGCAGACAGAAGTTCCAGAGCTGCCCTGGTGGACAGGCAGTCTCCCAACCCCAGAGCTCAGCATCACGCCTTGCCTAAGCCGTATGTCCTCCCCCACCGTAGTGCTCAGCTCTGCTGCAATTCCAGCTGCCCAGAGTGACTCTCTGAGTCATCACAGTTTCAGCACCGCATAATCCTGGAAGAAGGGATGTGAAAGGAATAAGTTGAGGCTGGAGGGGGAAATGCACACACTCCAAGAGAAAAGGGAAGTCAAAATGGTAGGGACACGGTAAATGTGGTCACTGAATAAAAACATGACACATCCAGAAAGTTGAGGAAGGAAAAATTGCCCTGGGTACCTCCACAGTAGAAATGCAGAGCCCTGGTAGTGACAGAGGGAGGACAACTTTCACCTGGAGGGGTCATCACCTTCCCCACCACAGAGAAGAGTAACCAGAGGACAAGCTTTCATCGAAAGGGAGGTGAAAGCTCCTAGCGGGTGATGATGATGATGATGATGATGGACATTCAGCAGACTGCAGGCTCATTTAGAAAAACTGCAACAATTTATTCTGGATCTTCTTAATAAAGAGAAGTGAAGCTTATTTTTGAACATCGTAATCGCAGAAAAATGATGAAGAGTCCCCTTCTTTCTCAAGAATCAAGTAGAGGAGAAAAATACGCTGTGCTGCTTTCTCACAGTTTAGCACATGGGCACCAAAATAACAATGCAAGCATCTCCAAAGGTAATTACCCTTTCTGACCTGAGTCACTGATGACCATATTGAGGCTGTGGTCACACATCCTGATCTGACTGCAACAGAGCCAAGTGAAGACACTGCCAGCCCCGGCTTGTTCCCAGCTGTTTGCCTGCACTGTTTGCTGGAGGTTACTGACATGTGGATCTGCTGGCATAACTATTCAGTCAAGCGCTCTCCACTTCAAAAAAAGTCAGATGAGCTGATATGTTATAAATATAAGGTCTTCTCTAGGCTGAACTGTTGCAGCTCACTAAGTCCTGAGGTGATTGATCACCTGAGCAGTCACACCAGCACTGCCAGGGGTCTCACCTCACCCTCTTCTGTCCAAGGATTGTTTTTTAATGGAGAATGGAGACCTACCCTTTTCCCCTCATGCTGCTGAATTCTAACATCTCCATGCCTTTTCCCTGACAACTCTCTCTCTACAACTCTGTCTTTAGGTCATAGTAAAAATCTTTCTCTGATTTTTCTGCTGCCTTGGCCATCAGCTTCTCTGGTGTTTCTGCTGTCTCCAGCCTGCCCCCTCCCTGGTAGCTTGTCCCACAATGCCCAATCTCCCTCCAGCAGAGGCCTACTCCCACCTTTTTCAGATCCCTGCAGCTGCTGCGCATTTTGACTCATAGTTCCCAGTGCTTTGGTTGTCTGCTCAGTAAAGAAGCTTAAATCCTTTTGGCAGGGTAGTAAAGTGCATGGGTTCTTCGGGAAAACAGTAAATCAGCTGGTCCTTGCTCTGCATTGAAACTAGGCACAGAAAATTGCAATAAGATAGAAATTTCGGTATCTCTCCAGTCCAGGAGGTATGGTGGGCTGTTTTTTGGAAAGGGACACAGCAATGTGCATATGGCATTCTTGTCTTTAAGGTCTTACCCATTCATCTCTGTGGACTCATCCCCCAGTCATTAATAGGTGATCTGAAGGAAAACAGACTATTTTTGCTCTTGGTCTGAGCTGTCCTTTCCTTGTGTCTGAAGTAAAGCCTTGTGGCTGACAGGCCAAGCCTTGTTGGCACCCTTCAGGCTGAGCCTGCTGTTGTGGGACCAGCCTTAGCAGGGTACCCTCAGCTCCCAATACTTCAGTGTGTACCTTTAATGTGACTCTCTGGCTCATGATTTCACTTTCAAATGAGACACACAGTAAAATTTGAAGTGGCAGAGAGATTTATATCCTCACAGAGGTGCATGCTGTTAAATACTACAGCTGATTTCTCCCCAGAATATTCCTACACTGCTGTGTTGCTAGATATATCTTGGTTGGTATGGTTTAACTAAGAAAACACATCGTGAATGTACACATTTAAAAATGCAGCAGAAAAAATCAATAATTCTCTTTTCTTCCCATTTTCTGACATGTATCTCCTGACCTCGGTCCCTGTCTGGTGTAAGAGGTTCCACAATTGTACTGCATTTGTGTGGAAAGGTTTTGATAGTGGGGGGCTACAACGGTAGCTTCTGAAAAGTTGCTGGAAGCTTCTCCATTTCTAGGGAAGAATTTGATTGGTAATAAACTAAAATAGTTTCCCCAAGCTGAGTCTGTTTCACCCATGATGGTAACTGCTGAGTAATCTCTCCATGTCTTTAGCTTCACCCACGATCCTGTTGCTGTATTTTGCTCCCCTGTCTAGCTGAGGAGGGGAATGATAAAGCTGCCTTGGTGAGCACGTGCTGTTCAGCCAGGATCAAGCCACCACAACAATGTCTCATGCAGGGTCACAGGCAGGAAGCACTGTCCTTGTCATGACTGAATCTTCTGCCATAAGAATTCTTGCCCAGTTTCTCAAGATCATACAGAGACTGAGCTGTTACCTGAACTTTCATGTTTTCCCAGAACTGAATGAAATTTCTCAGACTTCTGCAGTGCAGTTATCACTGTTCTTTGTCATTGTGTAATCCCTCTTTCCTGAATGCAGCCCTATAAAGCTGTTCACCTCTAGTTCTCATTTGTTTTTATAAAGCCTATTTTCTTGAAAGGCTTCTTTGTGTTGACAGCATATAACATGTTTTCCCTGAGATCTCTTTCTTCTGACCTGAATACTCAATGCTCATTTTTTAATATTGCAAGCTATACCAACAGAACATCCTTCCTTGCTTTCCTCAGGAAATTTTGTAACCATTTGGCTTTGATCTTTCTATGATTTTTATAAAATCAGGTCCATAAAATCTTCAAATAATATACAGTTGTTCAGTGGTTTGAAACAGAGTTAAATTAGAATTGTATTTTTAAATACAAAAATTGTGTGAGTTTCAATGAACTTTACTTCTTTATTTGTTTGCCTTTTTTATTACAATAATCAAATCATGAAAAATTTTACTGAGCAGAGGTAAATAGCTAAACTTTTTACCGGTCAGGTGTAAAAATATAAAATCAATATAATCACTTTCTTCTTGTTCTTCTGTCTTGAAAACACAGAGGGATTAAACAAGTGGAAAATATAACAAACACCATCGAACGTATGGCTGAGAGGGAGCCAGCATGAGTTGTTCTTTTCATGCCTTAAAAGCCTTTATTCATTTGACTTTTGCTATCCCAAGTCTGCTATAAGAAGAACTTGTTCCTCCAGGAACTGCCCTAAATCATGGGAAAGATGTGGCCAAATTGGTAAGGCTGCAAGAGTTTCTTCTAAAGAGACTGTATTCCTATTGGAAAAAAATAGTGGTGCTCTTCAATCTGAAAGAGAGAGCTGGAGGAAAAGAACAGCTAGCTCTAGACTAAACTAATTGATTGGTGTGAGTGGGTGCTTACCTGAGCAATATCTCCCATACTGGGCTCAGCTCTAGCAATTCAATTCTGATGGAAATCTGCAAAAATACAGCCATGCCTGATGAAGTCTGGCATCAGCATGCTCAATCCTTCAGTGTGCACATTGTCCTCAGGTAGATACTGATGGGACAGAGGGGTCTCTGTAGCCCACACCCCAATGCGTTGCTGGCGTTAGTGTTTCTAGTGTTTCTTGGTCTAAAGAAGAAGCCTTGTTAAGAGTCAGCATTAGATTGTATAGAGCACTTGACCACTGGCCAAGCCTACTAATTGTTTCTTTCCTGGTAAGTGAAATCCTCCTCCCACCTTCCACCCACCCTCAGCTTGGAATTGTATCATCATTAAAAGCTTCACATTAATTTATTCTCTTTTGTAACACACCTAATTTTCCTTCTAGTACTCACCTCTAATGAAATGTTTCTGACATGGGTCTTCTCTGGCCTTAACCTGAGAGCAAGAAATCCAGATAAGCACATAAAAACTTGGCATGCTTTAGATCAGCTTTCAACCTCTAAATTCGGTTATATATCCCTATCCACTGTGTGAATCTCTTCTGGGGCCATTAATCTTGTGAACACAGCCACGGTGCATAAACATTAAGAACATGTGCACTGACATAGTCTTGTGCTTACTTAGCTCGCCCTTGAAAGTGTTCCCAGTGCCTGGTCTCCTGCTGATGCACATGCCAGTCTACCAAGGCAGGATGGCTCCATGCTTGAAAAATCCCAGGCTGCTATCTTCCAGGACCAAGTATGTCGGATGCACATGTATCTTTTCCTAATTCTACCTGACTGCTGGCTTGAAACTGCCTTTGATAAGTGTCAGGCAGAATGCAAGCAAGAGACCCAGAGCTTCTGAGTCCTGCTAAACTTTCAGCAACCTGCAAGGTGTCTCCTTAAATCAGTATTGGATGTGTGCTGAATAGGGCAAATAAGCATCACCACACGCTGAGCACTTGAACCTCCGCTCTCTGTAGAGTATTCATCACTCATGAGAAACATACCATTTAATACAAGCTCTATATGTGATTTATATGATCTCTGGCAGGTACCCTTCCCACCAGGATTCAAGTTGCTGTTATAGATCTTGACATGGAAATGCAATGTAATATAATGTAAGTAACAAGATCTTGACAAGATAAAAAAAAAAATTGTCCTGGTTTGAGATAAATTCAGAGGAATGTCCGAAATGAACGTCCTCTGATAGAAGGCAGGTTACAGCCACCGCTCCTCCACCAGATTCAGGAAGAAATTCCTCAGAGGAAAGTGAAAGAAAAAAACCTTTTTATTTAACAAACACTATGCATGCAGGCATGGGAAAAGAATAATGCTAAATAATAAAGCCTCTCGCTGTGGAGAGAACCTGGGTAGATTTCACAGTCCTTTGCGGGTGTGGTTTTCTCCTCTCCGGAGCTGGGGTTTGGCGTGGGCCCCTCCAGGCCTCAGTGGAAAGGCTTCCCAGTGAAGGCCTTTCTGATGTTCTGGTGTTCTGCACAGTTCCAGAAGAGAAGAAGAAGAAGCCAAAGTCCCAGGGCTCCGTACTTTAGCTAATGAACAAGAAACTAGCTAAAAAGCAAAAGGACTGTAACTCTCTTCCCTGCTGCAGAAGCGCAGCAGCCGGGCAGGAGAAGCCAGTGAGCTTATCTGTTTTGAATACAGTGCTGAAAGAATTCCACCGGCTCTCCCCGCTCTCCCTTAGCTAGCTTTAAAGGCACAGAGAGGCACAGGATTCATGTCTGGGCACAGAACAGACAACAGGGAATACAGTATCATGCAGTCACCCCAAGACAAAAATATATAAGTTTGTATGTTTATTGTATTACTTACTGCTGTAAATTGTTAGTAAAATCTCTTAAAGTATTTTGTTTTCCATTACATCACTTGCAATATCAAGATATTTTTATTTGTTTGTACTCAACAGACAGGAGCCTGAGCTACCTTTGCTGGCAGAGTTGAGGTCCAGCAAAGACAGTCAGACATTAGTCAGTTCATACTCATTGCCTCCTCCTAGGCAGAAACTGCAAGAGCTGGGAGCAGGTGGATGACCATTTTTCCCTCCATGGCTACAGAGTGCTGTGTGTGGTAGATGAGGTTTTTACTAAGTGTTTATGAACTCAAGATGGCAGTCCTAGTTCAGCAGCATTTAATGTACTTTTCTCCTGTTCTTTACAGTATGACATACCCATTACATTCTTGAAAAGGTGTAGGACAATGGCAACTTACATCTTCTGAAACTTACCATGGGGGTTTTTTAATGTCACACTTCTGTGTCATGATATTTAATTCTTTTCTGAGCTCCCAAATAAAATAATGTGATAAAAATTAAAAATAAAAAATAAAAAATCAAGTCCTACTGATCAAATTGAAAATTTACTTTGAAGGCTCAAAATCTTGGAGATGGATTATAACAGATATTGTTTTATTATTTCAAAGATTCACTACTTTTAAGACAACCACTGAGCTCTTGACAGGGCACACATGAACAGTTTTGGAGGGCTTAGGTTTGACAGAATTGTAGTTCCTCTTTATAAAATGGCCTAGGGTACTGGCACCCAAAAAACCTCTTACGACCTCAGGAAAGCGGATTATCCTGAAGATAAGTGATAACCATAGAAAAAATTACCATTTTTCTTGATGTTTTTATCTTCCTGACAAGCTCATCAGTCTCATCTACAGAGCAGCACTAAAGCTTCCTTCTAATGCTTCCTTCATGCTTTCACCCCACTTGTCGGGAATTGGAATTGTTTTCCAGATGTTTGAATGCAGACTTTTAATTCAAGGCTGAATCACAGTACAAATAATAGATACTAAAGGCAACATAGTTCTTTATGATCAAATATGATATTGACTTGTAAATTTTATATGATTGATTACATTTAGGAAAGTAAATCAAATCCTGGTCTTCATGCTGAAAGGATCACTAACATACTATCCCTCATGCATCATGCCATTCCATTGCACTGCTTCCTCATCACAGCAATATCTAGGATCCAAGATTAGGTCATTTTTTACTTAAAAACTCAATGTTTAAAAGGATACAGAGGACAAAATTATACTTCTCAGCGGGGACTTTCAATATTCAGAGACTGTAATCTTGATTCTTTCAGTACAACTGAATGTATTATTTACTGATTGTTGAAAATTCTAGAGAACGAAGACATGATTTGGAAATTGCCAAGGTAAATTGTGATATGTCTTTAATCCAAGGACTCATGGCCTCTCTTCTGCTCCCAAGAGAATATTAAAAATATAAAATCTACCTTTCAGTGTGATGTAATGTAATGAGATGCGGTGTTTCCTCTGTTTAGGGGAACCAGTATCTGGAAAACCACCTGATTCCCCACTATAATTTAGTTAGCAGCTGTGTGTAGAGCTCCATGGGAGTAAGATTTGTTTGGGCTAGTGATACAAGAGGGATTCAGAAAGTGAGTTCACACAGTGCACGAATCCACATGCCAGAACCCTCTTGGAAGGGAGAAACCAAAACAATAGAGCTCCCCCATTAGCAGGGTAGAGTGACTAACAGCAACAGTCCTCAGGTAAACAACATTTGCACAATGGAAAAGTAACCAGCCAATAACAACTGCTTTAACTATGCACAAAGTCACTTTGTTTAGTCTTCCTTAATCTCCCAACAATGCTGGGAGGAAGGGACCTGTATAATGAACTGGCTTAGTATTTGGTACATAGGTTAAAAAGAGACTGCTGAGAGATACCGGATGGTTTGGTTGGTTGGTTGACATACTGTTGTGTTTCAGCCGTGTTCTGGCCCAAACCTGGGGTGATTTGATAAAGCAGAGACTTCAAGTTTTGATCATATATACCTTAATATCATGGAACAATGGGTCTTGTAATAATTCTGCGTGACTGTGGAGAATTCATGCCTTTTTAAAAATTTGGACACTCCTTCTCAAATAAAAACCAAACAAATTATGTGTAATGTATCTGTTGAAAGAAAGGTTATTAGTAATAAAAATAAAATTACTGGGGCCATGTGAGCAAATATGGGAACAAATGCACACCCATATGGAAATTCAGCACTAGAGCTGAAAGCTTATGAAAACACCTGCATCTAAATTTTGACCTTAGACTTTGTTCCTTGTTATATTTCCCTAGGCTTAGCCAAAATCTACAAATAAACAATCCAATCAAACTGCAGGACTTCTCCAGGAATTCACTGTGTCCATCTGTTTGTGAGTCAGTCACAGGCAGAATCAAGTAAACAATAAATACATGAAGATACAAATAACAAAACTTCACTGGAGGAAAAAAAAGCATTGCTTCTCATGCCAGGACTGTGGTGTGTATTCTAAAACTGGCAGTAATTTTTACATTTATTCTGGGATAAGGAAAAAAGGCACCAACTCAGCAGGCTTTCTGTGGTCTCTTTACAGACACTTCATCATTTATTGTTTATTCATTTTATATTTCTTCCATAGAGCAGAATTCATGTAAGTGTTCTTTATGCTATTATAATTTCCTCCTAGTTTGACTTTGCAATGAAAAGAATCCCATGGAGTTTAACTGAAGAGTCTTAATTTGGTCTGAAATGTTACTAGTTATTACCGTTAAAAGAAACATTTATGAGGAGATACTGAAAGAGTTTAGGAGGACCTTTTAGGATTAGCATTAAAAGAGAAGAAAATGCTACAATTATGCACAAAGTCTCTCCAGCGCAGATGTATGGTTATCTCGGTACCACTGAGGATGGTACAAGGAAAAGTTTAAATTGAAGCAAAAGGGAAAAACTTGTTTCTCTATTTGTTCACATTATTAATTCAACAGCAGTCAGAGTATTGTTGCTGTTTTCTCTACGTTGCCACTTTTATCCTGCTGTTCAAACCATTCTCAGGAAGAGCTCTCTTTTTGCAGTGCACCTACTGCCAGGTTGCTTCTTTTTCCCCATGAACGCCCAGAAACATTCTTCATTTTCCAAGCAGCCCTAGCTATTCATGCTATTCAAAGGAAGCTTTAGACAAAATGAAACATTTTATAGTGCACGAGGGCAAAACAGCTAAAGTAGAAGGCAGTAGAACCCAATATTTTGATGGTACCGAGAATGGGAAGTGCTATTGGAAAGGGATGGTGAAAATTGCTTTTAGACAGATGAATTTTTTGATGGGAGAAGGAAGCCTGGAGATGTAAGCAGTGGTCAGGATTAAGGGAGTCAAAGGGCATTCTCAGGCTTTCAGGGAGATTTTGTGGGAGAAGGCTGGGAAGTTTTCTTCTCTAAGATGTCTTTAGTGGAGATATCTTCCCCTCCACATCCCCTCATCCTTCAGTATCATCTGCGGAGAGTTCTTTTTACTGGCACTGCAGAGACTCCACATTTCCAGTCTAGTCTTCCATGAAGGTTCCCCAGTCATCCTATCCTCTCAAACATTCTTTCCTCAGTTTCTTCACTTCTCCCCACCACCCACGCCTCTTCAGGAAGTCTTCCTCTCCTCTGAGAAGTCTGTTTCCTGTATCATACATCCAGCCACAACATTCAGACCAGGATAAAATTGGCCATCTGCAAATGTGAGATTATTGGGACACAATTATTCAGTGTTGCAGTTGCATCTCATTCTAAGTACTGTGAAATTTTCCCAGCAATAGCTACTGTCCTGCACATCCTGATCCTAGACTCAACTTTAGCAACAGAGGGCTATGGATACACAACATGAGGACTGACTGTTCAAATTTAGAAAATATGCTATAGAGGAAACTAGCCTAAAATATACACTTAGTTGCTTCAAAATAGCATTCAAAGAGCAGTTGACAAATTTGTATCATTACATAACTAGAAGGGTGTGTTGAACAGGTCTCTAAAGGGTCTGTTCTGAGCATAATCCCATGTCACAATCATGTCTGCCTTGAAAGAGAGAATAGCAAGCTTTTTTACTGCATTTTCAAGGAATCCTGCCCAAGTGAGGAGTGGTTATAAGCTTTTCAAAGAATTAAAATGATAGAGTAATTTTCTAAAATAAATAGCAACTCAATGGCCATATGTAGGAATGGTTGACAGCATGAATATTGTCATGTACTAGATGTGAGTAAAGAAGCAATTAAAATGAGAAGATTAAGTGTGAAAGACTACTTAGATATAATTTTTTTCTTTGTATTGCTAAGGACTTAAGGTGAAGCAAAAGAAATTTAGCAAAATATTTCCCAATGACAACTGTATTTAGGTGCTGGAATATGTCTTTGGGGAGACCAGAAACGCTCCATCACTGCATGTATTAGCCATCATTTCCCCTTGTTGGCCAAGGAGAGAAAAAGATAACCTCTCAACACCCTTTCCAGCCCTAATGTCTACCATAATGTGATCACTGCATTAGCTGGAAGCACAACTTGCTGCTACTTGTGAAATGCATCTCTATTTCATAAAGCAGTACAGCTCAGGGGAAGCAGTTTTTAATTTAAAGGCTAGTGTTTCAATTTTATATTCTTATCAGAAATTCGAAGTCAAGACTGAGATCGTGCAATCTGGAGGAACTTCATCTTCCACATAATCCAGCGTAATGTCAATGGTTTATTTATCTGAATGGCAGTATAATGTCCTTAATTAAAATCACTCAAAGCCTTTCAAAAAATACTTTTTTTAATAAACAAAAAATGCATTCAGTTTTAAGCTAGTAATTTCCATGAACAA
This sequence comes from Dicrurus megarhynchus, assembly GCA_013399195.1. Lineage (NCBI taxonomy): Eukaryota > Metazoa > Chordata > Aves > Passeriformes > Dicruridae > Dicrurus > Dicrurus megarhynchus. Next base: position 202,796 of record VXAD01010626.1, read on the forward strand.
ATTTCAGGCATGGTTTACCAGTCAGCATCATCCAGGGACCATTCCCAATGGCCTTTGTGCAGCCCTCTGGATTGGAGTTTGAGATGTTTTTTAAGACACGAGCCATTCCACACTAGCAGATCTCAGTGCCCAGTAAATTAAACTTGCCTGTTATTAGTCCTTCTATAAATGTCACCTCTGTCTTGGCGTAGTCATAGACTTGGGTTTCAGCTGATGGCTGTACATGTAAACATAAAAAAATCAACATTGAAAACAAAAATATACAATGCAAAAAATAGTCCCATGTTGAGTTTCACTACAACAGCAAGTAAAATAATCTCCAAATAATATGTCTCACCATTTCTCCTACTGGGGTTCAAAATAAAGTCTTCACAGGTTTTTTATTTTTAAAATCCCCTAAATCCCACTCTAAGGAAGTGCGTCTACTCTCATGAAGAGGTTATGAACAGACACCCACAGCAAACTTCCTAGATTTGCCTTCGGACTGGAATGTTTTGGCCATCCATACATACCAGCTTTAAAGAACATTATTCAGCATCTTACTTAATAGCTATGTTTAGAAAGACACATCAACAAGGGCCTCCACTGAAAGTATGAACAATAGCTACGGGGAAATGCATTTCAATATCCGGGCTCATGAAGGAAATGTCCATCCTCACAAGCTGGCTAAATATGCCATAGTCTTTAGGAATACTACACACAGCAGCTGACAGAGCCCGGACTCATCTGAGGATCAGTTGCAAAAAGCCAGAGCAATTATCCACAACATGAGAGAGCATTCTTGAAGAGCTTAGGCTGTGAAAGGTATCTTCCTCAGGGGAACAACCTACAGATTGAAAGCTGCATTCCATATAGCTCTACTGTTCTCCACTTCATAATACAAGAAAAAGAAACAGAAAAAATAAAATAAGAGGGCTGTTTCATGACATTGGAAGGTAGTGAAGAACTATTTAATGACATTGAAAGGTAATAGGCTCAAAACTGGGGAATGGAAATGCTCTCATAGTTTGCAATTGCCTAATTGGACAGGAGCTGCCATGGCAAGCCTACCCAGATTCAAGAGGGAAGGTGACATTCAAAAAACCTTAAAAGTTCTTGTTATCATACTCTCTTAACAACAAAAAAAGGTATGAAACCACGTGCCTTGAGAGTTACATATATCTATTTCAAGTAAAGCTCAAGATAAAACTTAGCACTGCAGTGCAGATTACCCCGTGTCCAGGTAATGCCTGGTACTTATATTTTCTCCTGAAACATTCATTCCTAGCCTCCATCATGATGTTGGACCAAACAGATGTTTCTCCAATCCAAAATGGACAAGCTTGATTTCTTGTCAGGAAGCAGATTTATAGGTCCTGTCACAAATTAAGCAGTCCATGCATGCTAATAGGACAAAGAATTTTGTGACATAGGAAGAAAATCTTCTAAATATGCTGTATATCTGTACTTCAGGTATAAATAATTAATTATTATGTTAGACACTGCATTATAAATTCTGGCTTGAACCCTGATATATTTAACATGTTTCTAATTAAATAAGCTGTCTACCTATAATCAATTTTGAAATATAAGCAAACCTTCAGAGTACGTAACAAAAGCCTGTGCCTCCCTAGGACATCCATCATGGGTTCCATTGGCTGTAGACAAGACTATCCATGGAAATGCCAATATCATATTAAACTTCCATACTTTGTTTTGATTACCATTACCAAGCATCTTGCAAACATTCAGCCTAAAATATCACTGTGTAGCTTTGGAGAAGAATAAAACCTTTTCATGAATCCTCCTCTCTCAGTGTATGAAAAGCTCCCAATCACCAACAGAATGAAGAGAAAGGATTCTGTCACCATTACCTAGAAGTGAAATATTTATTCCAACGATTTTGTTTTGATGAAAATTTTGCTTGGAAAACAAAAAGTCATGACTCTCTTGCACATGACAAAACAAAATGTTATGACTGGCTGCCTTCTCAGTGAAGCCCCAAAAGGTTGCATCAGACTAGATGTGCATGGAGTGGAAGAGAGAGCAGAAAAAGCATGGGGAATGTCTCTTAAGTTGTAGATCAAAGCTTCATTCACTAATATATTGGAAATATCTCCATAGGTGCCCTATATATCAATGGAAAGAGGTAGACAGGAATTTACCTTGGGAGGCTTTATTTTTGCATTTACACCCAAGCCACACAACTGCATGACGCAGATTACCATGAGGTGGGGGACTAGTCTCCTGATCAAGAAACAGGAAAACACAATAAACTCACTTCTCATCCGGTGAGAACACTCAGAACTCGACCTAAAATGCAAGGGACAATGTCTTGCCGGTTAGGTGGAAGTCTGGCAGACCTGCCTCTCTTGGAAACCTGAAATGCTAACCAGCAAGACTAACAGTTAAACTTTGACTTCAGCTCCTCTGCCTGTGTCCTGGCTCCTCTGGCCTTCTCATCCATCATGTTTCCTTATAGATATATATATAAGAGATTCTAGTGTGGAATAACCTTTTTCCCTAAACCCCAGACTCTTTGGTTACCTTTCTTGGAAAGTATCATTGCTGACATGAAACTCTTCCCTGATTTGTCCCTGGGCTTTCTCACTAAAGAACCAGTTGAGTCACACCAAACTGGAGCCTACAAGCAAGTTAGCATGGAAAAGACAATCAGTGAAATAGAACCTTAGATGAATGCAGAAACAAGGTAGCTTGATGATATAGCTGAAGCCACAGATGTGGGGATTTACTTTACCAATATGTTTTCTTTGCTATGTCTTACATGCAGTTTAGCCACAAGGCCTGCAGTAAGCTTGCATTTCCCACTTCCTAAACTTAAATTTTTATATGCAATTCCTATTAGCCTGATTGTGCCTTAATAAAACTGAGAGAGGTCAGAGGAAATTTGGGTTGACTATCCCGTTGTTCCAAAACGGCTTTCAGTGAGTCCTCAGCAGATCCCAGTACCTTGTTAGGACATATAGGAACTTCTATTAACTTCAGTTTATCTTAAGAGAGGGTGAAATAGTATAAAATGAGAGAATGAAAAAGAGAAAAGATGCCCAGCAGTGCCTGCCACAGCCAATGGTAAAGCAGAGTCTTGGAGGAACCACAAACTTTATTCTACATTGTGATTTTTCCTCTTTTATTTTTAAACTCTCCCTCCCTGCCCCCACTTTTGCTCTCCACAAAACAGGATGTAGGAAAAGACAGTTCAGAGAAGCCTGTTGTTTAAGAATATGTATCCTTTGGATAAAAGGGAAAGAAGAATATGCAGAAAACCTCAATTATTTATAACGTTGTAAAATCAGCTGTGAGTGTACTGGCACTTTTTAAAAAATTATAATCTCCTTTACAACACAATTCCTCTAATTGAAATACAGGTCAAAATAGTTTTGTATCAGATGGAATCCTAAAAATAAATATAATTTGTAGATGTTTTGTAAATATTCAGAAACTGAGAAAATTCATTCAAGTATAATGCACAGCATTTAAATAAAAACATCCTAAAAACTACTTGTGCTATCATAAAATCAGCTCCTGTTGCATACCTGAGAATACCAAGGGGCATAATCCATCAAAGGAGAATAATCCCCTGTTGTGTTAAAAACACAAATCAAGGGAATATAAAACCTATGTAATGTTACAGTTTTATATTAAAACATAAATGTTAGCACCAGGATAGATTTTGCTTTCAAGATACAGATCTGTATCACATTGCCCCTGGGTGAGCTCATTACATGCCAGGTCGACTCTGGTTTGGTTTGCAATGGATTTCAGCAAGCAGCTTTCTAACTGTATGAGGGTAATGATGTGTGCAGCTTGCTCTGGCATGAAACCTTTCAATAGTAGAAATTTCCTGGGTTGATGAAGACTGTAGCCCTCCCCAGGAAAACTGTGTGCTTGCTCAGCCTACATGGCTTCCACTGGTAGAAAAATTTTCACAAAGCATAAAATTCTAGATGCTGTGATATGAATTACAGTTTGGAACAGGAAGAAAGTGTATTGACCCAAACTGATTGGAGTTAGGGATCCAAACTGAATCTCCTCCTTAGAATCTGAGTTTTAAAAAGCTTTATCTTGGTATAAGTCAAGTATACTATTATATTTGCAACTGTATAACACATAGTAACATCGACAAATAAGGAATGTGAAATAGTAACATCTACTTTAAATAGATTTGGGTTATGAGGTATTAAAGCTGACTTTCACCGTCTTCAGGGGAGATCAAAAATGCAGTAATAGCACTATTTATTAACTATTCCAAGCATCTGACAATGTGCATGTATTACAATTATTAGGATCTCTTTAGATTCTAATCATCTACAATACTGAAAGACCACTATGCCGTCTTTTCCTTCTAGAGAAAAGTACCTAGTTGGAAGATGAATGGTCTAATTTGTCCTACATGAATTGTGCCTTCTGGCCTTATGTAGACATCAACTTGGCATATAGATTCTTCTCCCACAGGTTTTCAGGGCAGAAGGAAGGACAGGAAAAAAACATGTGAGAAGTGGTCAACATTTCTCCATCTGAAATAAATAGGACATTGGAAATCCTGACCCAAAGTGATGTGCAATATGCATAACAAAGAAATAAGAATACTTATACTTTAAAAAAAATTGGCCTTTCCCACATTTGTTATAATTTCATGATTCTTCAGACTGAGGGGGAAGGAAAAGAGCAAAAGCAAAGGCAAAGGGAGGCAGAAAAAAAAAGAAAGATTAGGGGAAGAGAAGGCTGTCCTGTGGCCAGTAGTTCTTTCAGCTGCCATTTCTGACTGAGATGTGGGAAGAGCATGTTCTGGTAAAGTCCAAGGAAACTAACCCAGGTGATGAAGAGAGGAGACCTTGCTACACACCCCTTCATGAGTGTGCCTTGTGTCCAAAGATGTTCCCTCCACCCTGGGGGAGGTCAGAGCTCTCCCTTCACAAGAGGGCTCTGAAAAAGGTGGGGAAAATGTTCTGAGCATGGATTTGGAGCAAGAGGTCTGCACCCCCACCAGGGTCTGCCTCAGCAAACTTCAGCATGCCAGGAAGAGCTAAGCTTGCTTGGCTACAGCTGGATGTTGAAAAAGTCTGCAAAAGGGGTGGTGATGACAAGTTACAGTGGATCTTCCCCTATGAATTTAATCCTCTGTAATGGACACTGCTGGAAAACTCTCATTTATAGCTTCTTGGGCTGAAAACAGATAAGGAGCAAAAGGTGTTAACAGTTATGAAAAGGAGTAGGCTGGGAAAACAAGTGCCCAGCAGGTAGGAAAACAAATCTGTATTGATGCTCAATAGTCAACTGCTGAGAATGAATGCAGCACTCTAGAATTAGCAAAATAATCAAACAATGTTGAAGGGTAGCAGAGGGACATCCAAGACTGTGTGATTCACTTCCTACCAAATCAATCCATTTGGTTTAAATTTAAGCATTTTCCCAGTCATCACAGTTTCAGAGTATTTCAGTGGGAGGTTTTTTTGGCTCTTATGTAACCAGCATATGCAGTATAGAAATACATTGTGATGTTTTCCTTTGTTTTTAAGGGCAAAATTCATAAGTTTTCATAGATCCTTTTAGAATCAAGATTTTATTATGGTGACATCACTGCTCCATCACCCTTAAAAGGGGAAGAAGGGGAATGTTATCTGTCATGGACACTGACATTTTGAAGTCCAAAGGGAAAATAAAGAACTACTGTAAGACAAAGCACAGTGTGGAGAAAGCCTGTTGCTACTTTCTAAATCAAGTGGGAAACACATCTTAATTGGCTTTAAACACTGCTGTTCAGCGTTGCTTGACATCTTTGCGAAGAGTTGTTCATATTTCTGGTCTGAAGACTTTTCCACCATTTGGCTCTCATTATGTGATTCTCTGTCAGAGAAAATAAAATCCTATTATTAAAAGTTTATTCTGCAAGGTAAATATTAGAAGGTTAATCGTGTAAGCCTCCAACCTGCTTTTCAATGTATTGATCCCTTTGAGTTTCCTTAGGTTTTCTAACTAGCATGTCTTTTCTGGACATCAAATGATTCCTAAATACTGTCCCAAAACCCATCAAACTTCTGAAAAAAAATACAGAGGCTCTAACAAGCCAGTACTCCAGAGGCAGCTGAGCATTTTCTACAGAGTTAAATAATCATTTCTATTCTAATTGAGTTGTCTCTACTTGTGTCCAAATATTACAATCATCTTCTGGAATACCACTTTGCCCTTCCAGAACATGGTCTCTACCTAATTGACAAACTAATTTTTGGGATCACTTCTTTACCAGTGAAAGACCACAATATCATAAAAATTACATTCTTTCTTTATTCCAAAGATTTCACATTTGTCTCCATTAAAAGTAGAGACTGTAGATCCTCAGAATTTCTTCTTGTTATGGCTATTAATTTATTATATTTTTCCATTTTCCATTTTTGTTTTTTAATATTAAACATAAAATATCAGCTGCCCTTAATAGAAATGCATAAGCTGTACCACATCAAGTCATATTACAGTGATATCACATATACTGCAATGACATAATTATTGTAGGATACTATTTATAGGCAGTGTCTCAATGTATCAAATTATTTAATTACCAGAAAACAGGACACTTTTATTTTTACTAATAAATAAAAATTTAAACCTGCCATTTTCAGTGGGAATAAACCCTCTTTTAACCTATCCTGTGGACTGCTAAGACTTTAAGACTGGAAGGTAAGTAATGGCGTGAGTTAACAGAAATTTTGTGATCTTTAACCCTTGTTCTTGTTTTTCTAGACTGAGAATATAAGCCTGGATGGATGACAGAATTGCTGTACTTGCATACTGCTTAAGCTGAAAATTTCAAAGAATGGTCATTGCAAACACAGGACATATTTACCCAGCAGTTTTGCTGTCTGTGTTAGTGGAGGGTGAGATGTTCATAGCACAGTAGAATAAGTACAGAGGCTCTGGGGAATTTATGCCAACTTCATATTGCGTCCTTCACTTTAGTCTTACTCATGGGCAAAGCTAGGAAATTGTCTTTGCATAGGGAAGTAAAATGTTGCTTGCTCTGAAGAGCTAGTGTTCTACCTGCTGGCAATTTTATCAGGATATTAGAAAACTCAAACCACGCTGCTGGATAGGAGATAGTGTACTATTATGCTATGCATCTTTGCTAAGGACTGTCTGAGAGCAAGCAGAAAATATGCCATCTGAGCCAGTGCACCTGTTTTCAGGTTTATTACATTTAGCACAGGGGAAAGCAAGAGAAAATTCATAATAAAACAAGCTCAAGCTTTGTCTTTTAATGGGCTTTGCTGAAACAAGGGCTAAACACAACTCCCTTGTCTTTTCTCATGGGTAGTGAATGCTCAGGTCAGATGACACTGAAGAGAATAAAGGCCTATAAAAACTCATATTTAGATGCCAAAGGCAAAGTCAATGTAAAATATTTAGTTAATTAATTATAGCATTATAAACTTGAAAAGAGCCTTACAGTTTGGCACTAATAGAGCTGATGAGCAGGTTATACCTACTCTGCACAATATTCTTAAAACGGAACAAGAATTTTTGAGTATGCTGTTAATTTTCTTTAAAAATGGATTTTTTCTTTTCACCTGAGCTAAAGCAAAATCCTTTATTTAAATGAAAGATTGTTTAGTTTTGCTTTCATGACCTTATTTCACTGTCCTGTACTTTCAAATTTAAACAGCTGAATCATCTAATGAATTAATCTATAAATATAATTGAATCTGTTTCATCTTAACAAATCACGGTTTCATAGCTGCAATTTTGCTAAAGATTTCTGTAAATCAAATATTAAACATTAATATTTTTAAAATATTTATAAAAATATTTTTATTTATGAAGAAAATTCTGAAACAAATTCACATTTCTAATAATAATTTCCATGAGTTGTGAATCCACATTTTTCAAGAGGACACAGGAATTTGAAGATTTCAGGGAGTGCTTGGGTTAGAGAGAGAATGAGGTAAGAAAAAGTATTTGAAATTTCTGTGCTTTTGTCAGTTCTTTCGTTCAGCTCTAGAATACAGCCATGTAACAGCAGGCAGCTTTTTTCCAATTCATACAGTCAGTTCTTGTTTTCAAAATTATAAAGCTTTCAAAAGAAAGTCATCTGTCACCCGCTTGGAGATAAAATTCAAGACTTCAAGTGAGATTACCCATGGACCACATACCAAAAGAGGAATCTGAGGAAGGCTGAAGCTAAAAAACATTACAGCATTGAGCAAGGACTAGGAGTGGATTAGAAGCGGGAGAGGGACAAGCTGCCACTGAGCTGTGCAAAGGTAGAGAGCACTCTTACTCAGTTTAGTAGATCCTCAATACCCTACAGATACTTCTACAGACCTCACCTAAGCTAAGGACATTTTTTCTTTGTTAGGACTATGCTTGTACGATGCAATACCTTGCAGCAGGAATCAGGGGATCCACTTGCTGGACGACAGCAAGTGAGCGGGGGAGCATTATCATGCCAGAGGAGAATGAAACAGTTGTTCATCTGTGACATGAAAATGTGGCGATGGACTTGACATAAAAATCCAGCAGACTTCTTAATATAGAAGTCCCTTGGCACACATGCTTGTTTCAGGCCCTGAGGAAACTAAAAGACAGCTCACCTCACTCTAACAAACTTGGCACTCATGCTTGTTTCTCTCTGCTCCACCTCCTTCTCCATCAGCCTTTTGGTTGGTTTTGGTTATAAACACATAAAGGACAAAAAGGAAAACTGTGCAAAATTCAAATCATTATTAAAGAAAAGTCATCCAGCGTCTATCTAAAGTACAGTCATCTGATCTTCCAGTCTGACACCCAGTTTCTGTTTTCAGTAATGCTCAATACTCAGAGTTCTATTTATTTACGTGCATGATAGAAGAGAGAACCTTGTTTTGTTTACGTCTTTCCTGCTATTTTTAGCCTAATGATAGCTGGAATTAACTGGATTTGCTGTTCTTGGAAATACTCACACGTACCAAAATCTCCCACAGAAAAGTTTATAAAATTCAAGGCTGACAGTTCCATTGCCCTTAGTCTCTTAGTCATTCTGCATATGAATAATAACTTGTCTTTGTCCACCTCCCCAAAAAACAAAGAATTGTAAAGGAACAGTGCATTTACATCAGCTCCTTCTTCTAAAGTATATTCTTACTGAGAAACTCCGTATGGTGGAAAACAAAACAAGCACAATGAAAACCAGTGTTATGCAATATCTATTAAAAATCAGATGAGTCACCACAGCGAAAGTTGTCAGGCCTGAAAGAAGATAACAACCAGATAGCTTCACTATAGCAAACTCCGGAGATCTGAATGCATGTTTGTTATTTTGGAAGGCTATTCCTAATCATGGGCTTGGCATTTGCCAAATCAACATTATAAAGACAGATAAAATTTCACTTGAATATACTTTTTTCAGTATTTTTAGGGAGACAATTTCATATGCAGAACTCCATTTAAATGCTGAAACAGTAAGAACATAAGGAGAAATGTGTATTTATATATTAACTATAGCATTCACTGGGAAAGGCAAGATGAACAGGATTACTGTCTTCAGGATCAGTCTTGTGGGGTATGTTAATTACAAAGCAAATTACTACTGAACTAAAGGATTTTTTCTGCTGGAGTTACTATAAATGAGCAGTTGCTATACAAAGACTAATTATACCAAAGCTAGGCCGTGTGTCTAAAATTGGATTGAAAACATTCATATAATTTTACAGTCAGTTTTGTTTCTCAAGAAAGGCTCATCTCTTTCTGAAATTTAGAATGGTTTATCCCTGGTTTAACTTTAAGGAGCCTCTGAGTTGGAAACCCTAAGTACCTCCTTTTGGGAGTAGAAGGCATCGTTCATCTTGTGCTTCTCCCAGTGCCAGGGGAGGAAAAGAAAGCAGGGAAAGGAGAAGCAAGAGGCCAAACAAACACTTTGTGTTGGTTAAGCTGCAGGGTGAAGGAGAGATACTGTCTTGAGCTTTCCTTACTCAACTAAAGGAATTGTTTTAGATACAGAATATACAGAATACTGAGTTTCTGAGAACCGTACAAGTAGTAATGAATTGTACATAGTGCAAAAATTGAACACAGCACTTCTTTTGTTAGCTTAGAAAGTTAGATTCTGCTAACTTTCTTGGACTTTGTTAGGACACAGCAAAATACACGTGTTGGACTCAGAGCATATCTACACAGGACAATGAAGAGTAGTGTTGCATGTCCACATGAAGAGCTGTTCTGGAAAAGCAATTGTGGTTCCTGTCAATTTCCCCAGGCAAATAAAATCCTTTGACTGTTAATATTGATTTTGAACAGCAGCCAGTGAAAGTGCTATCAGAACAATACAGTTAAATGACAAATTAGGCTTTCTGACCCTCCCCCTTAGAAGCAGAATTAAAATGTCAAATACAAGTCGAAACAGTGCATAGCTATCTGTACAGTTGCATTTGCTGCAGCAGGAAGAGGAATATAACTGTGCCAGCAATGGTCAGAAGCAGTTTATTCATGATATTCCTGATCCAGCACTCTTTCTCAGGTCTTGATCAATCCTGGAAGTACAGTACCAAATAAAAGGTCATCATGCCCTGTTAGCCTTTGAACAAGACAGTAAAATTGAGCCTGCTATTAAAAAGACTTAAATTATAAAATATCTCCTTGAAAACACACTTACTGTAACTGATGGTCACCAAGGACTTTGTCAGTCCTTAAATTGCACCATTTTCATTTCTTCTGTCACTCATCATTACCCTTTGTCACCTTATTTGTTCCAGCCAATTTAATTCATTGATGTTGCTTGCAAAGGCTATAAAACTCTATGTGATTCTTGGTGAGTTTGAGTCAGCCTCATACATAAGTAAGTGTAGACCAACAGATTGTCAGAGATGCAAGCTACTCTGTCCTTTTGAAGCTGTTAGACATGGATTGGAAAAGAAAGCTGCCAGAAGACTTTAAAAAAGAATCTACGTATGGCCTTTTACCCCCTGAAACATAAGAAAGCATGCTTATGGCTTCTTTGATTTCTTTTAAAAATTAATTAAAATAATGTGATAAAAAATAAAAGTTAATTTGAAAGAGTATAAAGTTTTCATTCATTGGATATCCTCCACATGAGAGCAGATCAGAACTTCTGTGAAGAACTTATTATTTTAGTATCTCTGTTACAGACTTCACTAAACATCTGACATATCTACAGTAGCCCCATTAAAAGCCTGAAAACTGCAAAAACTACTCAGTTTTCAAGATTTCTGTAGGTATCTGAACCCCAGCCAAGGAGCATTGCTTAGCTGAAGCTTGCCAGATTTCCAAGCAGACTGAGAACTGATTTCAAGTGAGCCCTGAACCAAACGGCTTTGTACTTGAACCTCAGAGTTTCAAAGCAAAGTCATTAAAATGCTCACCAAGTTCCACAAAGTAGAACTGCAGCTCTCCATCTCCCAGACTGCCGGTGGGCAGTAGTAGGAGGCACTGATACCTCTCATCTCCTGCAGAGAGCGAATCTGTTGCTTCATTTGTGAGTGGAACCTGAGACCTCAAGGCAAAGCACCAGGAAACACAAATGCCTCTTTCATACCAAGTGAGAGAGAGTGTCTATATTAATTCCCCTGTCAAATCACACATCTGAGTCTTTCAGGATTGCATTGTTAGACTCGTAGAGATAATTCTGTTCAGGTGACATTGATGGATCACTTATTCCAATTAACTTTATTATAATGTACTGATTAATCAATCTTAAAAACAGGCATTAAAAAGATCTGCTAAGCATATGTATTGGGATATCTTCATTTGCTACAAATAAATATTTAGACCCCAAAGTAGTCAAAGGAGGAATAAGGAAGGAACATATGAAAAAGCACCTTCTGAGAAATAGGTCAAAGGCCAAACTATTTCTTGATTAAGTCTAACTCTGATAAGACACTGTCAAGTGATTCATTCAGCCAAAAGAGAAGCAATCTACACTATGCCAAAGCTCTAACTTTCCCCTCAACTTTGCAGACAAATTCTCCAGTTTAACGCAACTGAGTGAAATATAGTACAGTAACAAGGCAAAGAATCACGACTGCAGTCTAGCAAGGTCTGACTAGTAAAGGGCAAATTAAATTTGAATAGTTGCCTTGGTATGAATTGCACCCCAAAGGTTGATGCAGACGACAGCCCTGTCTCTGACAGGGGGCAGTAGATAAGGTACAATACCTAAAGGGCATCACAAGAGAATAAGCACAGCATCATATGCCCCTAAATTACTCTTCTAGTTTCAAGGAGTTGTATCTTCAGAAGGATTACTCTTCCCTTCATTTGCTCACTTATTTCACTAAACTTGCTGTCTAGTTTAAAACTCCATGGAGGAGATACTGTTTTTTTGAGGCATGAAACACATTCAAAAAATTCTGAGAAAACACAGGTGTAGTGGTTTGGTTCAAAATGCCCATTACTTACTTATTTTCCTTCTGTGAGATAAGAACCAGGAGAAAAGCAAAGCAGGCACAAAACTTAAACCTTAAAAGCATAAAGAAGTTTATTAACAGAACTAAAAGGCAGAAAAAAAAAGTTAGACTAAACCTTCAGAACACTTCTCCTCCCCCCACCTTCTTCTCCTCCTCCCACCGACAACATGAAAAAACAACCCTCAAGGTTTTCCAGAGTCAGTTTACCATCTCTAGAAGAACTTTCTCAGTCCACCTAGGGAGAGGAGTCTCTCTTGCTCATGCTATGGAGACATCTCCACACGAAAACAGTTAAACAGTTCTCTTGTGGCTTCAGCGTCACAGCAAGGCAGCCACCCGGAATGGTTTTTCCTTGCCTGTGAAAGTCCCTTCCCTCAACTTGCAGCTTTCCCCACAACTGCTTTCGAGGGTTAATTTCTTTAGCTAATGGGGTACCATTTTAAGGATGAGCTGTTCAGAAACAAAAGTTCTCTTTACCCATCTGTGGGTGCATATTCATCTCTAGGAACAGAGGTCCTCCCTTTCTCCGGTAGTGAGAGGGTCCTCATCTCCTTCAAAACAAAAGTTCTTTTCACCTGTCTGTAGGTGCATCTTTATCTCTAGGCATCGAGGCCCCCTTCTTCTCTGGCAGCAAGAGGGTCCTCATCACCTTCAACTGAAAAGGCACAGAGGCCTTCCTCTGGGAGCGAGAGAGTCTACATCACTTTCAACTCTCTCTGTTAAAACTTCTCAATAAATCACAGCTACTTCAGTAGTTGCTTAATGCAGCACAGGTACTTCTACCCATGGGTTGCGGTTTTGAACGCTCTGCCTCCCCCCACCATGCTTCATGAAATTACAACGGGAACACTGAGATATATTATAGTCCATCACCACAGCCTTACAAGAGAATTTCAGCTTCCAGGAGAAGCATCTCCTCTTTCTCCTCTCTCAGGGTTTCAGCTCCTCCTTCTTTGCTGACTTTGGTGTCTCTGTGCTGTTTATTTCACGTGCCATCATCTGTCCTTTTCCTCTGACTCAGGAGAGGATTGAATGTCTGGAAGCTTCATCTGTTCTGGAGAAATCTTACAGCACTAAAAGAGTTAATCTCACCCGGCCTTGCAGCTGGAATTCGCTTATCTCTCCTTGCCGGGCAGCAGCAGTGGGTGAGGGGGGGCATGGCCCGTCCGGAGCAGCTGAGGGGGCCTGGCCCGCCCGAAGCAGGGCTGGGGCCGGAGCAGGGCTGGGGGGGCCGGGCCGGGCCGCAGATGGAACAGGGTCGCTCCAGGGTGGTCTCCTGGCCGGCCCGGCCGGGCCGAGCAGGGCCCGGCCCCGCTGGGCCGTGCCCCGGGCCTCCCCCAGTTACCTGTCCGAAGGCCGGAAGTCAGAGAGAGCCTTCCTGCGCTCCGTTCGTTCTTAAATGTGTATCACAGAGGCGTACCAAGCTTCTTAAGTGGCTTAAAAAAGTTGTCAATATTCCAACTAGCCAGTTGATTGGTTAGGTCAGGTCTAGAGGAAACTGTAAGCACCTCTGTGCAAAAAATCACTTCCGAGGCTGAAGGAGTCTTTCCTCAAAAACTCAAACTATGCTAACCCATGACAACAGGACTGACAACAAACACCAGATAAGGAGGTTGAAGCTGTTTATCCTGCAAGCCAAAGAGAAAGGGGAAACCAGAACACATTGAAAAAAGGACTTTGCGTTCTTGCCTTTTAAGCTCTTCTCTTAACTTCTGGGCTTTTTTCCTCATCTTTGTGTCACCCTGAGGGACCAGAAGCATTCCAAGTGTTGTCCAAAATTCAAAAAAGAGCCCAACTATCTTGCATCTGCCTAGGAACCAGTCAACCATTACATTTCAGTCATCTTGATTATAGCAACTGGTTATTGCAAGGCTGGAAAAAGAGGTTTAGGGATTTAAGCTTGTTTAATTCTACAAAAGACTGAAGGAAGATGTGTTAACAATTGAAAAAACATGCAATGAGGTACTACAGAAAAAGAATGTACATTTTTCCTCAGTGTTGTATAGGAGTAGAAAGACCAAGTCTCATTTTCAACATTTCCCAGTGGCAGTGAAATCTCTGGAGTACAGTGTCCTGGGAAGCTGTGGAGTCCATATCACTCAGCATCTTTAAGAATGCATATAATGGACATTTTGCATAAATAACCCAGGTACAGCTGGGTTACAGAGTTAGGACATAAGTTTGGACTAGCTGACTTCTTGAAGTCTGGTGATTTCTGTGATTCAGTGGTCTTCTGTCACACCCTAACCTTTGGTTTTGTTCAACACCTTTCTAAAATGTGATTTCAAAAATAAGTTGCTCTTGTGTGGTATCACAGGGAAGCCAGAATATTTCCTCTGTCTCATCCTTCTACAGCTTCAGACTCTGCTACTTGGGTATGTAAATTGTTCTTGTTCTATATATAAATGTGAGAAGAAAAATCAAGCTATAGTCCAAAACAAATTGCAGACTCTTTTACTTCTGCATGTTTCTTCTTCTATGGATGAGGCCTGGGGCAGTTGTTTCTGTCTCCTTTTCTCTCATGTTCTGAACGCAGGGTCTCTGGAAAAGACCATGTATTTTCCACCACTGAGTTTCCTTCTCTCCCATCCTCTTAAAAGGTTTTCAGTACCATGAATTATTTATTAATTATTCACCATTAAAAACCATTTACATTTCATTTGCAAACGTGACCAGCAAAAAAGAGCAAAACCATACTGTTTAAATAGTTATTTATTTAAATAATAACTAACTTATACTGCCTCTTTCCAGTCAGGTATTAAAATAAAAAGAAGTTATAATAATAACCGCTCTCAAACCATTGGTGAAGGAATTCCTCTCTAACGAGGCAGAGGTTGAACGTGCTGATGGTCTTAAAAGCCTGCAGTCACTTCTGTCTCACTCATGTGTTCTGTTTTGCAGCTGGACAGAGGCCAGCTATAAATATCTTGGCTCACACATGAAAGACAACTTCCAGTCTTCCTATCTGTAGGGCCATTACATATGATTTATGAGTATTTTTGGGACTACTATCATTCCATAAGACTACAAGTCTGAAAGGCTGCATGAATCAGTATAACAATGAAAGACAATCCTGAAATTGCAAAATTAATGATTTCCTGTTTCCTACTGATTAGGCTGAGGATTGAAAAGTGTCAGTCTTCTGCTGAAAAACAAGAAGCACTATTACATAAAGTTTACACACTGCAATTGTTTTTCTTAGACCACCCAAGCACTAAAAATCTGCTAAAAAAAAAGCACAAATAACATCAAAAGTTCCATCAAAAACTCAAGATAGTTTATTAATTGCAGATGAGCAGAAGAATGGACTGGACAAGCAATGGCTGTTATTCACAGTGAATTCCAATGCCTGCAACACGTAACTTGAGTTAAAGCATCAAGGTTTGTGGTACCAAAAATAGAAAAGATTTTGTGATGCTGGAGCAACTTTTGAGATATCAACACTTTGTATATCAAATCATTATACATAATTCTCATCATACTGGTTTATTTGGCTGCACAACTTGTATCATCTTCACTCAGAGAAGCAAATGATCACTGAAAAAGGAATACTGAGGCATACTATTGACATCAGAAGGCTAATTAATGGTAACCCATTCATTGCTTTGATTTGCCTATGGGAGCAGAAGAACTCTTGCTGTTCAGCAGTGCAAAGACTGTAATTCCACACTATGAGCTGGCAAAAAATAAAACAAAAAAAAAAGCACCAAGCTGAAAATCATTATTATTGTGCAAAGGGCCCTGTGCCACAATAAGTGCTTTCTTCTCATTGGGAATGCAGACAGTGCAATGAGACAGCATCGTGTTCACTGGGTGGTGGCTGGGGCATCTCTGCAGGGATCCTTGTTCCTCCCATCCATGAGCGGATATATGGCTACGGATCCAAAGGCTGCACAGAGTGGGTTCTGTGAATATCTCTTCCTGAGCACCAAAGTCAGCTTTATTTATAGCTGCAACGCTGTACAACACTGATAACTTGACAGGGTCTAGGATGTGGAGAGGGTAAGTCCAGAGGGTGATCCAGCATCACAAATTCTTTGTTCCAGGGCTTTCATGAAAGCAATCAGTTTGGCATTATGTCTCTTTGAGACACTTGAGTCAAATGTAAATTCAGTGGTATCTCTGTGTAAACGTGTGTTTTAAGATAAGGACAGGGTGTTGTTCAAATGCCAGTTTCACCTGAACTTACATAAATAAAAATCATACCAAACACTTACATGAGAAATATCTGGTCTCACAGACTCCTTTAGAGAGACAAACATTTTTGGATTGGTCAGGAATTTACAAATATGTTATCTAAGTATTTTTGCAGTTTCCTGCGTTGCTGTGATTTAAATACAAACATGCAAGTCAGAATGAAGTCAGAGGAAACCTGGTGTTGACTTCAGCCTGTCATGTACTGCCTAAACCTGACTTTTTACAGCCAAATGTTATCCACTGCAAAATACTGCTTTATTAAACAAAACTAGCAGCATGCCACTAGTGTCTACCACATAAATGAGCTGGTCACTTGGCCTGGAGGGTGTGTGGCCTTGACTGGAATAGCACATTGGCAATCTCATCATACAAGTGTAATGTCACATACATTTGCAGTCAAGCAGAGGAAAGATGCATGGACACAGGAGTGTGCATTCCTGCTTCCAAAAGCATAGGTGAGCTGCAAATTTAAACTCTGCTGTGCACAAACACTGTAACCAAAGTTAAATAATATCTGCTTCCACCTAAAGCTTGCACTAGTTTCAATCCATACATCAGAGCGGTATTTTAATTTCAAATTAATTTTCAGCACTACTAAGATGAAGATATATATATATATATACACACACATACATTTTCTACAGTTTAAAACCTCAGTGTTCTCATCATGGGGATTTAAAATTTATTTTTTGAACAGCGATTCATTTCACTGTAAAAATAACAATTGCCAGAAATAACATATTTTAACTAAGTGTCCTGAAATAGCGGCTTCCTATACAGGAAACTAAAGGTTAGTTTTAGCCAGTTTAATCATTATATTCCAGTCTTCTAGACAGTAACTAGAGCACTATCTGTCTTACATAATGCAATAATTCTGACAGCTCCAGGAGAGATAATGGTACTAGTAGTCAGATAACATCAGAGTCATTTATCCAACATTATTTCATTCATCTTCCACCCCATCACTACAAATGGAGTGAGAAAATGTCTATGCTATATAAAGATTTCTAAAACAAGAAAATTTGCTTACTGTATCTCAATTACTTGTGCAAAAATAAATCTCCTTGATTTATCGTTTCAGCAATTTACCATGAGTGACATGTCAAAATCTTTAAATTCCTTCTAAAATTTGGCATCTCTTCTAGGCTATGGAATGGAAAATACCTGGGGACTCTGAAGTTCAAAGTCTTTTTATTAAATAAAATCACGATTTAATATGTCTTGATTGAAAGGCAAGAGTCCAGCTGAAGATATCAAAAGATCATTTTTATGGAGAAAACAAATCTGTAACACTGAATTACATTAGCAGCAAATGTGTTTCACAACTGAATTTGGGTGGGGTTTGTCTTTCTTTGGTTTTTTTAGGTTGTGGCTTTTTTTTTTAAGTGAAGTACTTTGCAAGTCTAATGCAGAAGATGGCACTGTACAGTATGGGCAGCACCAACATGCTTTTCAGTGCCAAGCTGCAAGGTTAGAACTACAGAAATGTTCCAGTATGATTTAAAAGGAATGTATTACCACTGATGTACAACCCTTTAAATCCATGACACTGAATATGTTGGCACTACATTTACACTACAATTGCATTCCTTATCCAGACAGGATTCTCCACATTTCTGTTCTTGAGAGAAGAGACATGTAGGAAAATAAAAAATTTATGTTGCTAAAGATAGTTTTTTCTAGCTGGAACCACTGGAGAGATCTCACATAGTTTGCTTTCTTATTTTAAAAATACTCAAGTTAATTACTAGGCTGCTATAGATAATTTTCTCGTGAGCATATAAAAAACATGCTGCCGAGAAGTGTAATGACAGCTCTGCAACAACAAAATTTGTGGCTGAATTTGTGCACTGAATTATGATTAGAGTTGCTACTACTAGCTTTCATGAGACTTAACATGCATCTACACTCTATAAATATATATCGCTGAGCCTGAGCCATGTAATGGGATGCAGACAGCAAGGTAGATGCATACTTCAAGCAAAAGCACTGAGGTTCCTGCAGACAAGAGGAGCAACATATAACACATGTTAAAAAGCCATATAACATGGCTTTTCCTTCCTTGTCACAACTATTCCCTAGTGTTTACAAACCAGAGACTTGTTTTTGTTTGGTATTTGAATGTTCTCCACAATTCAGAAGCCAAAACTTGTCTCTTTCTTTTCAGCACCTGATCTTTAACTTCAAACACAGTGACAGAAATGTTAAGTGCTTTGGGATATTTCTGGCTTTCCAAAACATCAGCTGAGCAAGAACTCTGTAAGAGTTACAAAGAAAGAAGCTCATGGCATCTTCTCTGTTAGTCTCTTATAGTCTCACTACATTGGGACTCACTCAGATAGGTAGGGGTGTAGAGGTTTATTCCATTCATATCAATACATTATTTGAAGCATGGGTAAGACACTGATCATTCCCTGATCTTTTCAGCTCAAAATTGAGAGCATTTTTTGTTTTGTTTTGAGCCCATGCACTGAAGAATTCATAATTGAAGTATTTTACAAATAAAAATGATTTTCCAAACTCTTAGGATCTAGGTAAGTGCTTATTTTACAGTTGGCAGAAGTGATTAAAACATTAAAACTTTGAGCTAATAACTATCCAAATTCAGGAACACTAAATTCAAATCAGTTATTGACTTGAAGCCTGTGTGATTAATCCTAAAAGTGTACAGTCTTTCAGTGATAATATGTGGATGAGAGCAGAAAAATATTTAGCCAAGGTAAAGTATTATTCATTCACCAAAATGTCATGTGGTTGTCAACAAATTAATGTCAGGAATAAATGCAAAAATGAAGGCAGGCTCATATACTGGCTATATCCTAGAAAGAAAAGATGCATCACCTTGACTTATCATATTAAAATTCCAATATAGGTAAAAGGTTCATTTTCAATATTATCATTGAAATGAGTGATAGGACAAAACAGGGTTCTAAACTTACTCGCAAAATAAACATACATCCATAAAGATGCATTGTAAGAAATTCAAAGTTTTCTCTAGTATAGAATACTTTCTGGTACATAGCCTGGAGAGGCAATCTTCACAATGCAGCTATCCCAGAAGCAGCAATAACTTTAATTAAATAAAGGTTGTTTAAAACTAATTAATTGTCAAACCCAGAGAAACTTGAAAGTACGTGCTGAGGGCTGCCAAACTCCAAATACAGGGATGCAGACTACATAAAATATGAGCAAGTTGTGGTTTACCATTGCAGGGCTTACTGAAAGTTGGAACTGAAAAATGCAACTGTTCCCAGGAGTCAGGATGTATGTAAGCTCTAAGGATATAAAGTTCATCTACTACTGCTGACAAAATGTTTTTAAGATTTAATTGCAATTAATAATTGTTGTCAGAGTGGTAAACGTGAACTATTTAATTAGCTTGTCTCTTTCCAATTACTTACTTAAATGCACTGTGGTTTACTCAGTGATTAAAAAGACACTAGCAAGTATTCAACAAAAGTAAACCGATAAAATTCAATTTGTAATGAGGTTTACTCTGTCTCAGTGCAAGACTTAGAACTTCCCTCACATCATCAACTTTTTTCTACATTTTACCAATTAATCAAAGTTCATTTCTGCCCCTGAGCTGGCTGGTAGAACTCCTTCACTAGGCAGATGAAAGATGTTACCTGCATTTTATTGTTTTTCTGAGCCCTCCAAGTTTGTCCCTGCCAGTGTTGGATTTGCTGCCTGCACTTACCTCTTTGCTTGCCCCACCTTGCTGGGAATCCTCACAGTAAAACACCCTTTCCCTGAAACTTTCCCACCTCCAGATCCTGCTTAGTCTGAGCCAGTACTGGTCTTCTCTCCAGTAGTCAGTATTCATCTTTAGGCAATAATAAAGGCTTCTTAAAAATCACTTTTTTTCAAAACACTAAATAGAGGAAAAGGAGGTAAAGAGTTTATGCACTTCCTGCTGTTTTTGAAGATGACCTAAGTAAACCTGCTCCTGATACTTGAGACAGTTTCTCTGTACCTGTTTGATATATCACAAGTGAAGTTTATTTCTGTAGAAAAATCTTTTTTATGTCTTACCAGAGGTTTTGTTTTCTGTTTTGCTCTAGTTTTGTCTTTACTCTCCCCTATGTCTTGGCTTTGAACTTTTTGGACAAAAAACAGTCCCTCAAACTGCAAAAATTGTAACAGCTCAAAAGCTCTGTCATTACTATAAGATAATTCTTACCTGTTTGCTGGTTCATTTTAAACCTTCATTTGCTCTTGTTTTCAGTTTTGCTAGACAACTCTTTCTTGAGCTCAGTCACTGTGTTCACATACAAACTTCCTGACAATCGGGCTTGTTTCCTCAAATTGCTCTGCTGCACCTCCAGATCCACCACACATATTTTAGTCAGTACAGTTTGTTTCTGTATGTGTTTAGAGGTCTATCTCTGGTACATTTGGCCCAGAGGTCCAAGCTTTTGCATCAAACTACAAAAAGTAATTTACCAAACCCTTCCAGAACTCTAGAGGGTCAGATACCCAGTCAGCTGCCAAAAGACTGATAGATCATTTTCCAAAACAAAATGACTGTCTACAGTAGTAAGACCATAATATGTGCTATAGCCACAATTGAAAGTAAAGCATCACTTAATTCTTAAAAAAGTTGTAGTAGCAAAAGTAAGGTCAACAGTCCCTACTAGAAGAAAAATTGTAGTAGGAAGGGTAAGGCCCATTCTAGATTAACGACCCTTCCTGTTTCAGCAGCCAAAGCCCCAATTCCATTTTTTCCACAAGCTTTGGCTCGTTAGCAGGTAAATGCAACAGATTTATCTTGTTTCTTTCATACTCCTGAATAATAAGATTTGACAATGTGACAACAAAATCTATTCAGCACTCATACTGAAAGAAGAAATTAGGGAAACCTCTTTTGGGGCACTTTGAAAGGAATAAAAAAAAAAGTAGAGAAGCTTGATTGCTTTGTTAAACCCCTGCAGGACCCATCATGTGGAATTTTGATCACATCTAAACTATCAAAAACTTGGAAATACTAACAACATTAAAATGGCCCCATAAACATCTGCTGTTTCAGAGATTCCCTTAGCCATGGGGACTCAGGCTGCTCTGAGATGCCCTCACTCTCCAGACACTCAAAGCTTTGTAACCATGCAGGCAGTAAACAGACACTGTCCAGACCAAAGGACTGCAGAACAAACATGACTCTGGAGCATGATTAGAACACTAAACTGTGTGGAAGAAGCATTTATTGATCCCAAAGAATTATTTATGTCCATTAGTCAACAGCTATCCCACATAAATGAAATAAGAAGAGTCTAGAGAAAGGAATGGACCTTATCCTAACCAGAGATATACTCATTCCTTTTCTTCCTTTCCAACATTTGTTTAAGTATTTTCTGTACCCTGATAGAGCTCAAGAAACCAGGAAAAGAATGCTAATGTAACCCAGACTTGAGACCTAAACGGCAGCATTTTAGAGAAGAGTTATAATGTGGAATCACCTCTTGTCTGCAGTTCACCTTATTCTTAAACCGTGGGGTTGTGAATAGGACACCTGTCTTTGTTAAAATTTATTCTGATTCTCTCAAAAAATGCAATTAAATTATGATTTGTCTATTTTATTTAAAAACACTTTCTTCTTAGAGCTCTAATAACTTAATTTGTAACTGGGGCATGAAATAAATAATTAGAGCTACAGCAAACCACTACACTTCGAATCTGCTGCTTAAAAACTTGAGGAGTGTTAGAATCAGTAGTTAATGAGAGAAAAATATAGTCTCATTGGCATTTCTCTCTTACTGAATCACAGAATCATAGAACATCCTGGTTGGAAGGGGACCTCAAGGATCATCTGGTCCAACCTTTCTTGGCATAAGCAAAATCTAGACAAGATGGCCCAGCACCCAGTCCTGCTGAATCTTGAAAGCATTCAGCACTGAGGAATCTGTCTCTTCCCAGGGGATATTATTCCAATGGCTGATTGTTCTTATTGTGAAAAAATTTCCTTTTGTGTCTAATCAGAATGTCCCCAGGCATAACTTGTACCCATTTCCTCCCATATTTTCTGTGTGACTCCTTGTAAAAAGGGAGTCTCCATCTTCTTTGTAGCCATCCTTTAAATACTAGAACATGGTGATAAGGTCTGCCCTTTTCTGTAGGCTGAACAAACACAGTTCTCCCAGCCTGTTCTCACATGGAAGGCAGGCTTCCCAGTCCTTTGGTCATCTTTGTGGCCTTTCCCTTGGCCCTCTCAAGCTGGTCTGCATCTTTTTTTATATAGTAGGAACCAAAACTGGGCACGGGATTTCAGGTATGGCCTGACAAGAGCTGAGTAAAATGGGATAATGCCTTCTTTCTCTCAGCTGGGGATGGCCTTGTTGATATAACTCAACATCCTCTTGGCTTTCTTTGCCACAGCAGCACTTGTGCTGCGTTTGTTGTCCACCAGGACCTACACGCCCTTTTTCATAGAGCTGCTCCCCAGCCAGGTAGATCCCAGCCTATGTTGCACACCTGGATTATGTTTTTCCAGGTGCTTACATTTGTCCTTGTTGAACTTCATAAGGTTCTTATTCATCCACTCTTCCAGCCTATGCAAGTCCTGCTGCAGAGTGGCTCTCCCTTCTGAAACGTCCACTTCCCTAGTCAGTTTGGTGGCAAATTTCATCAGACTACACTTGATCCCATCATCCAGATCACTTATGAAGATATCAAATGGAATTGGGCCCAATATCAATCCTTGGAGGACCACACTTTTGACAGGATGCCATTTTCAAAAGGAGCTGTTTGCCATTCCCCTGTGGGTGCCACCTGTCAGCCAGTTCCCCAGCCACTGCACAGACCACGGGTGTGGACCATCACACATCAGGTACTGCAGGAGAAGACTGTGGGGAAAATTATCAAAAGCCTTGAAAAACTCCAGACAGTGTCCACTGCTCACTCCACATCAACCAAGCAGATTACTTTGTCATAGAAGCTGATCAGCTTTGTCAAGCACAATTTGCCCTTTGTGAAACCGTGCTGGATTTTTCCACTCACATGCTTTATCTGACTGATGATGAGAGAAAATAACAGTGTAAAACCCTTGGGGGATAATAAAACTGTAGGCATTTTACCAGGAATCTTAGAAATCCTCTATTATTTCCAGTTTAAGCTACCAAAATCAACAGCCTTTATCAGAAAGCTAAGAAGCTCAAATCCTTTCCTGATATTTTTTTTCCTTGTATGTCTCTGTAAAAACTCAAAACTGATAGTGTTTGTCACTTTGCAAAACCAATTAGTATAAAATTATTTAGGGGCTAACATTTGAGAACTTATCTGATATGCCAGATATCCTTTTTCCTTCAAGCACTATTGGAGATGTCTGTAAGTCCATTCATGCACAGTCTCTTCTTAGGAAACTGAAACAGGAATTACACCTAACCAATGAGAAAACAGATGTAATGACCCAAAGAAACAAAATTATTTACTTATTCCTTTTAAGTAACCAGGCAAGGTCTGTCTGTATTTTTCCCCAGTTTCCTAAAGCCTTCACTCTGAAAATTATTTTAAATAATTAATAAAACCAACTAAATTCATGGGCTGTTCACAGATGAATACAACACACAGCAAAATAAATTTTATGTATCTCCTCTTATGAATTATTCATTCTGCTTTAGTAAAACCTTTCTTGAACCAAGAAAATCCAGTGGTCTTTCAATGTCTTAATTCAGATATGCATTATTGTAACAACAAAATTTGGCCCTCAGGACATAGTCTAAGCCAGGCAGGTTTTAAAAAAATAAACTAAAACTAGTATCAAACTGGCATTTGTGCTGTCATTTGGACATACATGAATTCCAAAGACATCTTATTTTTAGTGTTTCTGAAAAGCATCAAAAAATAGGTTAATTTGTACAATCAGGCTGCAGCAGAAAAAAGGCAATGCTAGAGCAGAAACAGATAAAAATATGAAATATTATGAATATTACAATATTATGGAGAGTATATTCATATGGCTGCTAATAGGTACATGTATTCAAGGCTTGAACTGTGTTGGACTTTGATTTGAACTATCTATTTCCAGCTGAATAAACATATTATTGTAAAGTCAGACTGGTTTCCAAGTTACGCTGCTGCTCAGCCTCAAAGGCAGCTTGGAAAAAAATGGCTTGCAAAACAGAGTTTAAATGCAGAGCATGACCCAGCTCCCTGCCTGAAATGAACACAGAAATATCATCCCAGTCTGTGTATTATAATTATGCAACTAAGGGCACTAAAGGGAAGTGATCTTGCAATAAGTATTTTAGGACTCTACAGAAGAAGAATAAAAAATTGATCCAGGGCTTGATCCCTCCTGGTCACAATACAAAGCAGGTTTTAAGTAGAGGCCAGAGATGCTGGGAGACAAGAGGACATAGCCTTTTTCCAGAATGACTTATAGTTTTAGTTACAACACATGAGAGAAATTCATTCACAACTTCACGTTAGCTTTGCCTAAAACATAAGTTAAGAAGAAATGGCTATGGAAAAGGTGAAAATACTTTGAGGATTTTAATAGGCTTCTATTACTGAGAGAATTATTGTTATTAAGAGAAGCTGAGATGTAAGTGGTACAGGTTGCAGTACCTCAGCAGCAGCCATGAAGCCCAGCTCTTGTAACGAGACTGTTAATCTAAAATTTAATATCTTATTTAGCAGTCTGAAAAACACTGAGAGCATCAGGAGAGTCACTGTGGTAAGGGAGGCTTAAGACATTTAAATCAAGATACTCCACTTGTATAATTCAATTGGAAGAGTTGATGGAACTACAGGGATCCACAAGAGCAGAAGAATTGCCTTCTGAGGGCACACCCTGTCACATCTTTCTCCCCATTTGCAGGTAACTGGGGAAAACCCTACAATTTACAAATTTAAGCCTCTGAAGTTAGGAGGACTGGATAGTCTTAAAGAAAACATTCTGGCTTGTTTGTGGATTGCAAAGTACATCATTCTTCTAATTTTCTATCTTTCAATTACTTCTAAAGATATTTCAGAAATTTTCAGCTCTGATCCAATTCAGTTTTTTAAGTCTTTAGACCAGTGATTCTTTTCTTTGCTGGTTTAGGGTTTCAGAGAGGCACTCCAAGGATGTGAGGTCTACTGTTCAGAGAGGGAGTGTTCTCATGCTGAGCCGTACACTGTGCATAGCAAACTACTGTACAATCCTTACCAGACACACTTTGTTAAGCACTTTCAGAAAATCTTCCTTCACAAATTTTTCAACTGTATGAACAAGGAAGCAGAAAAATTCAGGCAAGGTATCTGGGAAGAAAAAGTCTGGGATATCTTTATTTCCTGAGTTTGAAAATTACCTTCTTCCTCCTACACCCTTGATCCAACAACAGCTCTTAAAATGAGTTGGATTTGTTTCCACAGAAGCAATCATAACCCTGTTGTACTGAAATGTGAGGAGGTTTTATATACCAGTACTAATCTTGTAAAATAATGCTGCAAAAATGAGTTATTGCCAATGAAGCTGGTATGATACAGTCAGATATCAGAAATGTTCCTCAGTTTACTCATCTGAAAGGTTCAAATTAAAGGCTGAATCCATAGGATTAGTGAGTCTGTGGCCACCTTCCACAGAGAAACAGAGGCTGTCCTGACAATAAGGAAGGCACTTAAGATATACACTATAAGAGGTACCTGCTGGCTCACAACTTTTCATCCCCAGTCACTGGATGGTTATTTATTTTCAGTACAAGAGGATGCTCATAACAAATACCTAGCTAAAGTCTAGCCAAACTATGAAGAGCTCTTTTATCTTCGGAAAGTGCAAGACTGTGTAAATAAGAATCTGGTGTCCCTGTTTTTTGTAGATGAATGAGTAAAGACGACATCATTGGCACAGTACATAAACAGACCAGTCAGCTTTTCAGTAATACAAAGTGACAGTCGAGAGAGCTCACAAGTATTTTATACATTTATTTTTGGAATAATATATAATCACGCTTTTACAGTACTCTGGCTAGAAAAGCAAAGTTATTCATTAAATATATATGTTCTGCAAACAAAATTTCATTGGCAGTGATATTTTAGCTAGCTGAAGAAACACAAAAATGCCTGTTGCCGCTCCCTCTTTCAAGTCAGAGCTTGCTTTTTCTGCTTTCATAATAATAACATGAATAATACTTAACATTCACTAATGAACTATACCTATTGTCATATTTAACAATTACATATCTATAGTGGTTCTTAAAATGTACCCACTGCTTGTTTGAGGTATGAGATAATCTCATAGTTGAAGCCACCAAAGGGCTTAGAAGTCATAAGTGAAGTGGACAAGTAAGAACCTGTTTGAGGCTTTAAACACACTTTGCCTTCCAAGGACTTTGGCCTGACATGCCTGTGTCCCACTGCCCAGCTCAGACTATTGAAATTCATCCCCTTTTCCTGGGAAGCAGACTGAACTCAGCACACTGTTTGTATTGAACAGCTGCTGGTGGCAACCCAGTGGCTGAACATCTCTCACTCCAATACAGAGAGAGCAACAGCAGATCCCAGAGCTCTTCTTCCAGTCTTAGGCATTTTCTGTGGTGCCCTAGCTGGAAGCAGCTGCCAGATGAGTAAGTTTTCTAGGATGATGTTCAGCTATGATTTGCCTCCCATTTAGCACTCGATAAGGCAGGCTGGCCTCTCTCTCCCCTACTGCAGAAGGCTGCAAAACCCTCCAGCTGCCACTGCTTAAGTATTAGAGCTTTACAACTGAATTTGGGAAGTGACCCCATGTGCAACCTGCATTACAAACTTGCCCATCATCCCTGTTTTAATGAACAGAGGCTGAAGCACAGCCTCCAGTCTTCAGATAGCTATCTATCCATAGGCCCCCTGAACATTCAGACTTTTTATGTAAGAGAATTCATGGACACAGGAATTTATTGGGGGAGCTATCTTACTTTCTCTGTGTAGATCTTTAAAAATATCACCTGAACCAAACTGCAAGCAAACACAACCAGCTACAAAACTCAACTATCTCTTCCCTCAGGCCTCCTCTGTAGTTACTATTTCCCATAATGCCTCCTCTGGTATATAAAAAAAGCCCAAACAGAATGAAAAGAGGGAGGGATAATCATTGCCTAAATCCATAGTAGCAAATAGTCACAGCAAGGACTGCTTGGCCCAATGAACTTGCCATTCATTCCCTCCGAAATATCACTAAACTTGGGCTGAGAATCCTGTTTCTATTTTTAAGAAATGCAGCTTGTCAGTGGGAGTCAGAAGAACGAGATACAAATAAGAGAAAGAACATACGGGACAGCATGCCATGCTGGTAACAGAAGAACAAAAACAGTTGGATTGAGAGGCTGTCTTGGCTTAACTCCTGACTCTTAAAACCCACTATTTCCATAGTTTGACCACACTGCTGTGGGCAGTCTTTACCCTCCCACCCACACAAGTTCTAGGTGTTATTTTTTTCTCTAAATTTGAAAATGAAGCGCTCTTGATCGGAGGCAGACCAGACACTATCTGTAACCTGTGAACCCTCTCAGACTGTAGCACAGACCTAACTGTCTAACTACTGCAGCTGGCTCCTTCATTGCAATCACACTGAATCCCAGATCTAAATTTGGTGGACCCAGTTCAGCTTCAGATAGACAGGATTTCAATGCACTTTTCAGTAGTAGTTATTCACTCAGCACAAGTTGAGTAAGGCATAGATAATACAGTGGCTGCAATTGTGCCCTCCCAATTGCCCTCTGTCTGTTGCCAGTCACATTGCTGAATCTGCACATGTCTGTCCAACACAGTCCAGAGCCCTGCTGAGATCTCTCAGCCACCAATCCAGCTTCAGCACTGGAAGCAGCACAGCATCATTAACATGCCATTATAACCAGATTAATAAGCAGACATCCAGAGACACTGTCTTTTCTTGCTATAAACGTTATGGCTGCACTGCGTAGCATTAGTCCTTGTGATAGATACACTTAAGTCCCAGGGGCAAGCTTAAGGTTGTTAAAGGGGTGCTAAGTTTTTTCGCATCACTGATAAGTCCCGCATCTCAACAAGCATAACAGTGAAACAAAAATGGATGCTTTAAGAATATTGCTGGTTTTGGAGCATCTTTTCTTTCGTTTCAGTATTACAGTTAAATTAAAGCCAGTGCGATTGCATGCTTGTTTCAGCCACACAAACAGATACACTGACGCTGGTGGAAGCAAAGGAGATGCCTACTAAAACACAAACATGCACACACACCTACACGCAGCCTTGGTAGAGTGCCAAAGCACTTGACTGTGACAAATAGCAACAGATCAGTTACATAAATAACAGCTAGAGCTGCAGCTCTGTCAGCTACTGGAGACATGGTTCCTGTCCCTTTGTCTGGGATGTGGAAGAAGAGAAGAGACTGTTTCACTTGGAAGGGATATACAATGACTATCTAATCCAAGTGTCTGACCAGTACAGGGCTGGACAAGAGCTAAGCATGTTGTTGAGGGCCTTGTACTAATGCCTTTTAACTACTGACAGGCTTGAGGCATCAACCACTTCTGCAGGAAGACTTTTAAAGTGTTTGACCACCCTCTTGGTAAAGAAACACTCCTAATGTCAAGTCTAAACCTTCCCTGCACAGCTTGAGCCATTCCAACTGTTCTGTTCACTACCTCCCTCTACACTTCCACTCCTCAGGAAGCTGTAGAGAGCAATGACACCTCCACTCAGCCTCCTCTCCAAGCTAAACAAGCCAAGCTCCTCAGCTGCAGGATGTGCCTTTCAGGTCTTTCAGCAGTTTTGCTGCCTTCCTCTGGTTGCATTCAAGAACCTTCACATCCTTCTTAAACTGTGGGGCCCAGAACTGCTCACAGCTCTCGAGGTGAGGCCTCACCAGTGCCTTAACACAGCAGGATAATCACCTGTTTGACCAGCTGGTGATGCTGGGTTGGATGTACCCTGGGATGGGATTTGCTCTCTGGGCTGCCAGGGTACAAACTGCTGGCTCGCACTGAGCCTGCTGCTGACCAACACCCCCAGGTCCCTCTCTGTGGGGCTGCTTTCCAACCACTCTTCTCCCAGTTTGGACTTGTACCCAGAATTGCTCTGTCCTAGGTGCAGAATCCAGTATTTGGGCTTAATTTCATGCCAGCACTACAAGACTCCAGATGCAAACCATGAACTCCTAGCTTCTTCCACATATTTCCTAGAAACTGACACATGACTTTACACCGTAACCATTGGTTTGAGGTCAAGGATGCTCATGTGCAAGTGGCAAGCTGGAAGAGATGGTGACATGCCTGGGCTCTTCAAGGGACAGAGCTGGAGGCAGCTCAATCCAGCTCTGCAGAGACAGATCTTAGATCTACCTCTAGCATGTTCTTCTCCCTGACACCCTGAGTCCTGCAGAAATTCTAACCAAACCCAGACTGCCAGACAGCCCTCCTCCTGTTTTCCTGGTTTAGATTTGGTTTTCTTTTCATCCCTTCACTAAAGGGAGAGAAAACATACCTTTACAAAAAAAAAAAAAAAAAATCTGGAACTGAATATCTTCAATGGGCCTGGAAATATTTCCCCATAATTTTACTTGTCAAAAAGTAAAAAAGCTATACTATATGGTTCAGTTATAGTTACAAGAGAGAAAGGAGTCATCCTTCCTGGTGATAGATGACAAGGTTAAAAATGCATCTTGCAAACTCCTGACGAGACACAGAGGAAATGTTCAGCTGGACGGGGCAGTGCACTTTTAAATAGATAGCCTTCTTGGATAGGCTGTCTAATAGATATTGCACACTGCACTCAAATGAAAAAAAAAAGCACTTTTCCCCCTTTTTTCTGAGCCGTAAAATGCTGGAATTCCACGGGACTTAACTTGTTCTCGGTAGGGCTCAAAAACCACACAGGCAATAATCAAAATGAAATTTAATAACAATTATATCATCCATATCAGAAATTATTCATCACTAGTCCCAACTGAAATGTAATGAAGAGATGCCATCATGCATTCATGGCATGTCTAAGCACCATCCCACTCTTCATGCACATCCACAAAGCCTGAGATGAATCTACTATTTGCCTTTAAATAGAACTTTAAATTATTTTTTACCAGATAGAGAAATGTCATTCTGAATCTGTGCTATTGATTCGGAGCAATGATCTTCTATAAAAGCTACAAGTGTACATGCCAGGCACATTGGATATGTTCCCTGCATTACACATCAGGATCCTAGCCTAGAGATCTTTGGGTTCTGGCACTGCACAGACAGGTAATGAGTTCCTTCTAAATCAAGCACTATACTTTTTTCTTTGTTTATTTCCATATCCACTACAGCATTTGCCTTAGGATTCTATAATAAGATTATAACTAGAAATGTATTGTAGCAAAGACCTCAAAATCTCTCTCTCAGCCCACCCTGAAACTGAGACAACTTCATCAAACATCAGGGTTCTCCCTGCACGGAACAGCAGGAGCGGAGAGCAATCAATCAAACACACAGGAGCATAAGCAGTCCAGTGATTACCATAACTGAATCTAAGAAGACAAATGAAAACCATCTTTCTGTACTAGTCATGCAACAATTTGTGTTTGCTTATTAGAATTGATGCAACCAAAGAGAAAAACACTTTTTTGTATCCTGGCATCTCCGCCTTCTGGAAGACCTTAATTTCTCCCAGGCCTGCTGAATTCTAGTCAAGCATTTTCTTTAGCTTGTTTCTTGTACTTTCTTACCTTTTAAAGAGGTGGAAAGCCTCAAGTGGTTTGATTTGAATAAGCTTGTTAGTATAAACAACCACCAAAAAAAGGATACCGATACTGCAATATCTGCTTGCATTCAGGATTTATTCTTATATAACCCTGGACTTTTCTGAAGACAGAAAGAAAACTGGGCCAGGATATCAGGCCACTTTCTCTATGAAAGAGTTCTTTTATATTGGGATGACCTTTTTCTCACAGTAGCATAAACTCACTCCAAAGGAAGAAGTTGCACCTCTAATAATATCCGACTAGTATCTCCGCCAAATGGATACTGGGCGGAAAAAAAGCCCATAGAGAAAAATTTAAAGACTATAGTTCCTAGTGCCATTTTGAAAATTTTTCGTAGTTCTTTCTTAAAGACCAGAGATGCAATAGCAGCTACGTGGAAAATGCTCTTACCTTACCAACTCAGGTCAATGTGGTTTTGATTAACTGCTAATACATGACTGAATTGAATCTGCAATTGACAAGTTTAGATATAGTAGGAACTTAGGAAAAAGATTCAGAAATAACAAAGATTTTAGTCAAAATCTATTTTTTAATTTGCTATATTTTCCTTTTCTAATCAACCAGAAATTTGAGTTTTGGGGGTTAGCCAACAGAAACCAATCAATTGCTGTGGAATCAGGTTCTACTGAGATGCAGGCAAATGCTTCACTTCTCCAGCTCACACTGTCTCTATGACTCTAATAAAATCAATAAACAAGTCTGCAAGGGATGATGAATTAAGATGTGCATAGACCCCCCCTGAGATTTTAGCTAGATTTTGCCACAATAAACATGAACATTACTTTTCCGCCTCTGCTTCATCCAGAGCCATTCTTCACATGCAGTAAATGTGTCCACACAGAAAGTAATGAGGTCTAGGAGATATACAGTAAATTCAAGATCTTTCTTTCTGGGTAGAGACTTTACTGTGTAGTTGGACCATAGAATTAATTTCCATATTTTGGGTAATTTTAAGAAGCTTATCTTGAAGATCCCAGCTTCTCAATGCATAGGGAAGCTTTTATTGCTGTACGTAATAGTGTCTCAAAAGACTTGAAAATCAAAAGGAAGAAAACCTACACTCACTGTTTAAAGGCACAACACTCTTTAAACTGCTGAACACCATTCCTGTTCTAAAGGATTTTTGTTGTATGATCACAGGAAATATTGAATAAGCAGCATGGTTCTACAGAAGCAAATGTGCATATAGAAACTTCGAAATACGGTAATTCCTATTCTTACTGGGAAAATGATCAATTGTTTAAAAATAAATTTTAACGTTTTTTCATTTCTCGAGGAAAAGATACTTACTTGTGCAGGAAAGCAAGTTCATAATTAAATAGTACGAATTATCACAGGCAAGTGCCCAAGTATATATTCACCCTGTCTTGCTCACTAGTACTGATGAAGCCTACTTATCTATAGGATACTACTGAATAACAAGGCTACTGAATGACAAGAAAACTACTTTTTTTGTAATAGAATAAATATTTAATAAAATGTAATTATTCTGATGCCTGAAAATGTGTGTATTTATGTTTAGTCTTTCCAGAGATTACACGAAACTCTGAACAAAGGGGAAACCTGAAAAAACCAGCCACACGGGCGAAAACATTGAGAAACAGAAGCAACTGAAAGACATCCTATCCAGAAGCAATAATTAAATAGCCTTCATTTTTTGTTATTGCAGTATTTATCAGCCTCAATAAAACACTATTGACCTATGAAATTTAATAAGCTTTTCTAAATTCTAGCTGGTTTTGAGCAGAGCAGAGTTAAGAGCTTCTGCAGAGCTGAGCAGGGAGTAATAGAGGACAGCTAAAACAACACACTGCACAAAGACTGGGGTGGGGCTGCTGAGTCCTGGAGTCCCTGCAGAAGAGGTGTTTGGGTAACAGGCTGTGTTTGTGGCATTGCAAAACTTATATCACATGCAGTACCTCTGAATGTGGAAAATGAAGACAAAAGCTTATAGTTATCAAGCAGAAAAGGAAGGATGGAAACAGAGAAAAAAAATCTACACAGATGAAAAGAAATTGCATGCTGATACAAAGGGAAAAAACGTGATAATGACATATTAACATATTTATTAAATGTTAGTAATTTTGGTCATTACTTCTATGTCCACTCAAACAGGCAAAAAAAATAAAGCCACGCAAAAAAAAGGTAAAAAGTAACAAAACAACTAATATGCTAGACTAGACACAGACCAGAAACATTCCACCCATTAGGGAAACTTCATTTTGGAATAACGAAATGGAGTAGAATTTATAGACAGTTACAACATCTCTTCATATGCACACAAACACAAATGTACACACACACACTCAGCAACTATGAACACACTGATCAGCACCTGCAGATCACATGAAACACACCTGTATCCCAAATTGTTCTACTCAAGTGCAAAATTAACGTGTACACCCTGTATGTATTTCCCCTTTATATATGTGTGCTTTTGCTCAAAATGGCAAGTTTATATATTTGCTGGGGAAAAAAAAGGATTGCTATTTCAGTTTTGCAAGAGCAGCTTCAGTAGTGCCTACAATAGTCCTTAGCTGAGGCAGGCACATGGTAGCCTGTTCTTTAGTTTCAGCTGCATGAAATCTCCCCACCGTTTACTGTAATTTAAAATTTCTGCTAACTATGCTATTAAATATGTAAAAAATAAATTCAAATAATTACATTCAACCCTTTTTCCTTAATTGCTGTGCAAGTCATTTAACAGAGAGCATGATTAATGTGTATTCAATGGTAGCCCGATTCCATAGATGCTAGTAATGTTTTCCATATGCGTAATTCCAGTGAAACTATTACAATGACATACCTAAGTAGTATTTTCAGGTCTGACCCCTAAATTCATTATTCCCCAGTTCAGATAATCCCAATTGACCAGATACCTTCTGCTCCAAAAGAAGTCTTTTTTTTTCTCACTGTAGTCCCACCTCCCTCAGAAGCAGAAGTATTGGGTGTTCAAACCACATATATCAGCATTGAGGTCTCTTTCATTTCACGTCCCTAAATTAACTCCAATTCAGAAACAAAATGAATAGCATCATCTCGTTTATTCATTTTGTTTTCTGCAATAGGACACAGAAGACCTCAGTACCCACACCAAAGCTTCAGTGGAAAAAAATTTACCCTAATTTTGATTTGAGATAAACACTAGGCTGAGCCCGTTTCACTCTATACTAATTCATACTTCCATCTTCAATTAATTACTAGCCACAAGATCAATTATCTGGATTTGTATTACAAGGAATTTCAAACACGCTTCCTGAGGCAAGTAGCATAAGGCACAGACAGGAGAAGAGGTCAATGTGATATTAAAGGATACTGAATGGGCAGGCATAGGTCACGAAATCGAGTTCATATACTTTATGAGGGATACAGTTCAGCCTGAAGCCTGCTTTTCATTTAATCTCAGAATTTCAGACCTTTCGTTACAGCTGCAGCATTTATTTGTTTTCTTGTTTCTGGCAAGAGAGAGAATCACTAACTAAGATTAAAGAAGATGAACAAAATATTAAAGAACAAACTGCTGAAGGATGCAACATAGTGCACTTATTGTCTAAAGAAAGAAGCCAAGATTTGAGTTTATCAAGCCAATACCACAGACACTTCCATGGGCAAAGATTTTGCAGGGAGGCCGAGGGGCTGCAGCTCTCACTCTGATGAGGGAGCATTTTTCAAGTGTCTTGGTGGGCTGCAGGAGGGAAGGAAAAGGACAGACACAAACCCTGAACTGCTCCTGTTTTCCCCATTCACCACCACAGCAGGAGCTATTTTCTACTGCTAGGCAAGGATCTTATTTTCCTACACATCCTTAAGCTTTCTGTTGAATAAGCAGCTTGCTACTACCACTACACATGTATTTAGAGAGACTGGGAAATGGGCGTCTTCAGTTTTTAATACAGTTTGGTTTCCCAATGCTTTTTTTAAAATTTTTTTCCTCAAAACTACTCAGGCAACATTATTAGATTTGGGGGTCAAAGCATTTGTCAAACGGACACCAAGTACTGCAAAAGATTTATGTGGAGTTTTAGTAACAACAGCAGAACAAAATTAAGCAGCCAACCTTTGTCCAGACCAGCAAGCAGCCTCTGCCCTCGCAGCAGGCAGGGACTGAGCAAGGCTTCTCTCTGGCATTCATCAGGGCACTCCAGACGTCCTGCTTGGTTCCTGCTGCCCGCCATGATTCCCAGGGGATCACTGCCGCAGGGCTTCTGATTCATTGCCCATCTCAAACTTCGCCGGCACACACTGGGGCCCCAGAGACTCCCTTCACAAAGCTGTGAGCAAGGGTATGCGTGCAGCCAGTGCCCTGAGGCAGGGAAACCCTGGCTGCTCCCTACTCAGCCTGCAATAACAATAGCTTTGCACCACTTCTGCTGCACAGCTCCCATTTTCTTCGGGAATCCAAGTGCAAATTTTCTATAGTGTGTCCTGGACTTCGTTTCTTTCCCCCTCATTTCCAGGAGGTTTAGAAATAGAAAAGCCCTGCAATATTGCTGCCCAAATGAGTTTTAGAATACATATCTACAAGAGACAGGATCTGAAAAACATCTAATAACAGTTTTCTGTGAAACTCAACTAATTTCAAACCATATGCTGGTGTTAGACACTAGGGGCAACGCTACACGAGTGTGCTGCGGCAAGCTTACCCTGGGAGCCAGCACAGGGACTCCATCTCAAGTGAGGATCAATTCCAAACCCCAGAGCAGCTTTGCAATTATCACAAATTATCATCACTGAAGCTAAAGAGCTCAGTCACCAGGCTGTGTAGCCACAGAAAAGCTTTTCCAGCTCCTGAGGAAGCCTGAGGATCTACTACAGGACTCTGCTCTGAGATACAGAGGGGAAAGCCCCATGAGACCCCAGGTATCCCCATCACATTTGAACAACCTGATTGTGACTCCCAGGTCATTTAGGTGCCTTTAAAACTGTCACTCTAATTTCACATGAATGACTACTTATCCACAGTTGCATATTATAGCCTGCATTAAAAAAATATTTTTAAAGTGTTACTAGATATTTTTAATGTGTCCTCGACACTTAAGGAAAAGGCTGTACTGAATAGACTTTCTATTTTGATATTTTCTGCTATGGTTAACATCAGAAGGATGGCATATTTTTGATGAATTTTCTCCAAAGGATTACCTCCCAGTAAGAATCCTTCTGTGAAAGAGCTCAAATTGTGGGTGTGAATGAAAATGAAGGCTCTAAGCTACCACTCGTGCTCTGTTATATAACATTTTCTTGACTCTAATTTACCCTGTTTGCAAAGTTGCTATGTTTGGTATCTTATACAGCCTACACTCAGTTCCTCAGGCTCAATTCAGAACATCCACTACACGTAGCAATTAGTGTCATTTTATTATTATTATTATGAATGGCACAAAATCTAGTTTGCAGCAGGAAGCAAAGTAATTTCAGGGAGAAAGAACAGGGATGGGAGACAGGAAGCATCAACTTACTAGTATTTTTGAAGCCAGCCAGAGTTGCTGTTTTTTGCACTACCAGCACACATGAATCCTCTAATGCCTGTCCTTTCTGCTAAAACACAACTTCTGAAAATGTTAGAAACAGCATTAAAACTAAGCATTAGAATACAGCATTAAAAGAGAGTCCAAAGTAAACCTCATCACCTTCCTGTAGAGGTGGCCAAATAACTTTGCATATAGCTACTTCATGGACGTATTTCAGCTGCTGTACACTTGTACAAGTACCATTGAGCCCTAAGGACCACAAATATCCCTAGGCAGAATAGGTCCAGAAGGC
Organism: Dicrurus megarhynchus; assembly: GCA_013399195.1. Classification (NCBI taxonomy): domain Eukaryota; kingdom Metazoa; phylum Chordata; class Aves; order Passeriformes; family Dicruridae; genus Dicrurus; species Dicrurus megarhynchus. The sequence continues at coordinate 239,813 of VXAD01010626.1, forward strand.
TTCCCTCTGTATTTGCCCTCACAGGTGATGCTGAGCAGGGCATTAATTACTGCAATCTGCTGACAGTTTATTTTAAGGAACAGTGACATCATGATTCAAGGTCTTTACTTCTGTTACTATTGATGCCTTAGTCTCAAGGCATCACTAACCTGATTACATCAGTTGCAATTTGCAACAATTTTTTTGCACTTTGCAATTTGTTGCACTCGTATAAACCACCTCATAGCCTTTGTTTATGTAATATTATTTGTAGTTCTAAACAAAAACAGACCAACAAAAAAACAAATAAAGCCTACAAAAATAGGAATAGCTTTCGCCTCAGCTTTCTCTCATGTCAGTATTAACTGGGGAATATTCAAATTTTAAAAATCTCTTTGTCTGCTAACCTTACTTCTTATCAAAGAAACTGACTGTTTAAATGTCTTTGACATATTTACTCCTGAAACATTTTTATAGGAAATATTTCTAACCTCCCTGCTTAGAGTTGTTAAATTTCTGCCCATGGTGACAACAGGCATTCCTACCTCATGTCGTGAACTACATTGTAAACAACTCTGAGTCACAGCATCCAGTACTTATTTTCAAATTGGAAAGAGGCTGTTGGTAACCAAAGGAGGTCTCTCCCTCGCTCTCTCTCTGGCTGCTCAGGATGTTGCTGGGCAGTACCTGATCTTTGGTAGAGCACCCTCTTGACTGGTTTGGACTGAGCAACATTCAGATGACACCTTTTTTCTTTCCTACTTTCTTTGTATGTGTTTTTTGACACAAACAATGTACGTATGACCCACTTGATAATGCGTACTTTGCAGGTCACGTTCCTAAATCCTGAAACTGGGACAGTAGAGGTGCACGATGGCCAGGTGCTGTGGGAGCTGCAAAGACGATGTGTCTGTGAAAGATGACAGAACTTCAGCTCCACAGAAGAAGATTGAAGCCCAGAGAGCCACACCTGTAAAAAAAACCACAAAATGGGTAGGTCCGTATCACAGGAACATGATGCCTGACTCAGCTCCTCTCTTGGGATTTGATTTGTTCCTCCTCATCACCTCTCCAATTTCTCTTTGCTTCAATCCTATCTGCTTCTGAGCTTATTACTATGTGCCATTTCAATGCCTAAATGGCTCCTTAGCTTAAAGAGTATGTCCCTTTACTCCCCACATTCTTCCCATTTCATTGTTCTATTTTTCCTCATGGAGGTTTTCAATCCTTCAATCCCATTTTTTCTTCACCAAAAAAACCCCACCCCCAAAACCAAAAACAGCAACAAAAAATAAACCTATTTCTCTGAGCCTAGCCAATCACCAGCAAAATAAGGCCAAGTTGTTCTATGCAAATAACCTCCAGCAAAGGAATATTTGCTGTGTAAGCTGGTATAAGCATGACCTGATGATACAGCAACTGAAATCAGAAAAGCTTGCAAGATCCTTGAGCAGCCTTTGCTACCTAACACTGGTACCAGGGCAACATGCAGGGCCCACAAGATGTGATCATAAATCACACACTTGTACATAGATAGGACTCCTGGACTATCAGCTTTCTTCTCAGTCATCTGCTCAATGTTGCCTCTGTTCCTGCAACTCTCCCAAGCCAAAACAAGCATGGGAGGAGGGCAGGGTCTGTCCCTTTCAGATTCATGTTTACAAAAATTATGCCCATCTGCTCAGAAGGTAATCTTTGGAGCATGATGTATAGAAGCAACAGTACTGTCATTGTGCCAAAGCTTGGTCTCTATTCTCTCTGACTCACAAAATAAAATCATCCTTGTAAACATAAACTGTAATCTTATAAAACAATCCTTTTAGCAGAGCCCTGAGACAGACCAATCTCTTGTAGAGCTAAACTTACCAAACAAGGAATGCTTTTGGTGCCTGTCACAAGCTAGAAGCTCTTTCCTCTATGCAGCACTTCCCCTCTGACAGCAGTAACAGCAGACTGACAAGACAGGAACAACATGTCAGGCTGCAAGTTCTTTGGTTAACCTTACCCCTTAGGTTAAAACACTGGTATGGAAAACTTATATCAAGGAAAAAAAATCCACCTCAGTCCATGTTTTTCTTCAAGTGGTATAGCTGAAGTGACAGAAGTACTCACAGACACTGTCCCTATGCAAAGACATTCTGCTGACACGGATCTGATGACACTGATAAAGCAGAGACAGGTTTGCAGCATAAGCAATGGCTTTATATTGTCAGAGTGACATTCAGAAAACCATAATCTTATGTGTGTTGTGTATACCAGACTATACAAGACACAGGAAAAACATATTTTTTGCAAAACTTTTACTATCTAAGGCCTTAGCCCTACAGTCTAATTTATTCATGCACACTGAAAATTCCCTTTAGTGATCGTGTCAGTTTTCTTTGCTAGCAGGGTGAATCAGTCCCAGATAATGTAGCAAAAGCAGATACTATTAAGGCTAGCAGATTTTTGTGCTCACACCTGGGACTTCATTTTTTAAGGACCTTGCCTTACATGAAAGCAGAGCTTTCAGACATAGCCACCATTTGTTCAGTAACAGACTGTTTATGGTACTTGAGAATGTCACACCATCGCTGTAGAAAACTGTAAGGTGTTCTCTCCAAGGAGTCAACAGTGCTTTTGGGAATAAAATTCTGGAGACAACACAGCATCTCACTCCATCACATTGCAGATTCAGCAATCATAGGAGTGGCAAGATCAAACAAAGCATCCAATTTAATTCCCCCATTCTTTTTCCCTGTATTCCAGGTACACTCCAGCTTCTAAGACATCTGTGAGGTTATGAATCAACACAGATAATCCCATCCTTCACATGTACAGACACGTTCTCAGTAACAGAGTGGCAAATCAGTGCAAATGAATCCATTGATCCCTTTCACAATTCAGCCACAAATCAATTTAGTGTAAGATTTATGTGATGTTGAGAACAGCAGTTGTAGCTTGACCAATGATATAATTAGGCATGTTCTAAGTGTTTAGGGGAAAATGAAAGAGTAGTGTTTCTCTTAACAAACAGTAAAAAGGCACCGATGGAGCAATAATGTTTTTATTGTCTGCATAGTTCCAGTGACCTAACAGTTTTAGCCATAAATGGTATTTACGTTCTAGTAGCTTGCAATAAAACAAATCATTACTGCAATGGGCCATGTCATCACCAGGAACAGAGGAGCTCTTTTTCTCATTAAAATCAGCCACAGGCAAACATCTCCCACACACGGTGCAGTTTGACATCTGTAACACTATAGAGGACAAAAAGTAAAGCAAAGTCGGTCTAACCACATTGTAACAAGAGGGGATACATCCAAAAGGAACATCCCTCCAAGCAACCAAACACACACTCCCATAAGCAGGAGGCAACACCCTGGCAAACAGATATGAGATAAAATGAAACTAAATTCTAGTACTTGTGTGGTGACCTCACGAGACACCACCATGAGTACTGCACCCAGCTCTGGAGTCCCCAGCACAGGAAGGACATCAACCTGGAGCAAGTCCAGAGGAGGGCCACAAAGATGATTAGAGGGGTGGAGCACATCTCCTTCAAGGAAAGTCTAAGAGAATTGGTGTTCAGCCTGGAATAGAGAAGGCTTTGGGCTGACATAATTGTGGACTTCCAGTACCAGGAGTGAGCCAACAAGAAAGATGGAGAAGAATTTTTACAAGAGCATGTAGTGATAGGACTAGCGGGTATGGCTTCAAAGTGAGAATGGCTTTAGATTAGATATTAGAAAGAAATTCTTCACTGTGAGGGTGGTGAGGCACTTGGAACAGATAACCCAGAGAAGCTGTGGATATCCCATCCCTGGAAGTGTTCAGGGCCAGGTTGGATGGGCAACATGGCCTGGTGGATAATGTCCCTGTCCCTCAGTAGAGGGGTTGGAACTAGATGATCTTTAAGGTCCCTCCTAACCCAAGCCATTCTATGATTCACTGATTTATCCATGCAGGTATACTTTCACTTGTCCTGCCACTTAGCTATGTAGAAATAAGGATAACTTCAGTTATCCTACCCTCTTGGAAATCAGTATATGAAAATATTTCCACTGTGGTACAAAGGCACATGGCTCCTGCTTCTTTCTGTTTGCCCCCTTAGTAATTCAAATCCCACATTTCCTTTGACTAGATCAGAATTTTTCAAAGCTCCATAAATCAGGACACACAGAGCTCATCGACCTTTACTCTCACAAACACACCCTGTCCCCATCACCTCTCCAAAGCCAGCATAAAATGACTGGGATTCACTTTCCACACCTTCCACATCACGGATGTATTCCAGGGATTTTGTCTCTTATTGTACTTGCAGTCAATGAGTTCTGTTTATGGAGTGTTAGAAAACAGATCCAGACATTGTGTTACCCTGGCAAAATATTGCCTAGAGAAAGAAGGCACTTCCACTCAGTCATGTCTGCACAGGCATTTCAAGAGGCTTCATACAAACTGGAAGGGTCAAGGTATCCCAGTGGTAGCAAACATTTCATTCAGGATCTTGGGTATTTTCAGCCAAATTTTACCGCCAACTTTAAGCCCTCCTCTGCTACACTTAGCACTCTTTATATTTTAAAGATCAATTGGCCAGAGCTGGTAAGAAATCAATTTTTTTAAACATTGTTTAAATCTGTATTTTTTGGTTTTTTAGGGGTTTCTTCCAGACCTTTTTGAGGCCTGTGTATTTATTATATGCATGTAAAAATGGGATAAGATGTTTAAATAACTGGCCTTTCTGATTTATCACATAAGAATGTCAGAAAAAACATTGTGGGTTTTTTTTCTGTGCAAGACAATCTTTAGTTTTAGGTTTTATTTTTATCTAGTAGGTAAGACCTGACATTGTTAGATAGCTTAGCAGCTCACAGATAGCTAAAGATTGCATTTGGCTTGTCAGAAACCTGATAAAAAGGAGGCAAGATCTCTTTGAAGTCATATCTTTTTTTAAATCATGTTGCTCTTATCCCCAAGCTTCATAGTGCACAAACATATTTGTAAATTACATTCATCAGCAGTTTATGTTATACTCAATATAATATATAGTAGTTAACATCACAATAGTAATGTAAGATTATATATTATCAGTGATATTAAATGTGAACTCTGCAAACATTCTGGAAAGCAGCTTGACTGCCTTGTCACACAAGAATACCTGATGCAAAGGCAGGCCTATTCCCTTGCTTACTACCATATGGCAAATCACTTTAACATGAAAATGAAGCTTCTTTAGGGGAAGCTTTTAATCATAATTACAGTGAAGTAAACTATTAAGTGTTTAATTCTATCTTACATTACAAAAACTTTTAGCCAGGTCTCTCCAAAAACATAAGAAGTTTATTTTATAAAGACTTACTGAAAAAAAATCCATGGCATTAAGAGCAAAAAAGAAAACAGTTTACATGAAAATCCAGAAAATGGAATGACAGACTGTATGTCACAACAACCAGCACTTCTTCGTTAAATCTTTGAAATCCCTAATATCTCCCTGATTATACTCAAAAATGATACTTGGAGCAAAATGTACCACAGGAAACACCTGAGATACTTTGACCTTGTTTTGCAATGCACCTTTCCTCTTTGCTTTTCTGACCAACATTATGTTTTCAAGACAATCTAATTTTTTTTTTTTTAATTTTGAAAAATAGCACTCTCCTGTCAATAGTTTGAAAGCTCAATTATTTTCTAGGAAGAACAAAAAAATAAATGTAGGAGCTAAATCTGAATAGCTTTCAGCAAGCTGTGTGCCAGATTTCAAGGCAGTGGAACAGCTACATTTATAGACTCATCCTCCCTTAAAGTGTACGAAGTTCACAAAAATAGAAAAATTACATCATATTCTGCTGTATCATTCTCTCTCTGTTTTCTGCATTTTTATATTCCCATGTCTATGAAAAATGGCATATGGAATATGAAAACAAATTCATCTATTCACCATTAATCTTGTCAGGTTAAATACATACCTTTTTCTGCCAGCATTAGGGAAATAAGTCTTATAATTAGCAATAGGAAGTAAAAAGAAAACTGACAGAACTTATTTTTGCCTTGATTGCAACCTTCCAGTAGCACTGTAATACAATAGTCCATCTGCTTATGCCTGGGTGAGTTTCACATTACCTTTGCCCATTTTCTGGTGTCCTTTGGATAACATTTGAAACGCTGCAACTTCCTCATCAATCTCTATACAAGCCAAAGAGTTCCTACTAGAAACATATGATTTAGGGAGAGCTTTTAAAACTCTTATCCAGAATTGCAATATCCGTGCTTATTTGCCAAACAAGCAAGATGCACCCAGCTTGAGAAAATTCCAGTCTCGCTTGAAGATAAGATTTAATGCCCAAGTTGTCCATGAATTATCACTCAGGGTAGTGGGGAATCCTGTCCAGAGCCATCACTGCTTCCTCACTGCTAATTTTCACATGCAGCCCCCATGCCCCAGAGCAGCACAAATGCTCCCTTGAGCTGGAGTCAGTGTCCTCAGGTCTGCAGACCAGCCAGCCCCAACCCCACACAGCCCCAGCCCAGGGGTGTGTCAGGACAACCTGATAAGGGAAAGGAGCTGCAGCAGCGGTGGAGCAGGAACTCCCTGAAGAAGCCTTTGCTCTAGGGAGGATACTAGGTAGCTGCTTCATTTCCCCCTTCAGCCCCTGGCAATAGAGGTTGGAGGCAATCAAATACTTCCTTATGAGGTTGATTGTCTTCAGTGATAATTATCACAGCATTAAAGATGTTATTGGACATTTTCACACATATTTTTAATTTTCAGAATGCTCTAACAACCGGAATAGTGAAGTTAATATACAGAAAGAAGTTACGTGGTTAACTTGTGCAAGTGTAAATTTTACTCTACTGTCAATCTTGTTTAGGGTTTTTTAATAAAACACACCAGAGTTTGGTTCGGCTGATGTGTGCAGCGCTAATTTTTCAAAAGATAATATTTAGACTATATTGTCTTGTAAAAACCATTCACTAAAACTTAAGCAAAGTGTTTTTAAAAGCATAATTTTACCCACAATATCTTACTCTTATCGGAGATGATCACAAATTTTTATATTATACCTGAATCTCTGGCAGAAAGATGAGAAAAAATACTCATGTAACAAACTATCACTCACTAGGTCAATAATGCAAATGGCTCAGACATCTGAACACCTGCATAGGGATCCACACTGGTTGAATTTTATTCCTATACATTAACATTTTTGGAAGAAGAACCTAGAATAGAGAACAGTTTACCTTCCCGCTAAAACCAGTATTAATTGTAACATTGTTAACAGATTGAAATCTGAGCAGCCTCTCAGATCTAACTGGGGATTTATTCCCTCCCAAAGCACTACACAAAAGAATAATCTCTACCAAAAAAGGCAAAATGGAGTACAGAAGGAAAAGGCAATCCTATATGAAAAAAATGCCAGTCTAGAATACTCTCAACTACACCTTCTTAGTGTTTCAAATAAACCATTATTCATTCCTTCATCTGTATGTCGTATTTAATTGGACTTTCCTCCTAATGTTCTTCCTGCCATGTGCTCTCTTTCCCAGGATTATGGATGATTCAGCTAATATTCCAAAAACCACCAGTTTTCTCTGCTCTTCTCTCCTCAGTGGCTAGCATCATCTGGTCTGTCCAGACTACAACAAACATGTACTGTGCTTTTTCCTCTCTTTGCAGCCGGGCTCCAGGCTCTCAAACCCAGCTCCCACTGGACTGGGGAGAATGTAGCACTGCCTGGGTGCACAGTGCCATTACCCAGGATTTGCCTTGTCCTGATCTTTTACATCAAGAGGCTTTGCACAGGGAAATATAACTCAGCATAGTTTCTAGGTCTACCATATCAACAGCTTTGACTCTTGACATGTGTATGAACAATTTTGTCAAAGACTCTAAGGCAGTTTTCCCTGGAAGCCAGACTTTTTTCTTCATGACTGAATTATGCTTTTAGGTCCATATTAATCTTAATTACGAGTTGCCTAATATCACTCTCATTCATATGTGTGTAACTATGGTTTTAACAAATTGCTTGCTAACTTTCTTTTAAATTTGTATCAGAGGAGAATTATGTGAGTTACATCTTTGACAGAAATGTGTAAAAGCCACATGAGGTATGTTGCCGCTTTATGCAGCCTGGAGCATTTATTGATGCATTATTTTACTCTACATTTAAAAACATTAAAGCCACATTTTTGTGGCTTTTGCTTCAAACTCAATGTACAGCTAACATTACATCACGATTTTCTTTTCAAAACTTAATAGCCTTTTAGCCAAAGAAGTGTTGTCCATACATTTAATGCAACGGTACATCTCTTATGGTATTAGAGCTCAGGGGACGCTGCTGTCAGGACTGCAACTTTTCCACTGCTGCTCTTGGGACCAGACATCTGGATCCTTTTCTTCATTTTTGATAGCTCACAGCCCAGAAAAATTTCTCACTGTGTCATAAAAATAGGATAAATAACTGTGTTAACACAACAGTAGTAGGAAACAACCCAAAGACTAGACCAAAAGGTACGTGATACTTTAACTTTACCTCTGTAGGTAATAGCAAAATCCTGAAAGGACAGCAGAGTAAGTTTTTTCACCAAAGTTCCATAAAACTGTCAATGCAAAACAAAACAGAGCTATCCCAGTGATTTAAATGCATCCAAAATATGAATAATTTCAAAGCACTTTCAAGAACCCTAACCCTCATTCTGCACTTGCATTCTTGCTTCCATGAAGAAATTACCTGAATTTAGCACTAAGTTTAGCTGACTCTAATGCAAATGTCCCCAACACGTGGCACTTGAGTCCTACCAAGTATTGAGTCCTGCTGTATTGCCGCAGCAACACAATACAGCACATGGTGTTCCCATTTCTGAGGGTAGATACCAGGAACCTGAGTGAGCCACAAGGAATTGTTTTTGTATTGAATCATGAGACTGCTTCTCTGCCTTTTTGTGGCCCTGTGTGGGTGTGTTTCTAGCCTGCCAACACAACAAATTAAAACATTTCTGATTGCACATGCTTTTCTTCTCTGTTGTGGCCACTGTTACGTATAACCTGCTAACTTTTCTATTAATAAAAGATGGTTCAAATAGAATTACAAAACAAAACCTGTCAGAGAAGAAGCTCCCTCTTCCCATAGCTCAGTGGTAAGAGGACTGATCAAGACCATTATGCAGGATGGATGATAAGGCAAAGCAGAAGATACAGATTGAGGTCACTTCAGTTTCTTTGAGGTGGTCTGGCAATTGCCTTCTGCTTGCTTCTTAGACATGAACTAGGAAGTGTCAAAGAGGTGAGGGATGTGAAAGAAAGAGACGTGGTTCTTCATAAACTAGGTGTAATCGGAGTTGGTAACTCCTTGTCACTGGTTATTGTAAATGTTAAGAATTTCCGTTGATCAAGAGGAAAACCATGTCCAGGATCATGGAGAAGGAAACCTACTGAAGGTTACTGACTGTAGAGTGACTGCCTCAAATTTCTTATATGTTTGCTGCTACAGGCACTGTATTTAGGCCAATAGGCCTAAATTTAGGCCAATAGGCCTCTGACCCACTGCAGCCCTCTTCACACACTTGTATATGATTAGTTTTTAAAGAGGGCAGCTTACAAGTAATGTTTTTTTATTATGCTTACTACGACCTAGGGTAAGTGACATTATAATGGTAATTGAAATGCATTTTTCACTGGTTGGGCTCATAAGTCTTCTCAGTTCCTGGCTAGTACATGGAGAATTAGGATACCATTTTCTGGTAGGCAACAGGAATTGCATGTCTAATCTCCATGTATACTGAAATGAAAATGTACTTCTTAGTGTTTGCACATACAGACATCCTGCCAAGTACATCAGCAGTTGCTTGAGTCACAGCATCTGCTGAGTTTCTGAATCATGCTCTTAACCTTGAATGTAGTAAGATATTGGAAACAGCTCCTGATATGTTTCAGCTATTATATATTTACATACCACAGGGAGTGTGAAATATGCAACAGTCATAGCGTCTCATTAAAAGAATCATACTCCTGTTTCCACCCAAAATACCTGGATGAGGGTTGGAAGGAGGCTGGTGCATTCACTGATCCCCCAGTGCAAAGGTAGTTTAAAAAAACCAGAGTATTCACGTTTTCTTTCCCCATGAAAACCACACCAGTATACATTTTTGGTTTATTCATTAAAAGATTTCAAATGTTTACCTAATATAATTCATCTGGTGCTTTTTGTACATGGCAATATTAGCTGTGATAGGCAGGGCTGCTATGCAGAAGGACCTCAGGGGGCTGAAGGGCTGGGCTGACAGCAACATTGGGAAGTACAGCAAAGGCCAGTGCAACATTCTGCTCTGTGGAAGCAATCAGGCCATGCAACAGAACAGAGTGGGGATCAATTGGCTGAAGTGTAGCTTCACCGAAAAGGACATGCAGGTCTCATGGAACACAAGCTGAATATGTCAGCAACATGCATTTGTCCAACTAGATATTCAGAGATTTTTACATCATAATGTTGGGCAAATGCAGGTTCTTGTTGCCTGCAAAAGCTGTGGAATCTCTGTCCTTAAATTTATTCAAAACACAGAACAGCTGCTCTAAACTGACTATGCTTTGAGTGGGACAAGTTGATGTCCACACAGCTGATATCCAGAGGTGATTTCCAACCTGAATTGAGGGGTTATTCAATTATTAGCTCCCAATTACAACAAGTTTTATTACCTTCTAAATAATTTCACATTTAGGACAAAACCATTGTGCTCCCTCCTTCCACTGCAAGCCCACTAAATCACTACTAGCAATTTAAAAAATCCTCTTAAAACTAAACTGTCTAAGATTATAAACCAGATGTATGTAGTCAGACCTCTGTGTTGTTAATCAAGGTCTGGAACAAACAGAACAGACTTTCACTGCTAACTCCAGCAGCAGCCAATACGAGATGCTCAGGGAAATATCAAGCACTCAGTCTTGTATTTAACATTGGATCAAGCAAGTGGCTGGCACGAGCCCCCTGTCATCACTGGACCTCTGTACAGGAATGGCTCAAATCTTAAGAAACAACTACATAAAAATGAAGTGAAATCTTCAGCAGCAGCTGGTTCATTAAAAACAGATAAGACACTGTGGGGAGTGGTTTCTGGAAGGACCAGACAACCATCTTTGAATTTCATCTTCCAGGACGCATATCTCAGAGGGTTTTTTTAAAAATAAGTAAAGCAGAATAACTGTTCCACTAAACACCTTCTTTACATCTATCAGCCAGTCCTTAGAACTGATTGCTAGATGCAAAGAAGATGTTTAGCAGAACAGTTATTCTGAACAAGAAATCACATCTGGATCGCTGCGTACAAAAGGGCAACCAACAGGTAATATTTTCTTTATCCTTTTTAGTTATTTTTTAATGTACTTTCTCTTATAGCGCCTAAAAATTTCATGTCAATGTGTTCCACAGTTCAATTGCACAGTCGGCAAAAAAGTATCTTTTTCTTGCTCCAGTGTAAGAAGATTTGGCTGAGGATTTTGTAGTGTGCTCTGTTTTTTACTCTGATGATACAACACATGCAAAGAGCTACGTGATAACTTTCAGCTCTCTCTGTGTCTCTTGCGCCCTCCACAACAGTGTCACACACTCTCTCCCACCCGCCATATTTCTAAAGACACATCTGAGTTCATGGCCTGAATAAATATTTTACTCTGTATCTCACCCAGTCTAAATGAACAGAAAAGCCTCGTGGGAATGGAAAGCCCAATCAGAAATATTGCTAGCCAGGTACCATTGGGAAAGAACGTGCTGCTATCTGCAACAACACGTGTAAGGGGAAGCCACAGAAAACTCATTTTGCGCTCCAGCTGACTGCCTGAGGCATACCAAAATTGAACATGTGAATTCCCTATGAATAAAATATATTCATAAGTGTTATTTTGTTCTGAGAGTTGTCACTTCCTACCCAATGGGGTGAATGCAAACAGTTGAGTTGTGGACAACAGCATAACCTGTAGCAAGTCAATAACTTTTAACACAGAAACATTTTAACACACAAACATTTTTATATGTTTGACCTCTGTACTTGGAGAATTCACATTATCTTTTAAAGTGTAAAAAGCATTGGAGCACACAAAAGTCTGACTACACAAAATCTATGCAAGAGCATTAGATTTAGATATAGTCTTTTCAGGTTTATAGGCACCCTCTGGCTTAATCCCTGTGCCAAAAAGTATGATTTGTGAATTAGTGTGTCATTAAGATGTAAGTAAGTCTGTAGCCCGTAGCAAAAAGCAGACAGTTGCTGAATGCATGTGCTTTCAGACCTTTCTATACATTGAAGACTTTAGCCTGCAGACTGTCATTCCAATAATATTGCACTGTTTATTCAGCCACTACTCAGCATTCCTGGTTTTACACCATCAGAGAGAAAGTAAACAGATAAATTTTGCATGCAGCTGTGCTCAGCTTTTTTTTTTTTTTTTTTTTTTGCCACATTATGGCCTCTTGTTTTAATGTAAAAAGGGCTATGCAATAATTCCATTTACCCACACTCCCATTTTACAGACTCCTTCAGGAGCTGGTTCATTCAAATAAAAAATTCGAGTCTGATCTTCCCGTAATTGTGCTATGTTTGAACTATTTTCAAGAGGTTTGCTTCCTTTATGTGCTATGAATAATTCCCGTGTTCAGAGACTTTGCAGCTGTTCAAGCTGCAGCTCATCTTTGAGTAGCTTTGCCAAAATTTAGACACATACTTATGCATGTGTGTGCATAAACATATACACAAACTCTTGACAAGCAGAGTGGTAAAATATGGAAGATCTAATCAATATGTAAAACTATTCCTAGGAGAAGAAATGCTTTATCATGTTTGGCATGCCAAGTTAACAAATTTGGAATTTTAAAGAAATAATGAATCCAGTAGAAAAAGAAATCTGAGCACTTAGAAGTTAGCTCTACTGCACTGGTTTCTACCAGGCTTCTTGTCTATCAGCATCCTCCTTTCTGGTGCCTCTAAATCAAACTTGAACCAATGCTTCCCCCACTAGTAATAGAGGCCGTGGATAAACCTCATTTTTATGGGCAAAGTAGCAGAATGGGAAAGGCAGAAGCAAGCATGATTTCTAAAGAAGAGTTCAGATGTAGAGGCAATAAATAGCAAAAAGCCCCAGTCCCTAAGTCAAGCACTTCTGACTGGACTTTGTTTCCTCTCTGAGAGTTTACTGCAGATCATGCCTACATTTTTCTTTTTCAGTCGTTTTCAAGATAATTGTTTTGTTTCCAGTCTGTTCCTTACTATTCTTACTTGGAAATGGCTTTTTATTCCTGCTATCTTCCCAACTACCTTCCTGTCATCTGCACATAAATAATGCAACTGAACAGGGATGTAAAGCCTGACTAAATTAAATTTAAAATAACCCAGACTACAAACTCAGAAAGCTGAAATCAGAAAGCTGAAATCAGAAAACCTGCTCAAAAGCAAAGTTCTACAATGGAATTCCAATGTAACTTTTACTCCCTCTTACATTTGTCAAGAACTAAGTCTGGGTACAGAGTGATGCTTCACAAACCTCTGACTGTAGAACAAGTTCTCCCCAGCTCACAGTAGCTTAATGATCCATATGGGCAAAATATTTGCAACTGTCTAATAAAAATACTAATCCATTGATGCTAATGCTGTGCTATCATTGTAAAATGACCAGCTGGGGAGAAGCTGGAGTGTTTCACCAACTATTATTGGAAGCCTCAGCAGAGGAATCACTTTTAGTTTGTGAGCTGCAAGTTGAATCTGCAATCCTGACTTCTCTGTAATTAAGGAAGAAGCAAATAACTTGTAACTGGTTGTTTGCTACCATGTGCCGTTTGGAGCCTCATTAATACTTATTATTCAGAAACAGATTTCACTACTTGGATTTTTAACTGAAATTTATATTGATGGGAAATGACCAATCACTCCCTTGCCATACACAGTAGATGGTTTTTTTCAAAAGAATGTTGGAGAATGAACAGAATAAAAATATCCTTTTATTATGTGACCTCATTGTCTTGTTCCAGAAAAAAACTCCTTCTAATCAAGTCTATATGGTGTCCAGCACAAAAAAATTTCAAAACCTGGTTGAAGCCTTTGCGTGCTCAAGCAGTGTTAAATAACAGTCAGTAAAATGAGAAAAATAAGTTCTGCGTGATTCACTCTTTGAAAGGAAATTGGTACCTTTAACTTTCATAAAGGAGAAGTATTCAGTGTACGAATCAATCTCTAGCCAGAGGGAAAGAAATAGTAACTCATCAGAGAATCCTCACACTCAGGCTAAAAACTCATGAGTTTCTGAAATGGAGCTCCTTAAACACAGGTTGCTTTGCCTGCACAGGGAAAGCAAGTCATTTAAATGCCCCACTCTCATGCCACCATCTGTCACAAGGCCAGTAAAGAGGTGTCCAACTAAATTATGCTAACAATTTCTGAATGATCTGTAGCAGATGCGTGCTTTGTGGAGTTGCTGAGGACATAAATAATGGGCAAAATCCTGCTTCTCTTACTTTCATAAATAGCTCTATTTTAAGACAAAAGTGTTTTACTTTCTACTACTGCCCTGGACTATGCAAATTGATTCTGTTCTGTTGCTTTACACAAGCTTGCACATATTTACATTGTGCAAAATTTTTAAAACCACGTAAGGTGCGGTAGCTAACACACGAGACATGAGGTTTGGTTTTGTTTTTTATCTCTTAGGAGGCCACAGCTAGCTTGCTTTCATAGGTCACTGCCTTTGAATCTCAGAAGTGTTCTGCATAGTGACTGCCTTACATCAGCTATTACAATAACCCCTAGCAAAGAAGATAAGATCTGAGCTGTTATAACAAGCAGTAAAATACCAGGTGCCTTGAAAACTAAGCATATTAAATATACAGACCACAGAGGCTGCTCACCCAACCATTTTAACAGTGTGACAACAGGGCACAGGATTATTATAGGATCATTCTGGTACGCAGTGTTATCTTCAACTGCACTTTTCTGACCCAGATATTTTCAGTGTGCCTCTTAATGGGGAAAGCTCATGGAAACAACCAGAAGAGGTCCTCGTTCATACAGTGATGTCATGTTAATTTTTGTGCTTTTCAAATTCAGATGCAGCTGTTCTGACAGACAGCTTCTCGGGAGTTCAGGAAAGGATGGTAGAGCAAAACAGCCCGTTTCCATATCAGGGGACTTTCAGGAACTTTGAAAACCTTCCTGACAGGTAGTACCTGATAGGAAAAGACTGCATGGATGAGTAGAATTGGTCCACTACAGGGAACTGTCTTAATTGCTTCTTGTTCTTGAACACTGAAGACTGCAGCGCCCTGAAGATCCTTTGCCACAAGAGGTTGCTTCTCGTCTCCTTGCCGCATTCACACAGCACTGTCAGCGAGAGGGAGAGCCCAAAAAGGAAAGGCCAGAGATCCCACTCAGGAACAGCAAACACAAAGAAATTCACCCAGAGCAAAGCATCTTTAGCTCTGTGCAGCAAATGGGCTCTGAAGTTGTAATTGTTACATGTCAAAGAGCTTCAAGTCAGTGTGGATAGGGGATGGGGGATAAAAATCAAACTTGGTGTTCTGGAGGGTGCACATTTTGCATACTGAGGGTAATTCCACTGGTTCCATCTTGAAAAGCAGATAGTAAACTTCCACAATAGTAAGAAAAGGGCAACAAAAATTATCAGGGACATGGAGAAAACAGTTTGTGTGAAGAGAGACAAAAATAATAGTCTTTAATTTAGAAAGCAACCCAGATTGACAAAATCTACATATGAAAAATAGTGGGAAATTATTCTTTATTTGTACCTTCTACCAGGATTAAAATTTTAAAAAAACAGGAAAAAAAAGGAAAATTCAGTTTTTTTAAATTATTCTTTTAAACACATTGCGTGTCAATCAGGTTTGGAACATAATAGTGCCACATTGAGGCCAAATTAATAAAAGAGTGCCGAAAGACTTGTGGAAAATACATCCTTCAGGCTGTTTGATAATTACAATTTGAAACCAGTTCAAGTAGACCCTGACAGCTGTTTGCTGGAGCCTGAAAGGGATACAGTACTATGCCTATATCTCCAACTCCTTGCCAAAGAGCCTCACCAAAGTGTAGGATACAAGGCTAGACAAGTCTTTGGTCTGACCTCATGCTACAGTTTCTTGTCTACATAGAGCAATCCCCCCCTTATCTGTTGACAGAATAGGTAAATAGCTATAAATTTGGTAGAAGCTGAATGGAGAATCTCTGTCAGGTCCCATTATCTACAAAACAGTAAATAAAAAGAAAGAAAATAAACAGAGCATGGAGTACTGGGGTGGGTGTGGGAGAGGGAAAGGACAATAAAACTGTAACTTTTTTTGAAGATATTTTAGGCACTGATTTTGTTCAGCAAGTCTGAAGCCTTGCAACCTTCTGCCAAATGAAATCTGACAGTGAGAAGAAAAAATCAGTGGCATTCTTCAGGGTTTTCTATGGATTTTTTAGCATCCATACTTATTTGCACTAATGACTAGCTGATTATTCGTACTGTTTCAAATCATAGTAAGAGAAGGAGTTCCATTATGATTTGAAAGGAAGAGTACTTATCCATTCACACTGCATCAGGAGGGGGGAGGTCTGACTTCAAGCTTATTTCACAACATTCCTGGTGTTAATTAATAACATCTGAGCCCCAAATAATGATCCATGCTGCCAGACACTTGCATCTGTTTATAAACATAACTGCTAGAATATATTCATGTATTGCACTGGGATATACTGTCTGGATACATTGTATAGTTCAATAATGAAGGAAAACATAGTAAAAAAAAAAAAGCTGAAAAGCAGCTGAAGCTGAAAAATCTTCACTTTTAGGTGCATCAATCCAACAGACCATCAGCTGTTGGACCATCAGGGAAAGACAAACCTCTTTAAGGGTAACCTGAGACTTGTAACTGCCCTAGGTTTGGTATGTTTCATAGTATCTAAATATATAAAGCATTAATATTTTTCTGGTGATTATTTTCTTAGATCCATTTTATAATCCACTCTGTTTTTCTGCCTTTAAGGAAAATACATTAGTCCAAAACTTACCTATTTCAATTAGCTGTTTTTTCAAGTGCTTACCCAATTTTTGCTTCAGTATAGTTAGATAGATTCACTGAAATAAGGATTTTTACCTGTTCTTTGGCTCATGTTGAGCTCCTTTTTTAATTGTTCCAAGGAACTTTTCTCATCATTGAAAAGAAATTCAAGTTTCTCATTTTCCACATCTAATTGTCTGTACAATTCTTCACAAGACTCTGCTTACCCCTAACCTGCCACGAGATAGCAGACTCAGAAAAGACTTTTCTCATGAGTCACCTGCTACTTTCTTGCCAAAGTCCTATATGAAAATTGAGGGCAATTTCCTACAGAGCTCCCCTGACAGGTGGGCTCATTTGAAACTTGAACTGTTAATTATTTCTTTCCATCAGCCACTCAACTGCTTATTCATTTAAGTTTCTGCAAATCCTTGTAAGTGTTCAAGTGGGAGTATAAAGGGATTTTGTTCCTTATAAGAACTTATGAGAACTAAAAACATCTCCCCTCAGGTTGGCAGGAAGATTTGGCTATAGCTGAGACCTACCACTACTTTTCTGAAATTCTCTAAAGCCATTTTTACAGACAAAAGCAGATTTGACATTAAGGAAAACAAAACAGAAAACCCCAACAAAATCAACCAACCAACCAAAACTACAACAATCCCTGCCTAGTAGACAAAGACATTAATAAAATTTATGCAATATTTAAAGTGCAAAAGATCTAAAAAAAATCTGGTAGATGAAATAAGTATCAAAATTTCTTTAAAATTAATTCCCTTACAGTTAAGAAAATTCTAAAATTAAGACTATCTGAGTAACAGAAATTAATTCCTGAAAGTAGTCTTCAAACAGAATAATAGCCTGAAGAGAGGAACAAGGAACTTGTGGAGATTTCTTTCAGGCTGGCAAACTCAAGCTGCACATTACTTTAAGGTTGGAATTCATGTTGTGCATTACATAAATGAACAAACAAGCAGTGACCTTGCTCTACCTTGTTCCCTACCAACTGCTTGCTCTTGTATTATTTTTGCTCTCCTGTAGATCAGTTTTTAACTAGCTGTTCAACTGTAAGTTTTGGTAAAGTGAAAGTCCATAGGCACATGGGCTCATACACCTTACATTTAAGTGACAAAGTATCTGAAAAAAAAGGTTTGAGTTTAGTAAAAGCTGGAGAAAAGGCTCAATTTGTAACCATGCAGATAATTTTACCTGTGCAACACAAAACAGGCATCAGTGAGGCAAGGAAGATTTGCATTCTGAAAGAACAAGAAAATTATTTCCATACAAGAAAGAGTATGTAAGCATTGGACAAATTACTGTCACAGCTTTATATTTCAAATTACAATAAAGAAAATAGGGGGAAAGGATCTGAACATCGCTGTCATAGTCTGAAGTCTTTGCAAATGCCTCTGGAATTATAATTTTAAACCACAAAGATCAATTTAAATCTTATTGTGTTGTATTCTGTATATATTTGTTCAAATAAAACAAAGAAGGATGGAAAATTCAACTAACCACTGTAAAAAAAATTACTCATCATCTGTAATAGCTTTGAAATCTCATTTTGACAAGACAGTTATTCTGTGCAAACAAACAGCATGTTGTGAAAAGAAGGAAAGTGAGGAAATGCAAAAGCTGTGTAATACCATTTCCCTTTGGTACTGGATGTTTTTTGCTGTCAGTTTAGATTTCATCACATTTTTCTAAATCTACTGTTTACGGTGAGAAACTACTCTGGCCATATTAAGACAAAAGTGCTGTGCACATTGGTGTGTGCTCAGTTACTACAAGATTGTTTCATTGAAACAAATATGTTTCTTATTTGCATTCAGGAAGAGCAGCTGTTTCTCTGTGTATATTGAGACTAACTTAATTCTGATAATATTACATTTTGACTCTAGAAATATGTGTCTTAGTCTTACTGTAAAATTAGCTACCAAAAATATTTCAATTATGAGACACTACTTATACTACAGAAACTATATTTAAAGAGTGAGTGTGGCTGGGTACATTATTTTAGCTAATATGTTTCTTGCTGGTGTTGGTACTGAAGTACTCAATACAATTCATTTAGGGTTTTTTAAGACACATATTGAAGAAGTGTGTCTTAATGACTGCCATGGCAGCTTTGGTAGACCAGGTATGGTATAAAAAGAACAGCCAGTGTTCCACATTACTTTGGAAGACCATGCTTATTCTTCCAAACCAAAGAAATTTGCAGTTTTCATGTCAGGCAAAGGCTGCCCTGGTGCCTAGAATCACATCATATTCCATACCACACCACTGCACAATGATAGCAAAGGTAGACACTGAACTATGATAGTTTGCAGCATACTGGTTTCTTTATCATGGAGATGACACAGATTTAAGTCTTGACCAGATCTGAGTGGGATCTTACCAAAGATTACTAAAATCAATTAGGATAAAAATTGGAAAGACATATGGTACAGGAAAAAAAACACCCCTAATGCTTCAATATTGGCTAAAACTTTTATTTTGAGCCCTCAAGATCACAGATTATATTAATTCCCAGGAAAGGATTCTCTTTAAACTGTCCTCAGCAGCTGTTAGTCACACTGTTCCTAAATACCTCTGCTAATACATATTCCAGAGTTCCCCTCAACAAATCTACTCCTGTACTTCATTGTACTTTCTAACACACAGCGCTTCCCCACATCTGAAAGTTTTCAAGGCCTCAGACCTCTCGCATTACTCCTGTCCGGATTCTCTGCCACTTGTCCAGGCCTCGTCTGAAGTGCATCACCCCAACTTAGGTGACATAAAGTCTGAGTTAAAGCATTGTGAAAAGTTAAAGCATTTGAACTACATAAGATTAATTTCTCTTCCCATCAGGATAACATCTATAATATTGTTGTAGAAGTTTTCCAATGCTATATGGCATTGCAGGGAGCCACGAAGACCATGGGGAGCAGGTTTCACAAACCTCTGTCAAAAATAAGCAAGGCAGCAGACATTACCCCAGTTAGGGGAAGAGGGTTGGATTACATACAAGTCCTTCCACCCCCTTTTCCCCTAACCACATTCCAGATGCTGAAGATCTGCTGTTAATTATACTCCTGCCACTTAAAGTGCTTCTATTCTCCCCTCATTTCCTGCATAGTTAATATGGGTGTCCCCTATTCCATTGCTCACACCACAGATGAAAATACTGCATATATCCATGACCACCCCCTGGTGAGCCCCACAAAACCAGTTCTTTCAATTTGATCATAAGCTGCTGGCAACCCCTGTGACTGTGTTTTTCCCAACCAGTCACACATTTGCTTAGCAGTGGATACCTGTAGGCTGTGTTTCTTGGCTGTTTTGGAGACTGTCACCTGAGGCAATATCAAAGCTTTGTTAAAGAGACATTGCTTAGAAGTGCCTCACTTTTCTGTCTTCCATGATGTCACCAGGAGACAATTAGGCTACTTTTGTATGGTTTATTCTTTGCAAGAGACACTTGCTGGTCTTGATAGGTGGGTCACTTATTTGTATTTCTCTGGGTTCAGAAGTTAAGTTGATTGCTCTTTATTTTCTGGGTCCTCCTCCCTTCTTACTTTTCTGCTTCTCCCCTCTTTTCTCTTTAAAAACCATGATTACAGTTGTCCTTTTATATCTCCTGGATCCTCATCCACCCTCCATGCCATCTTGAAGCAACAGGGACAGCCTCAGTTACCTCGTTAAGTATTCCAGGGTGAGTTTCATCAGGCCCTGCCAATTCATAAGCATCTCTAACCTGTTTTTTCTGGTGCTAGTTAGAGCACTTACCCATCTGTCACCGATGTTCATTGTGCTAGCCATCTGGCCACATTTATCCTGGTTAGTGAAATTGAAGCAAAAAGGCACTTAAACACTCCAGTTTTCCCAATATTTAATCTTAGTTTTGTCTTTTCCTTGGGATTTGTTCAGTACTTTCTCTTCCTATCAATGCAATTTTAAAATAGTTTTTTGTTGTCATCTTTATTTCTCATGTTCGTGTTGACTCTAGCAAGCCCTGGTATTTTCTGGAATAGATAGGAAATATATACATATATTTGTGTGTTTGTGTGTATATAGGAATATATATATGATATATATGTCATATATATAGATATATAATTAAATATATATTTACATATATAATATAGTAATTTTTTTATGCGTGAGCAAAATGACCCAATCCATCAGTATTAAATAGTAATGCGAATCAAATTAAGAAAACAAAAGAAATTTCTGAAAGATAGATGACCCCAAGACAATGTTTTAATAAAACGAGTTAAATAAACAGTCCAGGTTAAAATAAAATATTTTTGGGTCAATTTGTTTGCTTTGCCAAAAAGGAAACAAACAAACAGAGAAACGCCAGAATTTACCAGGTTTTTTTACAAGGAAGATAAACAATGAAACTGAGTTACAAGTTGTTCATCTATCTCCAGTGCTACCACTAACACTCATTCCCAGAGGTTACTACTACAGGGAAAAAAGTACATCTACAAAAAAAAAGAAAACTGTATGCCAGTCCATAAAACTTCTCTTATACAACCATGTCAGTTGCTGCTTGCTTAGATACAAAGCAAAGAGCCTTTTCTCTGCATTTGAGGGGTTTTTCATTAATATTTGGATTTTTTAGCTCTTATTTGATGCCATATGAAGAGCTAAGCCTGATAGGATGTGACCGGAAGTAAGATTTTGCAACACTGTAGCTTTGACCATAGGCAGTTTGTTAGAAGACAGCATGAAAAAGAAGAGCAGTGCTTCCAAAAACAATGTAAGACACTTTATAGATAGTAAGTAAGGACCAGGAATTCCTCAGCATTTGAAAGGAAAATAGGCTTATATATACAGACAGGAAGAAGGCCTTGTGCCCTTATTGTGGAAAGATAAGCAGACTAAAGGAAAAATCAGAGGATTTGGAAGATTCCTAGTTTGCTGAGTTTGTAAATTTACTGGATCTCAAAGCATATCTTAGCTCCAATATTAAGTATTTGCTGAAGCAGGTTGTGTTTGCATCATAGGACTCCTGGAATCTTTGAATCATGGATGAACACCTCTAAAACACCTGGGTTTGTTTGCCTACAAGTCACTTTCTTGATACCAGTCATCCCCTGGAATGACATCAATCAACCTTTAAAACTATAAGTTCAAAAGCTGTATTGCTTTTTTTCTTTTTTTTTAAGTTTATAATTCAAATGCACTTTATATATGGGAACATACTCAAAGCAACGTGCTCATCAATGAAAACATACTTGGCAACAAACATGCAACAGCTTCTCTAATATTAATAAGACTTGATTCAGAGGAAGTTCAGAGGAAAATTCATGCCATTTTTCCAGTCTCATCATATTTTCCTTTCCGTTGCATAACAGTGTACTTCCCTCACAGCTTTACAAGAATTATCCTTTGGGTCCCACTGCATCTCCATCAGTTTGTCCCACCAAAAGTATAGCAGGGAAGACCCACATTTACTTCTCTAAGAGTCTGGAGCCTGATCATAACACCATGTCCTTCCAAGGCCTTGGGGTTTGGCTGCCTTGGGTCAAGGCCAGCCCTCTCCTGTGGTCTCTACTTGAACTTAATTGCAGTCAGACCAGGTACTGGCTCATCTGGACCACTGACTTGACTATATAACTCTTTCATTGCTAGGGACCCACCCATGGACCTCTTGAGTGGCCCTAGTCACCACATCTGGACCTGCTCTGCACTTCTAGTCTGGGCAGCGTGTGATGGCTCCATTTCTCAGGGAGGTCATGGTGTTGACTCCTCACTGTGATCCTCGGCTCCCGGGTTCCCTTTCCTCATGCAGCATCCTGCTTCCTGACATCAAGCAAAAAGAAATCCTGAAAGCGTTGTGTGAACTTTTTTATGGTGAAACCTGGTGATAGTTAAAAGAAGGTCAGAAATTAAGCTGCACTTCTGGGACACTGGGAAAATTGGCAGCCTTCTAGGGCAACAAGGCGTGGGAAATATGCACATACCCCACGGAGCAGAGTTTCTTCTCTGTTAGTCCTAGCTAAAGAACTGCTGAGAAATCCACATATTTGGCAATTTTATCTTTATCTTCTTGGGGAAAAGGCCTAAAAAATATCAGTGCTCCTCTCTCCACATAGAGATCAGAGTTGGGAAGCTGGAGCATGGCCATGTGTTTCCTCTGGCCACACTTAATGGTGTTACAGGTGCAATTCAAAGGTTACTGAACAGTGCAGCTGCAAAAGGAATGATCACCCCGATCTTCAAGCTGGCTGACTTTCACTGGCTGAGCTCCCTGCCTTTACAAGGATCTTCAGCTCTTTCTGTTTTGTCATATGTATCCACATATCTGGTCTTATATCTTTTTCTTTCTTTGCAAAAGGAAACAAAATGCCTCCTTTCCACAACTACTCTCAGCCATTTCTAAGAGACAGATCGGATGGAGGATGATGGAATGGCATTGCACAACCTTCCCTGTGCTGTGACACTTTTTTTCTCCTTTACTCAGTGCCCCCTCTGCACACATACAAAGGAGAGGTAAAACCAGGCCAAACCTCTTGCCACCGTGTCCTGGGTGATGGAACTACAAGGGGTTTTACTCCCTTCTATAGACACACTGAGGTCAGAGAAAAGGAAAAGTCCCACAAAGGACTGAGGTTTATTTTGCCTCTCACTTGTTTTCTGTCCCTCTGGGCACTGTCTCTTGCAAGAAGGGCCAAGACTTTGCAGGGCTGACTTGTTTTTCTCTGAAGTAACCTTCTGAAGTCTACAAAATAGCAATTCAGCTCACTCCAGTCACTTCACAAATAAATACAGGGGCAGATCACCAGAAAAATTACTTAAGTAGAGGATAAAAAGGAGGAAAGGAAATTGTAGATTTATGCAATGTAAATCAAAATACATTTGTGCCAGTATAGCAAAAAGGATGTACATCTCCCAGGCAAGGATATTTGTGCCTCCTCACAGATTTGTCTCTGAAACATGAGAGAACACAACAGATGCATGTTACATTGAATAAGTAATGTACACATTTAACTCATATCTCTTTGTGTGGTGCAGCAGGGAGAAGTCTCCTTTTCTCGCTGGTAATTAGAAGGTGCAGCAGATGGTGAGGCTTACTCTACTTGGTAAGGTCCATTAAAGGAACTCAAACTGCCAAGTGATTCTTCATTAGAACAGGCCTCTAAAGTGTACCAAGTAGCTTTTCCTAGGATTTAGGAAACATCCTTTTTTGCAGTAATATACTGCTAAAATCATTATTCTCATTCTTACTGAATGGTTTTCTTGCTGGCATCAGGAACATTATTCTAATTATAACACCCAGAGGCACTAAACTATGGATGCATGGCCAGACACCATCTCTGTCACTACCCAAAAGAGCTTGTAAGTCAAACAAAAGAAAGAGGCATTGTTATCATTGCCCATGTCAAAAAAAGAAACCAAAGAGGTCGTATCTTGTTATCATGGCAACACAGAGCCATAGACAACCTGGACCATAAATTCAGATCTCAGTCTGCTTGAGCCAAATACAAGAAAATTTCTCAACCAGTAGCAACTTAGCCTTTTCAGCTTCAGCTCAAACAACTGCACTCTGAAAAATCACCTCTCAGAAATGGCTATACCCTTCCTTGAGAAGTTTCTCTGTTTTTTCCTTTCTTTAATGTCACATGACCTTTCAGCTCTGGGAGATTATGAAGAGGTACACACAGAGATTGAAATGAATGGTGCTTACTTCCTGCCATGTTCGTTGCTTGGGATAAATAAGCATTCATGTCACGGGGTGAAAAATAATAATTTCTCTCTGTATGTGACTCACCCAATCTACTAGGGCCTGGCCATAAATGAAGAATTTTCGATAATCCCTGTGCAGTTGTCATATAAGTTCATAGTGTTTCTCAGGGGTGATGAATACTAGAAATCAACATTAATCTTTCCTCTTTAATCTAGCCACCAGAGCACTCTGCTAATAGCTTTTCTCTCCATCATGGGAGAGGAAAAGCAATTCTACCCTCCCTTAAAGGGTATATGAAATATACCAAGCACAGATGCCACTCAGTGCAGTCAAGTTAGTACTCCTTTGAACTAAACTTACATTCAAAACACAAATTCCCTGCTTGTCTTTGCCTCAGCTTCCCCCCAGGTCATACATGCTCCTACACAAGTATTACATAGAGCTACTAACGAAGAGTAGGAAGAATCACATCATAAGCCCAGAACCAGGTATACTGGCACTTCTGGGCACTTTGCCAGCCTCAGCACCAAATCCTGCAGCACAAGTGTTGGTCCTTCTCTTTGCCACCTTCCCAGAAACAAAACCAGAAACAGTGCAGGTGCGTTTCTCAGGTGGCCTGTGTCAACTGAGTCCACACAGAATTACAGAACTGACATTTGTGATGAACACATTTCCTGCAAAGTGTCTGAACAGGGACTTAACAGGCCACAGGAAGATGAGTGTGATTATTTGCAGGAGAACTGCTGTAGATATGTGTACAAAATAGAGTAATAAATAAAAAAATGTCCTTGGTGCAATAACTTCAAGTGTTTCATAGATTAACGTGCCAAATATGTGATGACTATGTCAACAGCATTGACACAGGACCCTACCAACATATAGGTGTGTCAAATGGTCACAAGGCACAAATATAATGCAACAAAATAGAAAAACCTGTGGTAATAAAGGATTCCTAAGATAATTTATATCAAGTCCTAGGTTCTGGGTAGTTATTGTTTGGCAAGAACGTGCCACTGTTGGATGCTTTGCCACCTGAATAAGGTTCATAAGTGATAACTCTGAAACTGGGCTGGACTCTGCTGGAGAGGCCAAGGATCCTTGGCTACATGTTAATGCTTAAAGGAAAAGCCAAAATCCGTTGAATGATTTTTCAAACTAAATAAATTGGAAGGTGTGTGGTCTAAAATGTCTGAAAATATAAACACTGAACACGCATCTATATCATCTGAAGTAGCTTAAAACAATAATACACTGTTTGCTATCAATTTACTCTCTGGAATCATTCAGAAAGTATTCCTTGTAAAGGGAATTTCCTCACCTATCTTGCCTACAATTCAGGTTGAATTCAATTTTCCATGTTTCTTCTGGTTTTAAGACTGCAGTCTCTCCAGAGAGACTGCCAAACATAGAGGGTAGGTGAATCACCACAACCACAGCCAGAACCATGAAGAAACCCCAGTAAGCCCCTCACTCACAAAAAGCACCTCTGCAAAGCAGACCAACACACCAATGAAGCAGATCCTGGTTCATAAAGAATTTGCATCCAAAGTTAAAGAAAAGGAAAAAAAAGTGAGGAAAATACGCCTTTCTGTACCAAGAAGGGATTAGTCATCTGCTTTGTGGGGATTTTACTACACAGTAATATGCTTCCATAAAAAGAAGCCTGATTGCTACTTACTTTGCCACAGTCATGGTGGACTACAGGCTGTCTTGGAAGTTAAGATTTTGCAGACAGTGCCAGTGACTGCTCTGAGCAGATGCCCCAAGCCAGGAACCTTATGCTCGGTTCTCCAAGCTGCTTTATGTGACCTTAGGCAAACATCAAACATCTCAGCCAGAGCAAGTGGGATGTGCTGGGAGATTAGCATATGATTAGGACACCAAAAACACAAGCAAAACCACAGTGTCATATGACAGCAAGCCTGTGTGCGACCAGACAACAGTTAATGGCTGCATTTCCTTCTCTGGTTTTTGTGTTCATTGCTTTGCTTTGAGTCTACATATTGGGAAAGATCTCCTAAATACAAACAGAGACATAAAGCAATACATTTTTGTTTTCAATATTCTTGGGTTTGTACACTGAACAGCAAAGTTCTAACCTAATGCTGGTGTAAAATGGGTGGGGTCAAACATGACATGGCAGCCAGGAACTTCAGAATATTACAAATGCTCATTTTTGAATCTTTTGTGAATTTCTTCCCTTTAGTTTTGATCATACTATGTAAAATTAAAGGCATTGGGATTTAGAGATAAGGGGGGAATCTTGGGGGTGCTGAAGATTTTTAAATACACCAAACCAAAATCTTTGAATGCAATTGAAATTCAAGTTGCAAGCTACTTAACATAAGACTATAAAAGTGGCTGTGCTTGGTAAGACCATAGGTTTATTTAGCCCACTGTGCTTTTCCTTACAAGTGCCATATGAGAGTACTTGAAGAGGGACCTAAGAGCACGGTAAGTATTTCAAATTTTTCCCATCCAACCACTTTTTGCTTGGAAGGGTGCTGAGCTAGCTGGGGTTTCTACAGTTTCAGCAATTCTCCATAGATTTCCATTTCATGAGCTTCTCAAATCTCCCTTGGGGCACACAGGAGCCTCTAGTATTCTCACGAACATCACAGTTCTCCTGCCTTCTGTGGGAGAAGCAAACTTGTGATATTTGTCTTCGACACTGCTCCAAGGACCAGACCACAGCCTCTTGTTCCCAGGCTGGAAGAGATAATGAACAGCAGGTTCTTCTCTGCCCACTCTACACACTTCCATGCTTCACAGACCTTTGCCACAAGTGGGACATGGATTTACACTGAATCACGATAATCATGTTCTCAATTTTAGTCACTGCTCCTTTCCTCATATTTGTGAAAATCTGAATTGCTTTTAGACTGATACCGAGCACTGAGTTCATGTTTGCATGGAAATATGAGTCATAACCTCAAGATTTCACTCCTGGGTGAAGATGGGAGCTCAGAGCTCATCTTTTCATTTTCAAACTTAGGTTTGTTTTTCCCATATGCATGACTTCAAATTTATCAATTTTGAGTTTCAGCTGCCTCATTTAATCAGTGTTCTGCATTGTATGAGATATCCATTTCTGTCTTCCAGAATATTCTTGTTTACTACTGTAATTGTTTCTTTGTATTTAAAAGAAACATAATTTGTTTTTCAATAATAATTGTGCTAGCAGTTTCCACGGTACATTATTAATTCAATCACAGAATAAGAAGCAACACTTTGTATTTTTAATTAAATATTTCATTTTCTGGGAAACAAAAACATCCTTAGAGCCAAGTTTCAAAAGTTGTAAAAATTCCTATTGTTGTCTTTACAATCAAAGATAAGAAAATGCCATGTGCATTATGGTACTGAATTTTAGTTTGGAAACTGATACAAATTTTCTGAGATTCTCTTTAGGCATGACTACCTGGGAGAAGAACAAAATGTAAATGATACTCAGTTATCTGATACAGAATTAATTGACTTGGAATATGTATTTAATAAATTATAAGTATATGAAAGCATTAAATAACAACATTACTTACCTTATCAGGTTTTAGACTAAAGTTGAAAGTCTTCTTTTTGATTTATTCTCACTCAAAGGATAAAAGAAAATTTCATCACAATAATGTTTGTATTTAGAAAATTACCAAGTAAAAGTATCTACAGGGAAATAATCCAGTTATTTTCTCTCATTTGGTCATTTAATAATAAGTATTTTCCTGGACTATACAAACTTAAAGACAGTGAAATAAAGAGAATTAAGACAGAAAATAGAGTGGGCAAAATTTCAACTACCATCACGATAATTATTGACCTGTTATTTTTTGAAAACTCTATTTCTTAGTTGTGAATGAAAATTTCTGGTTCTAATACTCCCATATATTTTAAACATATTAAAACCAGATTTTATTATTCCAAGGCTGAATAATCCAACAATCTCTGTATGTCATCTTCCACAGAACAATATCAAGTTGACCAGATATTTCTCCATGTACTTCAGCTGAGCCACAATTCCACTCAAGACTGAAAAGCCAGAAAATTTTAATCTGCAGAAAAATCTGAGAAAACTACTCTTTAATAAATACAAGTAAAACTGCAATTGTAAGAAACTTCTCTGTGTGCTGCTCTGCAGCATGGAGAGAACACATACTCATGTCCTAGAGGTAGATTGCACCTGGCATTCCTGGTCAGAGGACTTCTCTTTGAAGTTTCATTGTCAAAAGGAGATTCAGAGATGTATCTACATCTGAAACTGATTCACAAGGGTCCAACCTCTATGTGGAAGGTGATGATAAATTCTGTAAGCCATCTTTGCATCCCTGTTTGTAAATGGAAAAATAGAATAATAGCACCTCTGTAAAGCAGTGTCTAACAAAGGAAAGAAAAGAGTATTTGACTTCAAGAACCAGAGAAATCTGTCTCAGCTTGATTAACCTATAAGAGTAAGCAGAAGGGGGGCAGTGTAGATAAAACCTACATTATTATCTTTTTCTAAAGAGTTTGATGAAGATGCTTTGAATTAACACATGTCTATTACACAGCTGAATTCTTAGGTAGTTTTGGAGGCAATTGATACTAAGTATTGTGTCCTGGAATTTCTACATGTATTTTATATGAAAGTTGTTTTAACAGGAAGCAAGATAATTTTCAAAAGAGCTATTTATTTTGTTGTATATTAAACCTCAGAGCAGAATTCATTACCATCAGCCTTCAGAAGAGATGTGAAGAGCAGTCCTACTGAGTTGCTGCTGCTATCTCTAGAGTGGAAAAGGGTTTGTTCATTGCTGGGGAAAAGCCTGCTATGCACTTTCTATAGGAAACAGCTTTGGAGTTCTTACTGAAGGGATCATACTCAGCCCTGAATAATATCTCTTTATCTCTGGCCAGGAAAACTAGGAAGAAAAATCTGTAAGAAAATTCTCTTCCCTTAGAGGAAAAGCCAGGAATAGCCTTATATGCCTATGTAACCAGATAGGGGGCATCCCACATCGATTCCTGTGCTTTAATCAGAGGGTGAGGAAGCTGCAGAGCCACAGACAAGCAGTTGACAGGACTTGGAAAGCTCTAAGAAATCCTCATGAGAGTCTGTCTACACAAGAAATCCTGGTCGATAGGGTCTCATTCAGCCCACACTCCATTATAAAAGGCCATATTAACATGGGCTTGGGCAGCCAAAAAGTGTCATTCCTTGGCCTCAGAGCTGGACAAGCATGGCCATAAGCATGTGCTTCTTGCTCTTTGAACAGTGGCAAGAGGGACAGCCCACTGCCAATTGCATAGAACATAACTGTTCCCCCTGAAGCAGGACCCCTTATTTCTAACATATTTGAGTGGGGTACCAGAGGTGGCTTGCTCTCTGCTGCTTCAGCATGCAAAAGTCTACACCATGATCACCCAGACATGTCTGCAACACAGACGAGAGGACAAAGCATGGGTGCTCCTCATGTGAAGGAGGGAGAGCATCTGCTTGTCAAACTTGCGACAGTTCATGCATGGATATGTTGTTGCTCTCATGTGAAGCAGGTTAGCTCAGATTAGCAACTGACAAAAGGTTTTTATTCCTTTCTACATTTGCTGTAGACACATAACTATCAATTGATCATGGAGCAAAGAGAACAGGATGGTAGGATGAGCTGTTTTGTGATTGTAGTTTGTGAATTTGCTTGTCAAACTCTGATAAAGCCATTTAATCCTTGAAAAGAAAGAGAATTGGATCCACAAAGTCATAGTGATGGAAACGGAGCCTCATGATCAGAAACATCCTGCAAAGTCAAACACCTTGTTTGGCTTTATACATGGCTTCATACTGTTCCCCAAAGTCAGTAAATAGATACCAACATTTAACTAAGATTTACTGAGAGTAGATGATCAAAGAAGAGAGAGAGGAAATAGTAATTTGGGGAAATGCTCTCAAAGACACTGTCAGGGCACTGCATGGGTCAAGGGCTCCCCAGGAGCCATGGGGATTTCCTTGGAGCCATCCCAGGGCAGGTCCTGGCAGCCAAGGCCTGTCCCACCACCTCAGCCAGAAGCAGGGTAGACAGAGGGCACGGAGGCAGCCCCATTCCTGGGTATCCCTGGGACCAGTGACAGGCTGGGATGTGGGCCTGCAGCTGGTCCTGGCTCAGGAGGCACAATGCGGAGCAGGGCATGGCTGTGAGGACCTGGACACCAGTCCTGCCTTGCCATCACTGGGACAGGGGCTGACAGCCCAGGGGGGCTGACATGAGCTCCTGAGCTGTGGGTAGGGTGAGGTGGCCTCAGGGTGATGAACACAGGCAGGGCTGACGGTGTCTCAGGGACGCAGCAGACACAATATGCAAAGTCCTGGGCAAGTGTCTGTCCTGGGTGCTCAGCTGGCCAGGCCAGAGGCTCTGAAACTCGGGAGCCCCTTAACTTCAGCCTCCCACTTCAGCAGTACCAATCCCACTGTTACTTAAGTCCTGTATCTGCAGTGCTTGTGCCAACTGTTTACACTCAGTGTCCATTTTGGGCTGGGTTCATTCATTTCAACATTCAAACCTCTCTTCTTCAGCTCTGCACTGACTCAGCCCATCCCTTTCCATATGTCAATCATCCCTCCCCAAGCTCTGTAAGAGATATAAAACCTGTTTCAGCATATAAGGAAACAGCTCCTGAAACTTCCAGCTTTATCCTGTTCCTATTGCATACTGCCCTGCAATCATTCCTGTGCT
Source organism: Dicrurus megarhynchus (assembly GCA_013399195.1). Classification (NCBI taxonomy): domain Eukaryota; kingdom Metazoa; phylum Chordata; class Aves; order Passeriformes; family Dicruridae; genus Dicrurus; species Dicrurus megarhynchus. The sequence goes on from VXAD01010626.1 coordinate 271,174, forward strand.
TTCCTTTATTGCTGGCTGAGCCATAGGGAAGCGTGGTAGATCACCTCCAGAAGTTCTGCTTACTTTTAAGTAGCAGATAATGTTACATTTTCCCAGGGAGAGTTTATTCATTATCAGTTGAAGTCATTCATTCTTTTGTTAGGCTTCAACTTTACATGTAAACTAGTTCATGGGGTTTTGTACTTTTTAATGCACCATTTGGCCACCAGTGACAACCCTCAACTACCCCCTTGAGCCAAAACTGCTTCAGATAGTGACAACTTTTCCATAAAAAGTAATTTCTTGCAATGAGGTTTTTCATTGTATCATGTCCTGCCAAAAAACAGCTGGGAATGCTTTCCTCAGTAGTTTATAAAAAAGGTAGAGGCTCAGACAACCTTGCCTACGTAGGGGCAGGCTCTGTAGCAATCAGGCATGGGGAGCCCATGGCTAGTCACAGCTGCTGATGCGTGCACAGGACTTCATCTTCTGGCCTGCTGGGACTCACCCTGCCAAAATCCACACGACAGCTAGAGCAGTAAAGCTGTGCTTGAGCAAAACAACAGCAGTGAGGCTGTGGCCTGTGTTGGGATCACTCACTTTGCTTCCAGCACAGAAAAAGGGACGTGTCCGCTGAACCTTAAATGCGAGGTACAAGGCTGGGAGTCTTCACCGTCTATCTGGCCTGCTTGCTTACAAGAATTTTAGGGTCATTACACACAGTTCCTCTGTCAGCACTGTAAATCCCACAGAGAACAGTAGATGACATTTTAAATACTCCAGAGCTGTAGCAGGCAAACTTTATGCGCATTATGAAATTTTACTTCCTTTCCTGATGAGCATTTTCCTGATGACGTGTTTGTGATGTAGATACGGCTTTCTTTTACCAGGACAATTGAGCCTGTATTTCCCAGACAGTGATACTCTAAAACAAATGAAAGTCCCAACAGACTCCTCGTCTCCCTAAGTGCACTTTTTAAATGATCCACCACAGAGAATGAGTTGCAGCCCCTCTTCAGATATGGTCATATGTTCCTTTATGTCTTCTCACGACAGGTTTTAAGAGTTGAGGAAGCATAATGCTGTTTGAGTCACATTAATAACCCTGTACTGTTCTGCAACACATTGTGCACAAGGTTCCACAAATAGGATGGGACTGGAAACTCTGGTCTCTTTACCGGCCTCCCACTATGGGAAACTACAACAAAGCTTAACACAGCTTGAAATAAGTTTTTATTGTTGCCTTTAGAACACCCTTCTAAATTAAGAGCCTTTTAATTCAATTCTAATGCTGGAAGAACAAGGTCTGCACTGGTCACATCTGCTCGTTAAAGGACATAAGAAAGTGTTCTGGGGGAAAAAGATGCAGAGTGAGTGTCCTTCCTATGCCTTCAGTTCTTCTTCTCATTCATTACACACCTATCAAAGTTGACAGAGGCTCAGGCAAGCGAGTACCAGCAGCAGTTCTTCCACTGTGCTGGCGTGACTCACTCACCTTACCCCATACCTGCAGCACTGGCCCTGCAGGGAAGTAGCAAGTAGTCGGGCTGTGAAAGACTGTGTCGCACAGCACACACCTGAGCAAAGAGGGATCCCATGACGTTCACTGCTGTAGTTTGGGAAACACCCTTCCACAGGGAAATGCAGTACACGGGTTCTTAGGGCAGTGCTGAGCTGAGCCAGTGTTCCCACGCTCACTGTAGCTATGTTGCTCCCAAATGTGGATGTCCTGCAAAGACATTCAGACACCTCCACCCCTGGGGTCTGCTACTTAAAAAATTAGATGCCACTTCTTTCCTTCTGTCTGGTCAAGATGCCTTGTTCACTCCTTTTCATTTGCCTGCTTAAAGAAAAGGTATTTATTAACAGGTAGTCAAAGTTATCTGATTAAATATGTTGTGGAAGGGCAGGAAAGTCTCTGTAAGACAGCAAAAATTCTAGGGTTCAATGTCCATGTCCCTGACTCTGAATATAGTCCTGGCAAAGAGTGTTATAGCATGATGCATCCTTTGCATTTCAAATTCCTTTTATAGAACCTTCGCAGCTAAAGTGTTGCAAATGAAATCTAAGCATCATGCTAGAGAAGCCAAGGTTGGTTTAGTGAATTTTCCCAGGGTTCACATGCATTTTGGATAAGATTTCTTTTTTCTGAGGCATTGCATGTCCAATTGCAATTGCGTAGAGAAAAATCCCAGGAATAGAAACGAGGGTATTGCGTCAGCTAGATTCCGTTATCCTTTATCCTTCTGTCATAAGGATAGGCAATGTTTTCATCTTACTGACAGGAGGAAGGCAAGACTGTTGAATGATCATAACCACAGCAGTGTTTTTTGTCTATCCCTTGCCCCCAGTTCATTGCCTCCCAAGATACGATTTTAGCCCTTTGCTCACGTAGCCTACTTATTCAGATTTCCTCTCCTCTCTGCGCTGTCATGTGTATGCGTCAGACATACATTCCTCACAAGCCCACTGCGCTGTTCAACCAGGCAAGGAGAGAAAATGCCAGAACTCTTTGGGGAGATTTCGAGGATGGGTGAAAAAAGGTCACAGGCACAGCAGAGGATCAGCCAAGAGCACAGGATCAGCATGGAATTTGTGCTGTCAGCCTGCAACCAGATGCTTTGTCTCAGCACTCATCATACATAAAGCCCCCCAAACCTAAGGCATCACTTTGAAAAGACAGGACAATCTGTGATTCTAAACATAACATAGCTGTGTCTTTTCTTTGATGTTAAAATATCTCTTTATTGTCATCCTCAATTCATTTGCTTTCTTCTCCACACTGGTGCTTGTGCAAAATCAACATTGAACTAAAAAGAATCTAATTTTTGACCCTATGAAAATGACATTACAAATGTAGTAGAGGCATTTTATAAAAGCTCACTACAGCTAAAATGATTGTACAAAAATCTCTTCTGAGTTAAAGAAAACGAAAAGTCAATACATACTTGAATTGCGAGTTGTTCACTTCATGCTTAACTTCATATTTAAAGTGAAATGTATGATTGTATATTGGTTTTATTCAAAATTTCTGGGGAAAAATAATTAGTAAAAATAATCAAACTGAATATCAATTTACTTTTTTATTTTTTATTCAACTATGATGCACCAAATGCATTAAAAACTGTTCTATAGGTATGTATTTTTGGTTCAGAACAATGTGCTTTACTATTTATCTTAAAGTAAATTCCTTTATGTCGACTCATCAAACTATGTTTTGATGTCTACAAAAATACATTAGTACAAAATATTTACTTCAGGGAGATATGAAAATATTAGCTTCCACTTTACAAAGATATGAAGTTCTCTTGTATATCATGGTAAGCTATAAAATAAAATGTAATTCTGACATTAAAAATACTATTAATTTCTGCTCATATACACACCAGGTAAGAGAACATGATGGTCTTACTCAATACTCGGAAAGGCCATACACACCTGCTCTAATAATGTGAATTGTAAAGAAACTGTAGACATTCACAAATGTAGCTACATTATTAGCTTGCCAGGCACTAAGCAGAGCTGTCTTCATGGCCATGAAAGGCAGAGATGCAAAGGAAATGGAAACCAAATTTACTGGTTTTCAACAGGAATACGTAGACTCGAAAAGAGTTAACTATGCCATCTTCTTTTTAAGTTCTGCCTTTAGGAAAAAAGGAATAGGTGAAAGAGGATCATTTCCAAATATGAGGGAAGCGATAGACACAGAGTTGTGCATAAAAAAGAACAGACTTTGAGAGTAGAAGATGAAGGAAATAGAACAGAAACATTTTCACACAACAAGTGTTCGCCAATTCTGCCTTAACTAAATATGTGGAAGTCAAATTGCACTCTCAAAATGTCCATTTAGAATCTTGTTTCATCTAACTTCTGTTCAATGCTTCTTCATTTAACTTCTTTAAATCAAAGCCATGGCTTCAGAAGTCTGACTCCCACTGAGGAAAAGCTGTTTTATAGAAAGTTAATGCAATTAAAAATATTAACAGAATAATAACATTTAAAAAAAAACCCAGAAAAAAAACCAGTCCAAAAATGTAGCTAGCCAGAAAGAAGCTAGCTGGCCTTCAGAATGGTCAAGGGAGGTGATCCTTCCCCTCTGTTCAGCACTGGTGAGGCCACAGATGGAAAACAGTCTCTGTTTCTGGACTCTTCAGTAAGAGAGACACATGAACATACTGCAGAGAGTTCAACAAAGAGCCACAGAGGTGACTGAGGGATTGTAGCATCTTCCATTAGAAAAATCTGGCAGAGCTGGGACTCCTCAGCCTAGTGAGCAGATGGTTTGGGGGGATCTTGTCAATGAGATAAATACCTGATGGAAGAGAGCAGAGAAGATGGAGCTCTTTCCAGTGGTGCCCAGTGTCTGGACCAGAGACCATCAGCACAAAATGAAATGTAGGCAGATCCCTCTGAGCATCAGAAAAACGTTTTCTACTGTGAGGATGACCAAGCACTGGCACAGGTTGAGCAGGGAGGTTGTGGAGTCACCATCCTCAAAAAAAGAAGTTTAGACATGGTCCCGAGCAACTGGCACCAGGTGGCCCTGCTTGGGCAGGGGGGTTGGAAAAGATGATCTCCAGCAGTTCCTTCTATCTTCAACCAACCTGCAGTTCTTCTGTGAAAGATGTTTCTAACAAAATCAAACAATATTTCCAGATGCTATGTTTTCATACAGCAAAAAGAGAGAAAACATGTAACTGGCAGTTCAATGTATTTCTTCATTGAAACTTTTCTCTGTGAACAGAGTGTGATTTGGTGAAAGCTCCCAAAAAGCTTTATGAAGTGGGAAATAGGTTTGGGAATATTTATCTTAGAAACTACACCAGTCTGTTGGTACTTATTTAATGAAGAAATAAAACAAGAGGTATTAAAAAAAATTTACACTAACTAGATTTGATTTGTCCATTTAAAAAATATCAAGTTACTAAACAAAAATTTAATGTGTCTCTTATAATGTCTTTTAGCCCTTTTCACATCTCCAAAAATGCAAGATTTTGCTGGAAGACCAACCCTGCCCTTTGATAGTGATTCATTACAATATGCTGCAGGGTTCTGCTGCAAGAATGTGCTGCTATAATGTGACCTTCTTCCTGTAAAATAATGCCAAGACTTAAATAATGTGCTTGTTCAAACTTTTAAATTAATCAAATCCAAGCACATTTTCCTAATTCTGATATTATCTTACGGCAGGGAGAGAGAGAGAGAGTTCATACAACCAAAAATTTTACCACAACAGTGCTCTGTGATATATTGTAATACAGCCTCATTACTAGACGATCAAGAGTAGGAATTTGCATGACAAATACTGAGAATAAAAAAATTAAAAAAGGTCAAAATCAAATATCTGAAATCTTCTGGAAAGCAAATTCAGCTGTTTCCTACAAGGTAATAGATGAACCCCTCCACACGCGCACACACACACACACACACATTGTTTCATCTAAGATTTTTCTTTTTCTTAAATATCATCCAATGGCACCAGCTCGTGGCTGCTCTGTGAAAGCTTTAGGCCTGAAAGTCCTTTTTTTGTGAAGTGATTTCTCTGTACTTTGTGCGGGTTCTTTGATTTAAGCCATTGGATGTTAAATCTGAATCATGAGCAGTCTCAGCCATAACCTAGTTCCTGCAAATATGGCTTTTCCAAACCAGTGAGCTGGCAGCCCAAATGCACAGTGAAAAAAAACTTAAAAAAAAAAATTAAAATCTAAGTTGTTTGTTTGTTGAAAAAAGAAGTCATACTATGAAAAATATAATCTTCTACATTTCCTCAGTTATGTGGAATCCTGAGAAAATACTTAAATTTACCAAAACACTGTTCTTTAGAACTGTTAAATGAAAAATGAAAATGAAAATGAAAATGAAAATGAAAGCTGTTAAATGAAAAACTCCTAAACTGATCTTTCCACCTTGCTTCCTATTACCTATAGCTTCCCTCGCCCCCCAGCAGCATTATTTTAAGAGCCAGGCTGTCTTCAGCAAGCCATATTCTAAACCATAATCTGAAGTTAGCAGCAATGTACCCCACTGGCATATCCGTAGAATTAAGTAGAAATTTGCATGAGCTAGGTCATTATTTCTTTCATGTAGGAATAGCAAAATACAGCTCGCTGAAATTTTCTCAACATTACTTTCAAGAAAGATTGGAAAACTACCCCAACTATGCACTGCCCTTCTGGGCATTCCGTTCCTGAAATCAGTTTGTTGAACTGATGCCTTCAGAATGTCTTAAAGAAACAGATAACTCTTTTTCTATTCCAAACTACTTCATGCACATTTTAACACATTCCACAGTACAATACTATTTCATCTTTCTACAGATAGAAAAGTATCAGTTTCCATGTTTTGTTCCTCTGGCATCTTCCCGAACGAGCCAGCTCAGTGAGTGTCTATGTGTTACTGCTCTGAGCACTGAAATGAGTGGGTTTGGGCAGAGAAGAAAAGGGTTCTTACAGCTGATCTATTTTATTTGGTTTTGCCTCCTGCTGAGTTCATGCAGCACAATACTGGTTCCATCTGCGTAAAAACACCATGCTGGAGAACAAGAGGAATAAAATAACAAGCTTTTTGAAATAATGGAGTGTATTTGTAGCCTACAGCAGAGGCCAGTGTCAGGCAGAGGATTTTGATGTAGTTTTTGCACTTTTCAGTTCCCTGCCACATTTCCTCCGTGAGCTAGAAAATTCACCAGAGATTCTCAGTACATTTCCCTTTACCTAACATTTCCCAGAATCAGGACAGGACGCCATCCATATTTTGGCCATCAACACTTCTTTCCTCTGTGCTAATCTTCATCTAATTCAGGGGAAAACCAGTACACATTGATGGATACACCCCAAAATCTAATTAGTTTAACACATTCATCATTTATTTCATTCAGTTTTCTTTACATTTGCACTCACTAAGGACTGTTTGAGCACTCCTACGCACATATAAAGAGTATATCATTGCAATGATGTTAGGCCAGGGCTGAGTGTTACCAAATGATGGCTCTAACAAAGATCTCCATATTTCTCCTAAAATTAAAAGGTAGTAGACATAAGTAAGAGGTGGAAGAGTAGCTCAGTTTTCTGACATTTAAAACCCTGTACATGCTTTGCAAGAAAGCCATTTGGCTGCCCATTTAGGGAGAACTTTTTAGAAGTAATTATTCCGCACATTCTGCCACATTATTCCTCCCTTAGGACTCTTCAAAACACAAGTGGTGTTATTCTTGATGCCAGCCCTAGAGCTTCAGGGGTTGTTGTCTCTACAGAAATGAGCTGTGGTTGGTATGCTGGAGTCTATGAGTGGAAGGCCCATTAGTTCCTAAGAGAAAATTTCAGGATGTTACTGTCATCAGCGAATGGAAAAGCAGGATACTTTTTAATTGGGTGTTTTTTCAGCCTCTGTCAAATATAAGTGGGAACTAATGCAAAATCATCAACTAGTATTTCCATTGAGAGAGCACAGTCAAGAGACTAATTTGCTTCAACTTCCTTGTAGTTCTCCCAAAAAGTGAATAGAAATGGCCAGAGGCATCTCTCAGCTGCAGAAAAAAGAGAAAAATATGAGAATCTTGAAAGCCTCAGAAGCTGGAGGAGAGAGGGTTGTTGGGTGGAGATACAGAGAGAAGTGTAGGCAGTGCCAGGACCTTCACAGCAATGAGGAACATGGATGGAAGTGGGGGTTCAGCACAGTCTGTTGGCCAACTTGGGCAGGGGGAAGAACCCAGACCTGAAGAAAAGGCAGACTGGAGCAGTTGCTACTTGGACAAATCACAGTCCTGGGAAAGCCAAAAGCAAAGTGTTACACCTAAATCCAGCTGGCAAAAAGGATGGAGCAGTATGCTGGGATGGTCGGAGAAGACAGCACGGATGACCGACAGCAGAGTGAGAAAGAGATGACTGGAAAAAGACTGTGTTCCTGTGCAAGCAGGAGGCAGAGAGATACTGAAAACCTGTAGATTTGAATCATAATAAAGATTTGGAAATAAGGCAGCAGTGGGTTAAATCTGCCAGACACGTAACAGAAGCGTTCACCAAAGGACACTTGCACACTTTTGGTGATTTGTGAGTGGTCAGGCTTATTTCACCCTTAGCTCATAAGATGAATATTTCGAAGTTGCAGTGCGAATAACTGACTAAGCAAGTCCAGATTTGGTCATTAAAGCAGATCATGCTTCTTAGCTTTCTTGAATGCTATTATATTAAGTGGATTACTACGGAAATAGATATGGAAGTATTTCTGAAGCCATAAATATCTCTAAAATGTGGAGATGAGCTTTTGAAAATTTTGCAATCTGCCTAATTCAAATGTGGATTGTGATGCCATTGACACTGCACATTCTAGGTAGTTCAAAAATAATACTGAAACAAAGGCAATGTCAATATTATCCTCATCAATGCAAATCCTCAAAGGGACTAAGTTTTCCTGTACACTAATCCAGATGTTACTCAGTTTCTGGTTAAGCCAGCTGATATTTCATCTAGGTTTTGCGATAGCTCTGTCTTTGTAGTGCCAGGGGTTTTTGATTACCATATGGCTGGCAAGTGTGCAACAGTCATTAAACAAATACACTTTGTAATTAGTTAGTACACCTGCTGTCAATATGCACTATATCTGTACGGCCTTTACATTGGGTTTTTCTGGGACATATGTACCTCAATAACAGAAAAATCCTTGATCATTTTCGCTAGAAGGACAATGAGCAGATTGTTACAGCAAAAGTACGTTCATGAACTCTACAGACAATCGTGCAACTTCTGCAACAAAGCACTAATAGCCCAAAACCCAACTAGAAGTGAAGACAGTAGCTCCACAAGTCAGCAGCAGCAGTAGTTCTATAACAACTAATACAAGCCAATTTCTGTCTGCTTCTGATTCCTGAAGGAACAGGCTACAAACTCTCCATTAAAAAAATGTACGTGTGCTATTGACAGACAAATTCTAGCAAAGTTTGTCTGAAACAAATAAGGAAGAATGGGGGGAAAAGGCCATTGTTTTCCTGATACCTTCCTTCTTTATATGTGTCATTTCCAGAGGAAAAAGTGTATGCTATTTCAAACTTATTTTGTGTACTAGACAGACAGCAGGGAAATAAAATTGCAATAAGAAAACCCACTCAGAAAGTCATAATTGAAGATTTTAAAAGGAAGACTAAAAGAAAATTATAGTATTTTCTCTAACTGGAAACTGATGGCAGCTTAAGAAACACAGAAGCTAAATTGGGGAAAGTCCTTGAGATTTTCTGCAGGCTTCATTTTCCCATTCCTTGTTCTGTCTTGGAAAGTGCTAAAGCTTCTTTTGTCACAATGAGTACACAGAAGAAGAACAAAGGATTTGGGATTAATAACCGGATAGCTTGTTGTATTTTTGGGATTTTGGAGCAACTTTATTTCTAAAAAGTTCCATTGTTTAGTGTGCCCTAGAATACTGGTGGGAGAGCATTACTTTGTAAATTTCTGTATGTTGTTTAGTCTGCCCTTTTTAGGAATTCATTTGCTGCTTACACTCATTTATGTTTCAATCACTCATTCATGTACTATAGAGTGTTATCATTCTCTCCCCACCCTCAAAGGATTGCCTTGTATAGCTAATGCAATCAATGCTTCAGTCTGAGGGGATAAACTCCATCTCAGACTTCCTATTGTTTTGTGGTTGATTTGATTTTATCTCAAACTACAGACATATCAAGCAATATTTTGTCTTCTGCTTGACAGGCCTATTGCTGGAATTTTTTTTCCTTCTTCATTTTTTGGACTGGAAGCACTATTTGTTTTCATTTCCTAATTAGTGTTCAGCTGACCCACAGTCATGTTATAGATGTGACAAGAGTTATATTTATTTTTTCCTCATCCAGGCTGTAACTAATTTAAAGTGGTAATATTTGTGCCAATCAAAGACACCGTTGATATTATTTTAGCAATAAATATTCATAATTAACTTACTGCATAAGCTGACTTCAGATGTAATTAAATTGTCTTAACTTTTCACATATGATTCAACCTGTTTATACTGAATACTTGCAATCAGTTGAGTTTCTACTAAATGAGAGACAATCAACAGAAGTGGAGCCTTACTAAAATTCTTTTGTATTAAAAACAGGGAGCACCGCAACTAGGCACACAACATTAAAAAAATAAATTATACTTTATTCTGAAGCACAGACTTTCTAAGAAAAAAGTCGCTATGCTAAGTTAGTGCTGGAGAGTAAGGCTGCTCTTCTGAAGCACATTTAGTGGCAATAAGCTTCAGTTTCTTGTTCATAAGCATACACTGTCATTCATATTTAGTATGTCTGAGCTTTCCCTAACTTGGTGAAGAGAAAAATATTGCAGTAAGGCTAATTTTATTTCAGTATTCTTCAGTTCATTTTGTCATGCTTGTGCCTTTTCTTGTCTCATGTCTAATAGAAGCGCAGTGTGCTGCAGCTCTGCGAAGAATTTAGGAGAACATTCAGCCATTCAAGAAAGAGGTATCACCCTATTCTCCACACTTTCTAAAGCATATCAAGCCTAAATAGTCTAGATGTTCACAACAAGAGATGTTTTGACTCCAGATTTTTAGGACAGATTCTTATTTTTAAAAACCTGGAAAGGATAAATGTGCAATTGAGGGAGTTCTTGTTTGTCTGTGTTTGATGGCATTGTCACACATTGAGGAAAATAAGCCTTATTTGTTTGACTTAATAAATTTTCACAGTTCTTTTTCAGGTATATATTGTCAACAGTTCATCTTTATCACTCTCAGTAATCAGACCTAACATGCAGCCACAATAAATTCTCTTGGTCTTTATAATGAAATGATATATGTATATCTCCAAACTCATGAATGAACTTTGCATCTCAAGAGTTGAGGAAAGACTGGAAAGGAAGCATTCAACTTCTGAAAAATCAACATGTTCCAATGACATTTCAGTTTTTATAACAAAATACCTGTTTTCTGTTAGAACTGTTAAAAGTGATACCATAATAAATAAAGGAATAATTTTCTTTCAGGTCAAGTAAGTCTGTGTAAAGGCAGATTCTCAAAATCACTTACACACATATGCATTCATATGCATTCATTTTGGTTGCAGAACCAACTAACTTCTTGTTTCTGCAATTTCACTCACTATGTGTTTCACCTACCATAAGAACGAGTGACAAAAGGTGAAGAGCTTTATCACTGTGTATCCAAATACATCTTGCCTGTACAAACTGAGATTTGCCTCCCTACTTAAGTGAGCAACTTTTATATGTGTTTAAGATCCAAAGGATTTTGAGAAACCGTGGATGAAAAATTTATAGAAGCACTGGCTTAGCACAGAGATTCAGCCAAGAGTCAGGGCGGGTTACCTCTGCACGCATGCAAGGAATATCAGAGTGCAGCACAGGAGAGCATTGCCCATGGATTTTGGCTAGTTTTCCTCCTTTGGCATCTCATTCCTGGTCTGCATAACCTGCAGTTAGGGACTTTTCTGACTCCAGCACAGCTCTTCTCAAGGTGCAAGAAGGATGGTGCTGTCAGCTTTGATATGTATAGACCACTAAGAAAAAGGGCTAGAGAAGAGTGGGACTCTGTTTTAAATTAATGAAATTTGAACTAGGGACAGTAAAAATCTAGGGTTAAGCATCTGGGCTACTTAGCTTGGTGCCAAGCCCCTAAATCCATGGGGTCTGCAGCTTCAAAGCTGGTTCAGTCAGAGTAGCAGGACAGGAATCCCTCCGAATACAGACTGTTGTAAATGCAGAACATATTTGGACCCTCAGTGTTAAGCTGGAATACACTATCTAATGGAAAAAAAATGCATCATTTGCTGTCAAAATTAAGGGACAAGCATGCAGCTGGAAAGAAAGAGCAACATTACCTTTCGACCTAAGCTAAGCTTGTTTTGGTTTAAACTGCAGTAATAAAAATGTCGCAGGTGAGGGAGATAAAATTATTGTCCACACTTTGGAACAAAATCTGTTCAATCAAAAATTAAGACATCTATTCTATTACTGCTATTTCCATTTTTGAACCACTCTGTCCCTTAGTAAATCAGCCAGAGCAGAAAAAAAACCCAGCAACATATTTTATTCTTTCTTTGTCAGAACTAGTTCGTTTTATGACTGTGTCAAATCCTGCCATTTAGTATCTGGGGTTTTCATATATATTTAGTACATGAGTTTGATGCTTTTGTGTGGAACTGTTTTCATTTTGGGCTGTCTAGTATAATATCTGGAGTCATGCTTCAGTTGTTGTTGTGAATAAAGATTTACTGGGGAATGCTCAAATAAGGAAAGGCTGTCATGTTGCAGTGACAAATCTAATGTGTGAAACAATCCTCTCCCTGTAAAAATAAATATTTATGTAGATATAATATCTTTAGTTACAGCAATTAAATTGAAAGCTATTTCAAGACAGCTGCTATCCAGAGAGCATCTCTCTCGCTTCATAGGAATGTTTATAATTTTCTTTTAAAATAATCTTTTTTTTTTTTTATTCTTGTCTCAAATATGCGTGAATACACACAGTTGGAGTCATATGCAGACAGACTAAGTTTTGCCTAATTTTCTCTGCCTTATTAAGAAAGAAAACCAGATGTTTCTGATTATAGGCATGAACCACTTGAGCCAAACCATGACGAAACACAAAAAGAGAGCTGACCAGTACCAAGGCTGTCTAAAGAATGCCCAAAGATCTGGTAAGTAGTTTAGGGTTTAGCTCAGGGGAAGTCCATCCATTAACTGCTTTGGGGTCTAGAATAATTTTATGAGAACAATTCATCTACACCATAAACAAGCCTGCCTGTTGCAGAAGTTCTCATTATTGTTTAGTGACTTACATATGAACATACTGATGTGTAACAGTTTGAACATTCTCCTGACATAAAAGTTGCATGAGCTTTTTCTTTTTGAGGTGACCAGTTAATTAAATGTAAATAATTGGACGGTATGTGCTGAACTATGGGAATACTTGATTGCAGAGCAGATCGAGACCTTCCATTTCAGAGCGCACACATATGAAGTGCGCTGATTCATGGGAAAATGCAACTACACTAAATGTTAGTTGATGTTTCTAAGGAACTCATTTCTTTCCTGCAAAATGTGAGAGATTTTTGCCTGAGGAACATATCTAACAAGGGAAATATGCCGGAACAAAAAAAGGCCTATCCACTGTAATCTATACTTTATCATCCACCAGCTCTGTCAGCCAATTTATTGACTCTTGTTTATAGAAGATAGTTTTCCCTCATAGAAGACTGTTTTACCTCAAATGAAGAAGAGCCTTTTTTAAGTGTTTGGTTCATCCTTGTGTCATACTTTCAGTATTTTTTTTTTGTTTCCTTAAACTGTACCTTTTAGCCGCCAGGTTGCACACATTTTCACGTGTTCAATAAACTAAAACAATCTAAGTTATTACTCTTGGATTACACAGTTTTGAGACCACAATGTTGTTATTGTGTCTCACCTTGGGAAATAATAGTGTTTTTGTACATTTGGTGCAGCAACAGGCAACTGTGTTCACAATGGCCACTTAAGGCTTTCAAGCTGATGTTACTGCTCTGCTGGGTCTGAACCTTTGGAATCAAAACACATTTAGCAGTGTCCAAATCTGATCGTGTAAAATACAGAAATGAAAAAACTGTGTGTGCTGCACTCAGCCATGGTATGACTACAAAAGTCTCAGAAGAGAATAGATAGAAAAGAAATAAAAGAAAAAAAAATTAGGAGGAAAAAATAGCACCCTAAATAGGTTTTACTGGCCATTAAACTTGAGGTGAGCTGTTTAGAAACACAGATTCTTGTGGGAGAGTGATATGTGGTTTGTCCACAGCCTGTGGCTAGAGCTGCTAATAGATACCCAGCACAGCTCTAAATCTAAAAGACTTTGCAGTAATCCCATGAGGTTCCCTAACCTCCTGTCTCAGAAATTTTCTCCATCGCATGGTGCATTTTCTTATGCTATAATAACTATTTTAAAATCAAGCAACATTGCTTGTGTTTAAGTGGATTGATACTCAGGGTAGCATATGTGATATAAAGCACTGAGAACCTGTGGAAAATTGTTTTAGCAACTTTATGCAAGATAGCTGACCAAAAAAATAATCAGAATAAATAAATAGATTAAGATGTACAATAAATTTAGCCTTATATCTCAATAAGGAGAGAGTGGTTCTAGCAGAACTAGTTAAGTGGCTCCATAGGGCTCATGGCAGATTTTCTTGAAGACTTCAGAGAGGAAAAGAGTAGGTTTAACAAGCACTACTGGAAAAATATGATTGTCTGCTAAGGCTCATTCTCTTCTGGTTACACCTTGTTTGCTTGGTACTGTTTGCTTCTTGTGCAAGAGAGTCAACAATCTTCATAAAGACCAAATGAAGAAAGCCTGAAATATCAACAGGCCGCCCAGATAAAAAGCAGCAGGAGGTGGATTTATATGTTCTGCCTCTGGGCTGGGCACTGAAGACTTACTTTCTTACAGACCTACCCACCACCTGCAACAGTGTTGTGTATGAGTGACTGGGGCCATTCTGTGCCTTCCTGTCAGTTGTCATTACCATCACTTTCTTTTTTCATTCTTCTTCCTACATGTGGCATAACACTTAAAACACAGAACATTTACTAACTCCTTAGGACTACTTTCTGGCTACTGACTTCCTTGCGTGACTCATTGCTGCATCTTGCTATGCTGCGATCAACTTGATCTAAATTCACTGACTTTTGATAGAAAGAGAGAACATTTGGCAGTACATTCTGATATCTGGATTTTCCAGTTGATACGCAGAGAAATTATAAAAACAGGTAAAACTGCCTATTAAATACTTCAGGCTAGAAGGAGATAAAACACGCTATTCAAATGTGAATTTACTCACTTTTCTATGCCCTTGACTATACTTGTTGATTTCCTCTATTATATGTATGAAGAAATAAGTATAAAAATTTGGGATACCTAATTTTAATGAGCAGCAACAGTAAACATTAAAGCCCAAATGGCTTATTCGTCAGTCAGCTCTTTTTTCATTGTAGTTGGATGGAATTTTGTAACACCTGCAGTTTCATTTGCATTCTCATATCATTTTCTACATAAAGAGAAGGGAATGAGATTTGCCATCAAGCGTCTCACAGTGGGACTGTTATACATTTAATATTTATGGCACTTTTATCTGTCCTATAAAAATATCTAAGAATGTCTTTCCAAACAAAAGCAAAAGGTACTTTGTGAGGAAATAAAAAAGTATTGCTAAAAGGTCTGTTTAGGACAGGTGGTGTAAATCAGCATAGTTTCACTAACTCCTACATTGCTTCTGAGCTAGGAAGGGGGTTTTTACTGGTTTGAGTAAAGAAGTCAGGTACTTTTAAAGTAGCTAACTTGAGCAGCAAGTTGAGCAATTCCAGGTTTAAATGCATTTGAGTAGTCTTTCTCCACCTACTACATGTGGCCTGAGGGAAGGGGATGAAAAGCCATAAGACAGAGTACAGCAAATAAAACCAATAAAAGAAGCAGTAGCTGTAGAATTGTATTACACACGTCTTTGGAGATCTGTAAAACCCACGAACCACTGCAGCAGCTGGAAAGGAGCATTAAACTGAGGCAGAGAAAGATGCCCTCTACTAGGAGAAGCAGAATAAGTTTTGATGGACAAGTTTTTATGAAAAAAAATTAGTTTTACTGCCATGGGTGCAGTGAAATTGTCCAGTCTTTGTCTTTTTCAGCTTTTATGAGAGAGCTATGCTATAAAATGTGTCATATGAAATCTTCATAAAAAACATCTTGACATTTTATTAAAAGCTCCAGATCTGGCTTCAAAAGGAAATGTAGCCTCCCCATTCACAAAAATTTCCTCCTGATAGCACTTATTTTATATATACTCTTTGCCTTCTTACCACTTGTTTACCAACTCTCCATTTTTCCTTTAGAAAACTACAGTCCATGCAGCCAACATTTCATCCACAAACATCTTGAGAGAGAAAAAAAATCTCTGTCAATGTTTTCAATCAACACTTGACCACATGCATTTCTGCTTGGTCTCTAGCAGTCATGTTTGAAAACACCTTACTAGGAAAACCCTTGTCAGATTCAACAGAGACAGGGAGAATAACAGTCAAAAGTACTTTTTTTACCAAAGGATCTGAATGAAAGGTACATTGAGATGTTCAAGTGTCTGTTTTCTCCTTCTTTCCTTTCTCTTATTCTTTTCCCATTTGTGGGCAAAATTATTTCAAAACTAATTGACATATTTTCTTCCACTGTCATAGCATTGTTACCATGGCATTAAGGAAGATTGGTGTCAGCCAAAAAAAAAAAATCACTCATTAAGAGTTGAAAGGAGACCTGCATGGTGCCAGGCTGTACTTCATCTGTCTAGCATGAGGTGGCTGTGCAATACTCCGTAGCATCTGGCACTGGCCACTCTAAGAAAGGATGGTGGATTAGATGAATCATGGATGTAATCCACTTTGACAAGATCTATGTTCCTGTGACTCAAGGAACATAATCCAATTATTTAAAGGAGTGGGCACACCATATATAAAACCACAGACTCTTGTGTTAAGTTTTCACTTGAAGCAATATAAATGCAATATGTACTGTATTTAAAGGCTGTGTTGATGAGACATGTTTGTTCAAATCTTATTTAAACATTTGTTTTAAACATGAATTTGTGTGCGTTTCTGTTAGGACATTTGCTAAAATGGTAGAATGGCTAATTTGTTACACCTGCCCCCCAGACTTATATATCGTAATGTTTGATGGCCCACAATTTAAATGACGAAGTAACATTAAAGAGGAAAACATAGAAGTAAAAATTTAACTGCTGCATTATCCTGATATTTTTTAAGAAGCCTAGCCCCCTCCACATCTAACTCTAAAGTGCAGCAGAGAATCCTTGTTTTTAAGTCAGATGTAGAAAAAAATCCTTTTGTTTTATGTCCCTGTAGCTTCCTTTATATTCGTTTTTGTTTGATGACTTGGTTTTTATTTGTTGGGGTTTTTTTAATATATGTATTTATTAAGGTTGCACTCTGACCTTAGTTACTGCCTCAGTTAATGAAGAAAAATCTTTGACTGGTGAGTGGATTCTCTGTGATCTGGCAAGATATGCAGCCCAATTACAGTTTTTCATGTGGTTTGGAAACAGAAAGGAGAGTGTGTGGATTCCTGCCTCACTGTAGTGCAAACTGCAACCTCAGATAAAGCAATTAGAATCTCTGTTATCCTCAAACCTCAAGAAATATCCAACTAAATTATCAAATACATATGGGATGGGCAAACAAATTTTCGGGAGAAGGTGGTGAGTGGTCAGGAATAGGAATGAGGAAGGATAACAAACAATATGAGCGCATATACTATTTTCCTTTAGAAAATGAAGTTAATAGTGAAGCATCAACCACCATGGGTCATTAGATCATCAGCTAGTTTAATCCTTGCAATTTCTTTAAGCACTTTAAATCAGCTGTAAATTGGCCCTTGACATTAGTATCACTGGCTTTATTTCTCGTGCTTTGTGAATGATTTGTGATTTTAGAGGCATAGAATGGCAGACACTCATAATTATGCCTGCATACAGCTCAAATTAATTTGTGTATCTCTTTTCCACAGATTAAAAATCTCTCTACACAGCATTCAGCTGGTTATTCTGTGTTTTCCCATACACTGCTTGCTCCATTACTGCTTTCTCAGTTAATTGAAACAAAGGAAACTCATCCTCTACACTCAAATCCCACCTTAAAGCTCGCCTATGCCAGAAAGTTGGTAAACTGGTAGCCAAAGGCTGGTTTGAGACTTTCTAAACATTTCAGCAGCAAAATATGCATGATTAAATACCGTGCTATCAAAAAGGATTTGCCTACTTGGAATGGTGTATTTCTCACTTCTGAGGTGTCCATTTTGTGGTTACCACAAGTAATCACAAATAGTTATATAACAGCAGCACTGAGAGAAAAGGATTTACTGTTATTAAAAAGGATCTATCACAAATTCCCCTCTGCACAGGAAAAAAAATTAACTTAAACAGAAAATCAACAACTTGTTTCTGAATATCCCACATGAGCCATTTACCTAGTCAGGTATATAGAGTTTATTACTTGCAGTCTCTGGGTCACAACTCCTTTGATTGCAGTCCCAGCAGTAATATCTAGTAATAAGGTGTTATACAAATTTTTCTAATGAATAACAGAGAAGACATGAACCAAAACTCAATCTCAAGAACCACATTTCCTCTTGAAACCTTCTGAACCCATTTTAAGGCACCCTTACATTGCAAAGCTTAATGTAAGATGCTTACCTAGCGATCAGACAGACCTAACGCTATGAGATCATAGTGGGTTATTTCCTTCACATTTTAGATTAGCACTGTTCCTGCTTTCAACAGACACTGGTGTAAGTCACTCAAAAACATCCCTAGCATTGACTGTTCACTGCCTAAGTCTTTAGGAATAGCTCACAATTGGTGCTGTAGTAACTGAAAGATCTGAGCTGCAACCGATCCGAGCATCTTTGGAGACCTACAGAAAGTCACCTAAACAAAACCAGTAATTCTACCTACAGTGGCACCACCATGCTTTTTCCAGTAATAACATGATCACTGTTATAGTTCTTGTTGCCCCATCTGCTTGATGTCCTTCTAATGTACAGAACAGCAAACTAGGATATGACTCCTAGTGTCAGGAAAAAAAGTTGGAGTCTTCTACTAAACTCTAACCCAGTCTTCCTCAAAACCCTGGTACTTAAAGAACCAAAAGATACTCTTCATGCAAACTTTGCATTGATTTGCACCTCAAATTCATTTTCATTAATAAGATTGCATTGGTACCCATTGGTCAGAAAAAAGATTGTTAGCTTTGCAGCAAAGATGTGAAAACTTGATTCATAAGAGGCAAATCAAACGTCATGCAATTAATTGATCCCTTTCTTTCTCCCCAGCCTCCTTTTGCAATTATCAGTTTTATCTGAACAAGTTGACATCATACCTGCTGGATGTTAATTTTCTAAGAAAGCCTTGGCTTGGGAAGTGATAACCCTACTTCATCCTACATGCTTCAGCCTTTATTCCTTTGCTTTTACACCTATGTATCTAATAGTAGAACTTATCATCTTTCAGCCTTCAATCTCATGTTGATCTGTCCCTCACTACACAAGCCAGTTCTTTCTTGACAGACACCTTCAATCATTTTGTACTAATAATTCTCTAGATATGATATATGGCATAGGAGACACAAGAATAACTAAAAATTTTGAACATGGATTACGTGTTCTTTAGACTTCCCATAACCTATCCCTTCTTACTGACTATAAATTATTTTGATTACATTATAACACTGATAACTTAAATTTCATCATGATTGGTAAAAAATGCAGATGTAACAGGAGACAAGCTAGACAAAAAAGAAGTCTCCTGCATATCTGCTATGCTCACATCCCCAGGTTTCCATTAAAAATGTTGTTGTGGGAACCTTTCTCATCAGGTTCATGCAGAGAAGCACAGATAGAAATACATGCCAACAGGTACACATACACACCAGAGGCAATAGTTCCTGTTTAATATATTGCCACCTTAGATACATTATTAAAGGTACTGTAATCTAAAAACCCATATAGAGACACAGCTTTCCTGGTTTAGCATTCTGGAAAAGTTTCTAAGGGAATCCAGTCAGGAATAAACTTTTGTTTATTTGTTTTAAAACCTCATTCAGTTTTTAAATCTAACTGCTAGAGGTATTCAAGGATACCAGTCCATTATATTTCAATATAATTTTGTTGTCGTTATCCATTATCTTGTCATTGCTGCTTTGTTATTCAGATAATATTTATTATTCCTATTGAAGAGCATTGAACCTTCAAGACAAAGCTAATGTTATGTTTATAGTCTGAGTGCAGAAACAACAAAACATTTCCTAATGTAGTTTCCCCTTCTCTTTCACCATGATAAATAATTACACCAACCATGATAATTACATCATGATAAAAAGGCTCTTCAGACAATGGGGTTCTAACTTTTTTTTGTTGGAAAAGTTGTTTTCAATGCATTACATGCACACAACCTCAACAATTCAAAGCCAGATTCCTCACCCAGATTTCTCCAAGCTCTGCAGGCAATAACTTTTGCAAGAGGCAACCTCTGCTACTTAGGCATATCACTGCTGTATCTCAGGTGTAAAAAAAAGGGCTGGTAAGTATGGATGCTGAAAAAGCTCCAGCAAAGAATTTCTTCAGCTTTCAGCAGTAGTTTGTGAGAACTCTGTCTTTCCCATGCAAGTAATTCAAAACAATGTTACAGTTTTGTAAATCTCTGCACCTGCAAGGTTGTTGTTCACCATTGTTATGTTCCCAACTAGAAAAATATTTAGAGATGGGTGTCTTAGAACTTGGCCAATCACCCTAAGGGGTGGATGGCCGAAAGAACCAATTACCTTATGCCATATAGTACACTTTTTGCGAATTAACATATAAAAACCCTTCACGAAGCTAATAAAGCGCTTCAACCTTCTCTCTACCCTGAACTTGGAGTCTGTGTCGTTTCTCCATTCCACGGTGATAACAGCAACAGGTAAGAAGTTCATTCAACAGGGAACTCATCATCAGGGGGGCAAAGGAAGTCAATACGCATGCACGTGTTTCCCTTCTGAAAGTCAATTGTCCTGATCATCCATGATGCACAGGCCTCATAACAAATCCTCCTGCTCACAGTTCTTATTCAGTTAATAACAACTCACACTTAGAAGCTCTAGGATGAACACCCATGGAGGTAGAAAGCAAAATGACCGGGAAAGAGAATTAAAACAGTCATTGTTACAGATTGGCACCACCTGGAGCTAATAACTGAGGCTGTGACTTTGATAAGAAGCCAAAAATGCAAAACAAATTTCCTGTGTATAATTCATAATTATATGAATGAAAATGTAAACCAGTGAGACTACTCCCAGTAGCTGCAGGGTGGATCATCATGGGTTTATGGATTCTATGGGTTACTCTTTTGATTTCCTGTGCTTTTTCCCTTTGCCCTTTCCTTTCTAAAGAGCTGGGATAACAGAGTTGTAAGAGAAAAAGAAAGAAATAGAATAAGTTAAAGCCGTGTGACTAAATGAACTTGGCAGCAGTCCAGAAAAGCTGATATCAGAGTGGGGAGACAGGAGGCTCTGATGGCTGCAGGCCCTGGCAGCTAAGGTGGGTCATCTATCAGCCAAACAAGACAGTTGTAATGGATGGCATATAATGAGTTCACTGCCAAAATTTTGTGGGTGGGACAAGGAAATGCTTGTGGCACTAATGCTCTGTTATGTCTTCTGTTGGGCTCAGCATTAGCAGCAGAGGGCTGGGGGCAGTCGCCAGCCAGGCGTGACCTTCCCTGAGGCTGTGGTCAGACACACTCACTCAATTGTCAGCAGATGAACATGAAGAACGGGAACCTCATAAATTCTCATCTTCGGTGCAGTCCCATTATTAATGTTGGCAGCAAACATCCATTCAGAGTAAAGACTAGTCCACCAAAAAGCTCTTGAGAAACCTGTTCCTATGTGGCTGGCTGTTGCCTGACTGGTCACAGCAAGCAAGCCCAGGCTGGGCTTTCGAAGTACACCAAAGAAGCATCAATAACAAGGACAAAAGGACGAACACAAGGACAAGGTATTTCTGTCACAGAAACTTTTCAGCTCTCACAAGCACAAGCTTACTTAAGCACACCGACTTTGCAATTTTGGAACTTGAAATAACTTTATGTAGTGTCTTTTGTGCTTAACAAAACATATCAGCTGAAACATTCAAGTTTTAGTGAAGGTATCACACTATATTAACTTTTTTTCATGTTTGAAAGATAAACAGTGTTGCAACAATGGCATTTTGCTAACATTTTTATAGCAATGCCTGTTGGAGTCCAGAATGCAGAGAATCTCTCTGTGCCTGTTTTTAAGTATAAAAACTCCCCTGTACATCATCATTTCTGACCTTTGTCCATGGAGAAATCTATATACTCTCTGGGAAGAATTAAAATTTACACTGGTGTGAATTAGGTGATGAGATATTATGTAAGGTTGTCACAGGGTGAAAAATCTAGACTTTTTAGGGTTGTTAATAGAGTAAATAGATAAAAGCAAAAAACTTCAAAATGGAAGATAATAGTTGTCTTCTAGACCTTCTTCTTCTGGTACTCCATATTCTGTGGTAGAGGTAGTTTGGAGTGATTGGATGGAGAGTTCCACAGTTCCCTTTTGACGTGACAAGGTGAATTATTGAGCATTGGTAGAAAAAAGAAAATATCTTTCATTTTAAGTTTTAATTGGATAAATTACCTTTAAAAGAGTGTGTTATCAAGATAAAGCGGCCGTTCTTGGCATTCCTTGCTCTGTGCTATGTCTAATGCCCGGCTATGGGCCACACTTCTCTGATAAGACTTAATAAACAACTATCTGCAAGCTAAAAAGACGGAAGGTCTTATTTTTTATGGCACCTAGCAAAAGATATTAAAATTCCCTCATCAGGGAAATAATAATTGAGGCACGAAACCTGACAATGGCTACCAAAAAACTATTGTTGAGCAACATGGTGGCCTAACTTTTGAGTCAGTAAAAATTTGTATTGATAGGAGGCACACTTTCCCCTGTTTACAATATCTGTAAACCTACTAGCACTTTTTCTGGTTTATAGAGTCTCTCTCATACCAAATCTCAGATATAATTATTTTTATAGGTTAGCTGCAGCCTTCTGAAGACACGGAGCTAGTTCATTTATTATCTTTTTCTCCCAACTATGAAAGAAGGATGATTTTACTCCTTAAACTGTTTTCCAAAAAGCTCATTTGCAGCAGCAATCAGTTATTTCTATGCTATAAAATTTCCATAGCAACAGTGCTTACCATGAGAAACAAAGCCCTAATTGACTGAACCATGTGCAGTAACCTACAAATGTTAAAGAAAGTAGGTAATCTGTTGCAAGCCATTTTCTGAACCAATAAATCACCTCCACAACTCCTTTTAATATTTTGGGGAAGAGCATTGGCACATTGGAAGTTTCCCTGTTTTTTACAGGAAACACAGCCAGTGAGACAGTGTGGTGTTTCACCCACTTTAATTTACAAGATATTTCATTTTCAAAATGGCTCCTGTTACAATGCATGTAGTAATATAATCACCTTTGAAAAAACAACTTTGTAGAAACTAGGATTATTTCTTGCTAATTACTAGCTTGGAATGGAAGCAATATTAATATTAATTTCTCAGAGCAAAACTTCAGTCAACCTCTGAAGGGATTCATGCAATTCACATTATGTCTCTATCAATTCAAGCAGAAAAAAAAGGACTTCTTACATCCCTAGGCCTCTTCCAATGTTCTTATTGGGGATCCCAGCTTTCAACTCCCAAAGTATAGAGGAAAGTTAATACGTGAGCAGGATCACCACAGCGCACGCTTTGTCCAGCTAGAAAATTAATCAACTAATTACATAGTAAATTTATTCATTTCTGGGAATATCAGAAATAAAGCATTCGTTTCCACTTTCTCAGTAACTTTCATGGCAATTTTGCTTGCCTGAAGGTTCAGAGACTGCTTTTGCTCTTTATAAACAAGTAGGCTGTGCATTAGGGACTAAGGATTTAGCAGGAAGAATGTTGTTAACGTAGCCAGCTCAAAGTACAGTGCAACTGAAAATGTGATGCTGTATTATATCTTGAGTATTAAGCTGTCACTGTTTCCACCGCTGAAATCGCCAAACCGGTGACTTGTTTCCACAACCGCTGTTCAACTTGATGTCTTTGTGCCTTGCTTTGGGTTCCCAATGCATGATCTCTGCTCTGTGCTGAAGTTTTCTTCTTCTCAGCAGTCTCTCTTTTTTCGTTAATTTGTTTTTCCCCTATCCCTGATACCAGCCACTAACTTGCTTTCAGCTGCAATCTCAGAGGGAAGACACCAGCTGCTCTCTTCTCCATCAATCCTCTGAGCTCCTCGAACCACTGCCAGCAGATACACGAAGAGACATGATGTTCTCCTTCAGATGTCACGAGTTGCTCCTCTGGCCCCTCAGGGTCTGGGAGGAACAGAATGTTCCTGAATTACAAGAGGTATACAGAGGAGGATAGGGAACTTCTCATCCCAATACATATCCCCACAGGGCAAAGGACATCTCCCCTAAGCAAAGGTGACTCAGAAGGCATATGACATAGAAAATACAGTAATTCATACCATACCATACAGCAGCAGCAAAGGAATAATATTAATTCAGTCTTCAGATTAGAATCACATTTAGATTCATGTTGAAATACAAGCAAAAGAAGCTTTTGCTTTTAGTGACCTCCAATGGAATCAAATGTCTGAGAATAACTTGGTAAAGAGACAGCAGAAGAGCCCCTTTTCCAAGCAGTCTGAAAGACTACAATAATATTTGTGCAGTGTGCTTCCCACACACTGAGACTGGGATACAGAGACTTAAGGTTTGGCGCTCAAGAACCTTTCACACAGCCTCTCGCAGTATTCAGTAGAAAAAAACTACTCACTGCTTAAGCGAAAAGCAAACAGAACAAAATTAAAAGAATTGGCTTTGATGGTTCTGATTTTAAAACTACTTTTAAGCCTCGTGGGCTCCTCTTTTTTATTCATGTTGAATTAGTTGAATTATCTTGATTGATATGCCACCTGTTACTATCCTCACCTGTAGGGTAGGGTTTATTCCTTAAACAAACTTTTGTGTAAGATAAAACCCAAATATGTATATACCAAATACCCATGAAAACTATCTCTTAAAAGACACAGATATCCTCCATGGCATCCATTCACATCAGCTCCATTTTATTTACTTATGTCTAAACTACTTCCACGACACATTTATTTGATGAACAGGGATGTTTGATTTGTGTATGTCCAGCCAATGCCTAGGTCAATAGCAAAATGTTTTTTCCAAACTCTGACATTTGGATTTTGAAATACCAAGACATTCAAAATTCAGTATTAATCTTCACAAACATCTGTCAGGTAACCCTTTTTCCTGGTGACATATCTATCAATCTTGTGGTAAGACTACCAGAGCACTTTCTTTGTATTTTTAGAATTACTTTGATGTTTCAGTGCATATACAAAAGGCAGTCTGGCTTTACCAAAGGTGTCTCATTTCCTTGCTCTGTATGTAGCTCTCTGTGCTGAAAGGCTCCTGGTAGCTCCTTTTTCATGGTTGTACACCTGCCTGTGCTTGAATGGCATTCTTGACCATGAAGGTGTGATAAAGAGTGCAGACACTGTCATTTAGAGTGACATTGTTGACCTCTGACAAGGTGAGGCTGGGTTTAGGCATAGAGCAAAGAGTGTGTAGGCTGCCAGGGGAGACGAGGACAAAGGGTGCAATATGTGGAGGGAGGACAGAGCTTCTGCCTGCACAGCCCCTGCAGCTCACTGAGGAAGCAGCAGGAGAGGCATAGGAGCATCACTGTGCCAAGACCCTCCTGAGCAGCCCTTCTATGGAGGGCTCTGCTGCAGTCAGCGCATAGAAGTTTTCAGCACAAGGAATAGCTAAATATTAGAAAAGGATTAGGCAAAGATAGGAGAAGCCTGAAACAACACACATATAAAGCAGCTAAAGCAATATTTGCTACATAATGTGAAAGAGTACTCCTCAAACTTCTCTCCCTGTGAAGATCAGTAATAGAGAAAAGACAGGAAAGAGGATTCACATCAAAATACCTTCAACATTGTTTTTTTACCAAAATATTCTCTTACATACTGCACATTTAATGAGTTCCCTAAAGACCTAAATGAAAAAGAATAAAGAGATAACTGTGGACAAGCAAGTGGGCAGAACTATTATTGATATTTCATAAGGGCAAATGGAGACTCAGGGTAAAGATCCTTTGTTTATTGGTTTTCAGGGAAAGAAGAAAAAACCTAACAGTCTGAGCCAGAACAAGCTTTCTATTATTTTGTTCTGCTTTGAGCAATGCCACCTCACTGGCTCTGTGAAATTCTAGAGGTTTCATCTCAGGAAAAGTGCAATTGCTATTTCTTCCAAGGCAGGTCTGTACTCTCACACATGTATGTCTACATGTACATCTAGTGTATCCACAGGTGCCACCAGAACACATATAAAACCCTGGTAACTGTACACATATAAAACCCTAAGGGCTTGCAACCTAAGTAGACAAGATAAAGGATTAAGAGGATGAGATCTCCCTTGGAAAATTCACAGACCTGAAAGTACAGGGAAGCTAGGAGCTTAGTAGGAAGAAGTATCTTGTGTGCTTAACCTCTTCTTACTCTCCTGTAAGAATTCGTTGAGCTTTAAAGACAGGACAAGGACTAGATGGACCTTTGGTTTGATCTACTACAGCCATTCCCTTCAAGTGTTTTAATTCCACTTTTTGTCTCTGTTTCTGAGACTGTGTCTGGCTCTTTACTTCTAAGTGGTAAAAAATAACAAATGAGAAAAGGCTGAAGCAGCCTATCCTCTCTTAATGCTTTAGTTCAGGCAACTGCATTTGGAAATTTTGACCTCAACCATCCATATTGGTAAACTTTTTGTTAAGATTCAAGTTGCCAGTGATAATCAGTGATCTTGGAGATCTTTTTCAACCTTAATGATTCCATTATTCTATTCCATGATTCTGAAGGCAGTTCTCCTACCTACAAGTAACTGTTTTTTCACTTTGTAATTCACCTTTTCTACTCATTGTTGTGTGACTTTGTTGTTGTCTCACCCGTTAGTTTCTGCTAGAATTTCTTATCACAAGTTACAGATTTCAAATAAGAAGTGGGCTGAGAAGTGATAGTGAGACGACAGCCTTCATTGTTCTTGTTCTCTGCTGCCTTTGATGTCAAGGAATGTTTCATCACAAATAAGAGTGAAGCACTTCCGTTCACTGCAGATGCCATTTCTGCTCTGAACAGGTCCCACCATTTCTTTCCTCATCCCAGCCTACATCTCGTGGCTGGACTAACATATAATGCCTTTCAAAACCTTATTTCAAACAACACTCTTTCAGAACAATAATAATACCACCTTCACACTAACAGAAACCACTCTGTTAACCCAAAGAGAACATAAGTCACTGTGGCGTTTGGTGGGGCATTTTTTTTCATTTTTTTCCAATGATTTTTCATCGTAAATTTTTTCATTTGTTTTCCAATGGAACTTACTGAGGATAAACTGAGTTGTAAGGCATGGTCTGGGGGATGAAGTATTAGAGGCAAGGCAGTGCAACTATCTGCACAGTGCTGGATAAGAGCAATATTAGGACAATAGGATTAATGAGTCTGAGTGAGTCAAATAACCTTTCCTCATTTGCAAGAAACAGCTTTGTTCCTGTGATTCAGTTGATTGCTCAGTAAAGGTTGTGCAGCTCATTTGCTGTATTTTTTACACCAGAAATTAATAAATGAGGCCAGAGTGTTCTGAATCTACTTGGTGACCCACTGGTAAGCAATTTTAGCTACCTGCCTACTATTTGAATGAAGGCTTGCATGACTGAAGCCTTTCAGCAACATGGTAAGGAACAATATATAAAGTCACTCAAGAGTGTCGTTCATGCCTTCAAACAGCTTGTTCCACAGATAGCTATGTGTCCTCAGCACCTCCATCTTCTCAAAAAAAACCCTGTATAGCAAGACACCTCTGAAGTATAGAGCTGACTTCTGCTGAGAGGTGGAGGGAGGGTTGTTGTTTTGGTTTAGTTTATTTTATATACAAAACATCACTGGAGACAGGGATAAAATGCACATATTAAACTCAATACATGAATCCAGTATGACTTATCTGAACAAGATAAAAAAAAATTAGGAGGAAGACAGTTTTTCAAACAAGATGCTGTCCTGTCTTCACTGTCTTCTCAGAATAGAGAAAATGACAAAACTTTTGGAAGCAATCACCAGGTACATTTCTTAAGACCCCTGGCATCCTGATTATTCAATCTATGCTGCCACTGCCCTCTGGCCTATATGTGCAGACGTCCCTCACAAGGAAAGAAAGGTATGTGGGAGATACAGACAGATGCCCATGCAGGTCTTTCCCCTGCACAAAACTGGGGTCCATCAGTTCTGAAACTCTCCCTTCATTAGCTGCAGCTATTTTTAGAGGACTGTGATGAAGAGAAGGGATTTGACCATGTCTGAAGAGGTTTGACAAGCTGTAATTGCTTTCTAATCTCTTAACAATACATGCTTGAAATTATGCATATGTTTAAGTGATTCACTGAACTTGGGCTACAGTGGAAAATCAAGCTAATGGTTTGGAAGGATATCCCCATAGATGAGGACATTAGCTATGTAAGGTTAGAATAATCAGGCAGTGATAGATGCCTCAAGTTCTCGTGCACATTTATCTCTTCTGTTTCTTATTGTTTCCCATCTAAATTTCAAAAAACATTTGTATAGTTTCAGGGTTCTTTTCCATGAAACAGCTTCTCCTGTAAGTGATACCAGAAAACCCTACCATGACATGCATATGCTACAGTGATACAAATCTTTTGTTTCCCTTTCTCTTGGTTGCCAGAATGGGCTTTTATTTTCAGTAATGCTGTACGCTCTTTCAGATGACGATAATGTAAATTGATATATACCCTGAAAGGATAAATAAGGGTACTGACACATAGCAGCTGATTGACAGGAACTGTTTAAGCACTGTCATATGGCTGGCATGTCACTTAGTGATCAAATTCATCTCCTGCCAGTAAAAATTACATTGATGCCTCATGGATTTTAGCCTCTCTGTAGCACCATTGCTCCATTCACAGAATTTACTATGAATAGCATATGTTTAAAGAGATTGGACAAAGAAATCTCCTGTGCTTGGTTGACTCCTGCTCCATATTTGTGTCAGCTCTGCCTGCAGAACCACGCACACCTCTACTGGTCCACAGACACATTCAGCAATTCAGATGGAAACATGCAAAGAGTGAGGTCAGTTGGGCATATCATAGTAGTACATGGGCTCTTCCAAATCTTTTATTAGCACAGGATACACAGAAGATATCCTTTTAGAGACAATTTTCATCATTTAAAACCATTACTAAATACATAATCATGACATCATGTAATCAAGACATTAGTCTGCTGAAGGTATTTAGAGAAACTTGTGTACAGTATCATCATAGATCAACCTGAAAGCTGAAGGAAGAAGCAACTGCAATTTCATCTCTGTTAAAACAGCTTTCTACAGCCCAAATTAATACAAATGCAATTATGATTATTTTGAACTCATTAAATCATAGGATTATAGAATGGTCTGGGTTGGAAGGGACCTTAAAGATCCCTTTCCAACTCCCCTGCCATGGGCAGGGACATTTTCCACTTGACCAGGTTGTTGAAAGCCCCATCCAACTTATCCCTGAACAATTCCAGAGATGCGGCATCCATGATCTCCCTGGTCAACCTGTTCCACTGTCTCACCACCCTCATGGTAAAGAATTTCTTCCTAAAACCTGACCTAAACCTACCCTCTTCAGTTTAAAGCTATTACCCTTTGTCTATTCTTTCTTGGACCAAAACTGCACCTTTTTTTGAAGGATGCTAAGTAGATGTTTTGTCTAAAATAATCCACACTCAAATCACTACTATTAAGAAGGCTGAATTTAAACTGGTTTCCTGATCATGACAAGACGAGTATTTAAATACCAAATACATACACCATCAATCCAGGTCATCACTTCCTTCATTTCATATTGCCACATTCTGCACTACAGGATGTTTTGTGAGTTGAACAAGTTGGGCTGTGAATGCCAGTTGTGCACAGCTGCAGGCCAGTGCAGAAGAAAGGTGCCAACAACAAGAAGCAAGGAGCTTTCCTGCCCCGAGGAGAGCATGCACACCAACATGGACTTGGTATATGGAACTGGGGAGTTGTACCCTCCCTTCCTCTTTGTGCTCACATTATTTGCCAGAGGTGTATCAGAGCTTAACAGTCACTGTGGGAGGGAGGGAGAGAGGGAAATAAAACAGCCAGACAAGAGACAGAGAGGCATTTGTGCATGGCATGAGGTAGTGGAGGGCTGGTAGAGTTTGAAGACAGATTGGCTGTTGCAGAGGCAGTTCCCATTCCTAAACCACTGGCATTGAGGCAGGAGAGGTGGAAAGCCAGTGCCACACAAGGCAAAAAGGCAGGGCTGTGGAAGGCAGCATTCTGAAGGCATTGATGGAAGGAGGGAAGACATTGATATGGTAGCTCTACTTTGCATATTTGAAGAAGAAGGCAGCATTGATCAGCACACACGATATCTGGAGAGCTGAGTTTTGATGACAACAAAGGAAAAACAGTGTAGGAAAGAAAGGCATAAGGAGTTTTAGCAATGGAAAGTAAGGCATCAGCATGTACAGCACAGATCAGAGGCAGATTTGGCAGAGGGGAGACTGCAGAACAGACATTTTATTACTATCCATTTCTGTGGAAATACGATATAGTAATCAGCTAATTCTTAATCTTGTCTGCTTATTAACTTTCCATCTAATTACATGATACAAAACTTGAAATTAACAGAACACTTATATATGACAGATTTGTTTATTCAAGGTTCCCTACAGCAAGCTGCAAAGGAATTATTAAAAAATTTGAAGTGAAACATTGATTAAGAAATCCTTGGGAAATAAAGTCATGAGTCAAGGGAACAAAATCCACTTCAGGGAAGCTCTGAAGATCTGGCAGTCATCAGATTTGTTAAAATCTGACTTAAATTCAATAAAGTTTTCATGAAATGAACGCACCTGTTCTGGAGCAGCTGAATGCTCACAGGAAACCTTGAAAAACATTCAGCTTAGAAGGAGTCCTGCCAAATGGCCTATATTTTATCTTTCTTCCATTTTGACACATTGATATAAAAAGCAACATCTTCGCTTCTCAGAAGTTCATCTGTCTCTTCTCATGATGATTACCCAGATGAAATCATACTTCTTGTGATGACAGCCATTTTACTAGAACTACATTTGATGCTGCAAACAACGGGGAATTAGTCACAGATGCTGATGGACTCTTAAGAAGCCATTGAGAGGCTCCCCTGTGATGAAACCATGACAATAAAAGATCCAACACTACTGGCATACAGAATGATGATGACATAAAGAAGAGTACTTTGTGACGTTTTCCTGGAGGCATCCATTTTCCATCCTGTACGTCATACAAGATTCAAAAATAGACTAGATTGTTTTGAAAAGAACACATAAGAAAATATAAGAAAATATAAGAAAATACTTTCCTAGGAAAAAATCAACTTATAAAAGTGTGCTTTTGATACAGTGCTTCAACATGTTAAATAGACGAGAAATAAATAATAGAAGAAATTAAAAAATAAAATATTATTTTTCAGATAAAAACATGCATCATTTGCACAAAGAACAGACAAACTGCAATCAGTTCTTTCAAAATGTGCTAAAAACATTTGCCCTGTTCTTAACAAAAGGTAGAGAATGAGATTAAAACACCTGGACACCTGCCTCTTAGGAAGACAACCTTTGGTGGTAAACCATTAGCATCTTGGCATCCCTCCCCATCCCAGCTATTTGAGGATGTTTTCCCTTCTTACCATGCAGGCCACCAGCCAACCCTTTTTCATTTTACCTGAGCTGTCTCCCTCTTCAGAAACTAAGTGCAAAGCAAGTCTAGCCCATACCAAACCAGCCAGCCTGCAAACACAGGCTGGTTCTCATTGCACACAAGTATCTTCTGCTTTCCTGGCAAAACAGCTGAGCAGTCTTCTAAAGAAGGGATTTCCTCCACTTCAGCCATGCGTATATGACTTCCTCAACCTCTTCTTCCCCTCCCCAAGCTGACTACTGCAGGCTTTCTCAGCACAACCAGCCTTATAACATGGCTATCTCTTACTGCTGGGGTGATTTGTAACCCTGCAGTGTCAGGAATCCTGGCCCCTCAAAATATCACTCCTAATTACCTCTCTTCTCATCTAGTTCAACTTGAAGGAAATTTTTCTTCTGAAATACATTACTCACAGGAATAAAGGTCACATGATCAGGTTAAAGCCACATGATCAGCAAAAAGTGAAAAGTTTTGGACTGCACCAAGGTTACAGTCCTTCTCAGAACCAATAATAACTACTTTACAGAGAAATAGACGCTCTCCTTCCCTAGTTGAGGCAGTAGATAAGCTCTATTGAAGTCAAAGCAGTAAATGTGCTTTGAAATTTTGGGAAGTACTTTCACAGCAATTTTCACAAATTGATCTCCTTTTCTAAAGCATTGC
Source organism: Dicrurus megarhynchus (assembly GCA_013399195.1). Classification (NCBI taxonomy): domain Eukaryota; kingdom Metazoa; phylum Chordata; class Aves; order Passeriformes; family Dicruridae; genus Dicrurus; species Dicrurus megarhynchus. The sequence continues at coordinate 303,248 of VXAD01010626.1, forward strand.
AGACTGTTGAGTTCATTGTTGTTGAGCAGAAAGAGTTAAGTGTAGCAGCACTACAGAGCCTTCATTATATGCTGACAATGATGTTTTGACTTCAGTGCTCTCTTCATACTGTGGACAAATACTGAGTTGTCTGCCTGTCTGCTCCGTGCTGAAAGTGCTTCTGAGGTTTGCAGATACAAAGGGTCTAAACCCACTTCAAGCAAAATCACCACTGACTTCCACAGGCATAAAAGAATTCTTTATAAAAAGACCATATTAAAAGATATAAAAAACCCTCTTTATGAAATATCACCTATATTCTTGAAAGCTATACAGTTATTCCACACTCCAAATACGTTTAACAACAGAAGTAAGAACTATCTCATTTACAAAACAGCTCCTCTCCTCGATTTTTGAAGTGCACAGCTAAGTACCGAGTGGTATCTCTGATGATAAGTGACAAACCAAATCTGGATTTTGACCAGCAGGATGCACTCATTTTACAACTACAGGCCTCTTTTGAACACACTGGCTCATCTGAACAGGCAGATGTCATCCATTAGGAGCTAAACTTAGACCAGCAATTTCATGCATGGCATGAAGTATTGAGATCGTTTCACCACTGCGGATGGGTGGGACCATTAGCACACTGATCAAATTATCCCAAATTTCTATTCTTTATTAAATAGTTCCTAACTCAGACTGATACAGAAGAGATCTCTTCCCTCAATGAATACACTGCAAACTACTCCTGCCACATGCCCTGCTGACCCAAATGAAGTCAGGGATTTTCACTCCCAACTCAGTGCAGCTACTAGGTGGCACATAAGAGCCAGATTTCTTGACTTGCAGTCATACCTGTGATGTGGAGATCCCTGCCCATCCAGGGAAACTTCAGTGCTGGGCCTCTTCATCCCTTTATGTGAGAGGCCTCAAATTTGGCACATTTCTCAGCAAAAAGGACAGTGCTTAAAACATGATTTTAAGGTTTTGTACATGAAAGAACAAAATTGTGGTAATAAACAGCTTTTGCAAATATATCCAGGATGACTTGTAAAAGATGGAAATAAGCTTCCATAACCCCTCACTCATGCTGTAACTGTCTTTAGTTTATCACTGACCTTTCTTTCCATAGTAGAAAAATCTCACTCTGAATTTTAGTTATCCCACTATTACCACTAGCAATAGGAGCACATTTGGTCTGGTAATTCATTTCTGAAGCTGCTGTGGGGTAGTCATAGGAGGGATTTGTAAGCTACTGTTTTGCCTGACCATGTTATAACAGAAACCAATTGATCCTCTAACAGAAGATGTCTCAGAGGATAAAATAATGCAAGATCTGAAATGCATCCTAGTTAGTTTATCTGTCTCTGTATCTTTGACAGATGACAGGAAAAATAAAAATTCAATTTAAAGAAAGAAGCAGCCCACTCAAGTCATCCACAGGTGGTTATGTTTTTACCCTATCCACCCCACAGGAACAGGGACACCACTGAATAATTCTTTAACCTGTCCTGACAGTATGGTGGGCAACTCAAAGAACTGAACTTGCAGTGTGCCAATAGATTGAGAGTACAAGGAGGGTTTATTATTAACTTTTTCACCCATTTTTTGCTACATTAAAGTCCCCTTTGGCTTCTGACAGGTGGATCTTGCAAGAAAGTAGAAATGACAAGACAACTTGTGAAAGAGGTTGGGAGGGGGTAGGGGCAGCAAGGGGATGTGAGGTAGAGCTTTCTGTGTACAGAGAGAGGACTTGAGGATCATCTTGGCTGAATTAAATCACACTATCAGATGTACTCATACCTGCTGCCAGCTCCACTGAGAAGATACAGACGTAAAAGATAAACCCAAATTACCTTTTATCAGGTTATGTTGCAAAGTTGAGAGGTGGCATTAGGATGATTGGAGGCTTCTCAGAGCACTACAACCCAGTGATAAAGTAGAACATTGCAAGTGCAGCAAGCAGAATAGTTCTCTCATCCGAATCTAATGAATTCACTAATCACGTTGCTGTAATTTTCTTTCAAGATATTGGTAGAACAAGTGGGTACCTGGAGAGCCAGTACTGCTTGTGGAATCCAGAACTTCTGCTGTTTGTTTATTGGTGTGCGTGGGAAAGTGGTTTTCCTGGATGTATTTATATGCTGGCTTTAAATACTTATATTTACTTGGGGACTGTAAATACTGTTATAAATGGTAAATTGTCATTAGGTCATCTTCCTGATGCATCCCAGATTAACGCTAATGCCCTTCAGGTGGGTGCTATTAAATTAGCCTACCACCACCTGACAGGTATCCTCTAATCAAAAATGTATTGTCTTCTCTGTTTAGATCAGCTTCAGTTCCTTCTGGGTAGAAAGATAATCCCATGAGTAGTCCAAATGTTTTCAGATGTGTGAGGTTGTGCAGGCCAGAAACGAGCAGGAAATTACTTGTCCCCCTTAATTATAACTACAGTTTGTATTTGAGTAGGACTTTTATTAGACAAAGTATTTTGCACTTTGTCTTTGCATACACAAAATTTAAATTGCCAGTTTTGATGCTGCAACAGAGCAAGTAGTGTCAATTTTCCAGGCCTTTTGGGGGTTAAAAGCCTTCTTTAGGGATGTCAACAGTTCTGTTCATAAAATGGCTAAGTTTCCTCCAATGGCCAAATAAGTGGCTGCTCAAGAACACCAGCATGATTTAGGACTTGTAAAACAGGAACTCAGAGTCACAGGTATTGCACTTACAGTTTACCACAGTGAAAACTGAATTGGTTAGGAAAAAAGCAGCTGGGCATAGGTTTATTTTTAATTTTGTTTGAATGGGGTTGTGATATTTCCTTGTATTCGAAGAGACTGAAATGTCAAAGTGCCCTTTCTTAGCAACCTGTTTTGCATGTGATGGGGCCCATGAGTTTGTACAGAATAAAGGAGTGTCTCTATTTCCATTTCTGTTTGTGGATATCAATAGTTTATTTCTTCTGTATTTTAGACTTTTTTACCAAGTACTGTCAAAGAACAATTGCATTTTATAATATGAGGTACTCCCTCATCTGTAGTAAGTAGACAAATATTCTGATTTATTTTCACTAGAATTATCTAACCTAGACAAGCCACATAGGAGTATTTTTGTATAGGACACTCTTCAGACAAAAGAAACAACCATCTTGACAATGAGTTAGTTGACAGATGACAATTTTAAACAAGATTATCACACATTATCCCAGGAGATTGAGATTATTACAGAGAGAGCAGGCAGAACAGAGATCAGTTCTCTAAAGAAAAAGGAGTTAGAAGCAGCTGAAATGGAAATGGAGGATCCATACAGGTAGCATAACCAGTCTTCCATCCTTTGAAGCAGAGCTGACATACCACTCCAGAAAAACATTAGTGAAACCACCTCATATGTCTTCTTTGATCAAAGCCTGTCCTCCCAAAGAATACATGAAAATAAAAAAATTCTGTATTTCTTTGCGCTGACATTAAGCTTTTCACAGGATCCATGCAAAAGTGAATCTCTGACTCTATTGGAAAATTGGTATTTTAATTTTTTTAATATATAACTACTTACACACACATACCAACAACTCTTGACAGTCCAAGTGTGTGCACATACATGCATAAAGCAGATTGATGAAAACTTTTGACCTGTCAAGTGTGTGAAGGATATTAACCCATCTTTGATACAAAGTGCTAATTTGCTAGACACTATACCTGATGATTTACTTTAACTCAGAGAAAATTTTTTATTTCACTGAAACTGGGGGTTATTTTCATGGGGTTTATTAGGATCTATTCCATTACTAAGTTTTGCTTGATGCAGTCCCTCAAACTTTGCTGTGATGCATCTTTGGTAACCCTTACCACTAAGATACCTCTGTTGTTGTTTTATTAGAGTGATTAGTAATAAAGTAACATGGTTTATAAAACACTAGAAAATTATCTTCAGAAAACCTGAAAATAAAGCATCATTCCTCTACACCTTTACCAAACATGTAAGCAGGTAAAGAAAACAATTAATAATGGAAGTAATGAATGTCCAAAATAGCTCTTTCAAGACAAATGAAAATGGAACATATTGCAGGAATACTGCACGAGATCATTGCATTTTTCCTATCCCTCGACAACAAAGCCTTGAGATAAAAACTCTGAGAAGCTTGGATTAAGGTAGCCCTCTTAAGGCCTGCAGTAGGATTTTATGTTGGGATTTCTGAAGTGAGATCTGTGGCACATAGTTACTACACAGCAGAGATTTTACAAACAGAGGTGGACAGGCTTCTTCCAAGCAGCATCCCAGCACTGATCAGATTGCTGGCCTTCTCCTTCTCCAAATTTTAGAATCTAGCACAGAGAAAAGACAAGCTGTTGATGGTATATTTGGAAATCCCTTTGACCGAAAGCATAGACTTGTCCCCTTTCTGATTCACCATTCAGATGGTTGGTAACAGGGAAATAGCTGTCTTATTTCTTCAAGGTCCCTCAGAAACTGGTCCAGCATGAAACAAAAGTGAATTGGCCCCATTATGCTAAGGGAGCATAATTTTAAAAATACCGGGGATGCTTTTCTTAGCCAGTAATTGCAAATTCAATTTTAGTACACTGAATGTCAACAGGCTTCGAGGAGCAAGCATATTGCAAGCTGGAGTTTGCCAAGTTCAAGACAATCACAAGTGCTCTTTATTTCTCTGGTCACTCAATAATATTAGACTTCATTAAAGAGGAGAGATTGCATTGCAGAAACTGATTCGCAGAAATAACATCCACTTACAAACGTACAGAAAAACTAAACTTGCAACCTACCATGGCAGAGTTTAAACTGCCACCAAATAGAGAAAACCTGGTATTCTCATTTATTATGGCCTTTCTACTGTGCTGTTTACAGGATTTGTCTCTCAAACACAGAGAGAATGAGTAAAATCAGTAATCAAAAGAAGGGTTGTGAAATTAGATTTTGCCATAATACTATGTTTATAGGATCTAATCCATAGATCATAGAATGACTTGGGTTGGAAGGGACCTTAAAGACCATCCAGTTCCAAGCCCCCTGCCATAGGCAGAGGCACCTTCCACTAGACCAGTTTGCTCAAAACCCCATCCAGTCTGGCCTTGAGCACCTCCAGGGATGGAGCAACCACAACTTCTCTCACCACCCTCACAGTAAAGAATTTCTTCCTAATATCTGATACAAAGCTACCCACTGTCAGTTTAAAGAATTCCTCTCTGTCCTGTCCCTATGTCCCCTTGTAAAATGCCCCTCTCCAACTCTCGTAGGCCCCCTTTAGGTACTGAAAGGTGCTCCAAGGTCTTCCCAGAGCCTTCTCTTCTCCTGGCTGAACAACCCCAGCTCTCTTCATCTGTCTTCATAGGAGAGGTGCTCCTGCCCTCTGATCATTTTCATGGCCCTGCTCTGGACTCAACAGAGCAGGTCCATGTCCTTCTTGTGTCGAGGGCCCCAGAGCTGAAGGCCTGTATCTTACTGTTAAAAGAATAATATTAACTTTAATTTCATTTTGCAGAGGATTGGACATTTTCACCTTAGCATCTCAGGGTGCTTTGTGTGAAACTCCACCCCACAGCAGCTGAAATGCTGCTATGAACTCCCACTGGTATCAAGCACACCAGCACTCTCTGGTAGAACTAAATTAAAAACAAATGTGTGAAGAAAGCTCACAGGCCTGCGCTGCACCTGAGGTATGCTGTCACCCTCACTGCTTGCAACAGAGCCATGCTTGCCCCACCAGAGACATAAATACACCCACTGACCTCATGTTTCTAAACATGCATATTAATTAATGTCTAAAGCCCACAGAGTACCTGGAACCCCTTTCCCCTTTTTGCCATCTTTAATTCTGAACATGGAACAGTATTTCATGCCTTTTTCTTTAAGTGACAAAGTCACCATTAATTTATAAAGAAATTATGGGTCCACTGATTTTAGTGAAAGCAAAACGATGCACCTGGAATGGGGAAAACATCTAGACTAAAGATGATTAACTACTCATATTTGTCTTTGCCTTTTGAATAGACATGCTCTCTCCCGAGAGATCAGGGATCAACCTCTACTTAGATATTTCATCCTTGCCTTTGGCATTAAAACCCTACCCCCTTCGAGCACTGTCTTAGTAATGTTCATTCTATTCTAAGGAATAAAAATAACAATGAAATGAATGATTAGACATGTTATATATGGCATTCAGTGATGGGAAAGAATGAGATGGTAAAAAAGCTGCATTATATTTGTACTGCTTCCTTATGCTTACTTTTTTGTTCCAAGAATAAGATGCTTTCTCTTATACATTCTGATTGTGCTTTGTGGCAATCATTATTCAGGGAATGAAGCATTTTAATGACTTTAAAATTAATTTAGTAGTCTCAGCCTAGCTGCCAGTGAACACGTGTCCACATCAAAAAAAAAAGCCCACTAATTGGCAGTCTCATTGGCATTCACAGCACAGAAGCCAGGAGCTCCATAGACTTTAAAGCCAGAAGTGACCATTGTGATCATCTAGTCTGACAGGTCATGGGACTTCCCTGAATTAATTATTGCTTCAAATCTCAATAGCTGTGATATACCTCAAGCCTAAGACATTTACTAAAACATCCAATGTCAATTTTCAGGTTTCAAATAATGGAAAATCCACTACAATTCTCATTTAGGTTTTTCTACAGGCTGATTGTGCTCCCTGTTAAAAAGAAAAAAAAAAAGATAATTAAAAAGAAACCACACAGCAAATCTCAATTTTCCTTTGAATTTTTGCACTATAAGGTTTAAAGTTTGTGAGCATCTTACGCCTTTCTTTGCTAAAGTGAAGTGTCCTATTTGCAAATTATTAGGGTGGTATGAACCCCAGGACTGGAGGATGCTCTGTTTTTAACACTGTTGTTTAAATCTAACTTGTTTAAATCTGTCTTGTTTAAATCTATGTTGTTTGAATCACTGTTGTCCTAAATCTCGGGAAAAGGGAATCCACAGTACCCGTATCCCATAATGTCCCAATTGCTAGGCTACCCACTGCTGGAAACTGAGATTGGACTCAGGAATACCACATACTCTTCTTCTGGAAGGTGGGTCATTTCGTTGGTCAAGAGCACAGTGTTTCTGAGGGCAAAGAGAGGACCCTGGAAGTTTTGTATTTAGCCTGAAGTGTGAGGCCCTTAGTTCAGAGAGAGTATGTTATACTACAGTATAGAGCATATACATTATATAATATTAAACGTAATAGTTGAATAGTGGGAGAACTCAAAGAAGAGATTAAAACTCTGGGCACATCTTTCTGTCCCCATCTTCTTTCCCTGCAGAGTGCCGTGGTATTTTTTGGTTATCATTCAGTTTATCTTCTTTATAATTTCACCCCTATATTTCCCATGCCATACCTATTTACTCAGTACTACTCACTGGATTTTACCTTAAAGATCTGATAGTCCAATATATTTTTTTTTAATTTTTTTTTTTAATTTTTTTTTTTGTTAAGTTGTTAACGATAGATTGCTAATTCTTCAAAGTTAAAATACAACCAGCTAACTACTGGCACTATAATATTGGAAAGCGACTCCATATTTTCAGGGAACCTAATTAGAGGTAGCTAACACTGCATATGCCAGCAACAGAATAACTGGTTTTTCCAACAGATTGAGTTAATAGGGATTCACCCTAATTAAAAGCTTGAAGTTTTGATGAAAATATAAAGGCTTTCTCGGGAAAGATCTCTGCTTTGATTCACATTCAAGTCACAGTGGCAGCACGGTTCTTAAGAGACCACCAGCAGAAGTGAGGCTGCTGAACTCTCCAGGAGCCCTCAAGAGGACCAAGGTATGAAGCTTATAATAAGAAGGCATAGTAGTGGGTCAAGGTCTCCCAGTGAATAAATGGTGCATTTGTGCTCTAATTAAAGCACTGCTGTTTCTTTCTTTTTTGGTTATTAGAGTTTATGTGTACCTGCAATGTGTTAGGGTAGAAACCCTGACCTCTAGTGCTGTTTAGAGACAGTTTAGTCTAAGTAGACGAAACAATATTTTAGTCTATTTGCTCAGCTGATATTTAGGAGATTTTTTTATGTTTTGTTTGGGGTTTTTTTAGTGCATAAGATTCTCTTCCCTACAAGTTCAAAGAAAAAGAACATTGAACAGCTGGTTACTAACACACACATTGCCTTGGTGTTAAGAAACTCTTTTTAATAGGTGCTTTAATTACTTAATAGCCGGGAATAAAGTTATAACCCTCTGGTTGCGGTTACGATTACTGACAACTAAAATGTACTGCTCTAGCAGAGTAACTCCCTCTCCAGAAAAGAAAGCCTCTGCCTCTGATGCTACCCAACACTCCACTTAATTACATTATCCTTCATTTAGATGGTGATTCTATTGCAACATCTAACAAGGAGAAGATTTTGCACAGTAATGGTGAGTGGCTACGACAGCTTCTTGATCAAAGCATTTATTGAATTGCACATACTGAGGATGCAGCTGGACAGTGAAAACTGATGCTTTCACTAGGTGATGAAATTCTGCTCTGTAGTCTTTTAATACAGCCTGTATCCAAGTAAAGATTAAAAGAAGAAATAAGGAGCATAATAGATTACATGCACTGTGACATTTCTACCCTGATATTTTTATTCATAACAATATTATCTCTCTTATTATCTTCATGACACCTTACGATCACTTAGTTGGCCCAGCTACAGATCTACCAGTTGTCCCAATTAGGTGAAATCTTCAGTACAACAGATATTAAGTGGAGCTATTAAAAGCTCCTGCTAAGCCATTACAAACTGAACACAAACCATGCCAGGGCGTGTGTAAACGCTAACCTTTTAAAGCCAACTCCATCTTTCTCTCTAGCAAGAGAGCTATAAACCAGGATTTCATAAGGAATATGGCTCTCTGGCAGTGCCTCTGCAATGCAGGGCAGAGAGCTGGTTTGCTCTCCTGGCAGTAGAGCTGAGGGTGAGGAGCTGCCAGCACCTGCTTTGGAGCACTGCCGTGAGCACAGCAGGGCCGTGCCAGTGCCCAGCCCCACGGCTGCCCTGGGCTCCAGGGATAGCAGCCTGGCCCCATCCCATGCCTGGCATATGGACTGCCCACAAAGAAGCACCCCTGGGCCCTGCTGACACAGCATGGCGTGAGGATGGTCGTTGGGGTCCCACAGCAATTTCAGAAGGCCTTTGGGATTCCCTATTTTAATTAGAAAATTAAGCCTGAATGGCCACTGAAGCCAAGGGATAATCCTGGATCAAAGCCAGGAAAGACAACACTGGATCAACCCCAGTACAGGAAAGCAACACAATCAGCATTGTAATTATTTCAGAATAACATGGCTTAGCACATAGAGGTGGATTTGAGTTCAGGGACTCGTGTGCTCAGCCTCAGTAGCTATGCAAAAGCCCTTTTCTGCAGAACAGACCATGCTGTCCCTACTCTGGGTCTTTTCTCCCTCACCAGCCAAGACAGCATTTCCATGCCCCAATGTGCTTTACTGCTAGATAAAGCCTCAAACATCCTGGTCTCAGCTGGAAAAAGAAAGGTAATCAATTCTGAAGTAACTAGAAAAGACCTCTCAAAAATTTTAGGGAGGAAGAAAGGAAAGGAAGAAGGAAAGAACATTAAATTTTATGATTAAATGGGAGAAGATAATAAAGAAACTCATTAGAGCAGCTGAGCCTTCCAACCAAAAAACTTCTCAATACTTGATTTTGGTACCAGTGACTTCATTTTTAAACATTTGAAGGAAAACTATGAAAAAGCCTTAGAATAATGCAAATTAGGATTAGCTGTTCTATGGGTTAAAGGCATTTCCTTTGCCTTACTCTTGATTCAAGAAAGGGAGAAAAAGATTTATGTGCATTTATTACCTTTTTTCAGTTACACATTCACTCACACATGCACAAAGGATCATCATCTCCAAAAGCTTTTAAATAAACACTGCACAGCCTCCTGGAAACCCCACCTGGTTACACAGGGAAAGACACATGGCAGGGTTTCTTTTAACACTCTTAGGACAAATATTCAGATGTGACCTCTGAATTTCACTCAGACAGCAATTTACATATATGCTACAAAGGGCCAGTTAATTGACCAAATGAAGCACTAAAGTCTAATTCCATAATTCTTCAGGACAGGAGAATATATGGAAGTCTAACTACAGTTGCCAAAATCTTGCTTTGAGAGACACATGGCAATCTAGCCCAATTGCATGGTGACTGCCAGAAAAATAGTGTTTCTACTTTAAGCTCAGTTCCTGCTTCATCATTGTCTCTGTCCCCATGTAGTCATTTACACCTGTGCAAAGTGAATGGAAAGCACTACCAAGTGAGAATGAGAACAATTTATCATTCCTTTCTACAGCCACAGCAAAGAGGGCAAAGCAGGCACTGAATTTATCAGGTTCAAAAGAGATTGAAAATTCAAATGCTTTTGTACAATTCTTTCACAAAGGAAATTAAACACGAAATTGTAGTCTAATGCAACATTATCATTTTGAATTTACCTTCAACCAGGAAATACATAACTATGGCACCTTTAGTAGCCACTGCATGGCTACGTTTTGGACATCTGTAAGTGTTAAGAACTCCATTGAAATTCAATAAAGTAATGCATAAACAAAATTGGCTTAAAGAGCAAGAAAATGCCTTTGTTTGAATTTACATATTTATGCACACAGGTATATACATTCCTCATTAAAGTTAGAACAAAATATTAATTGCAAAAGAATGGTGTTTGAATTACAGTTTCAGAAACATTAAAGTATTAGAGCAACAATGTCAGGAAGCACTGACTTGCACATAAATTCTCACATATTATTCAATATTGATGCAACTGTTGCAGCAAGTTTTATTTTCAAAATCTTTCTGTGACCAGCAAGCTGACCTAAATCTTCATTGTATCCTTGAATACAGTGATGCAGAGCTTTGGCTTTAAATTATAATATAAATAATAAAAATCATCAGAACTTGGAAATCACATACTTCATGAAAACAAAATCACGTTTACATGAAGAGGTAATAATACTTCAAATAAGGATGCAAATATCAAGTATTGGAATCTCTTTTTAAAAACATAAATGTGAACTTACAAGCTGCTAAGTACATTCGCATTGGATCTACAGACTGTTTCACAAATCTTCATCTACATCAGGTACAGGAGAACTGGAAAAGAAGCGTTATAGTAATGACATAATGCAACGATTTAGTTTAGGTATTAAATGTGCTTAGATTTATTTCCAGTTTTAATTAAGTTTTCACTTTCTCTGGAGCACTTTATACGCCTCAGAGAATGTATAATGACAGACCTTGATTATTTTCTTTTTCTGCTAAAGACGCACCATTATTTGAGAACCAAAGAGAATGGCAATAATACAGCAGGATTTAAATCTGCCTTCTAGCTTTCTTTAAAAACAAAAGGAAAAACAATAGCCTTCTGCAAAACACTTTTTATAGATGACAGCCAATTTTTTCAAATTAATTCAAATGGCCATCTCCCAGGGAGAAACATGCTTGGTAGAATTTAATGTAACAGGTCAGCTCAACAGCTTTAACAAAATAAAATGTTTACTAGCATAAAATTTTCTGCACTTGCATGTTATTCTGTTAGGCAGATTTTTAAAATGTTGTTGCCTTGTTCTGTCAAATATTATGCATGAGCAATAAAAAGTTTGGTTTTTAAATAAGGAATAAATCCACTAAGCAAATAAGACTACTAAGCAGCTCTTAAACTACAAAAATTTATCCTGGAGTTCTTCCACTTATATGTCTTTAAATAGTGTTCAAACCGAGCCAATACTGACAAGAAAAGAACTTTCTTTTATATTTATATTATAGAAATTATTCAGCTCAAAAAAAATAACTTTCAGAAATAGGGTTTATTTCATACTAAGTCTAGCCCACTTACTGCTTTGACCAACAGTGCCAGGAAATGTGTTACTGACAAACAAAGCCAGTATCCACTCTGACCCTGCATTAAGAGTTTTGTTTGACCCCGCTCAATTTTACTTTCAGAGTAAGATCTGCCTCAAACTTCTAGTAGAGATAGAGCATGATAGCTGCTATGAGGGAAATAGAAAGCCAGCTGATTTGCCCCTCAAGACAAGGGAGCAGAGGGGAAGGTGGCAGCCTGATATCCTAAAACGGCTGGAAGGACTGAGAGGTGTGCATACATTGAGCATTTCTGTCTCAGAGGGTGGTAAGGTCTGTTAAGAGGAAGAGGGATGGATAGCTGGGGAAGAAGACCTGGCTTCAGTCAATCTGAGATGATTTTTTGCAAAGTTCAACCTCTAAGTCCTGGGGCTGGCTGGCACCATGCAGCCATATTCCCAAGGAAAGGCTAGCAGGACTAAACATAGAGAGGTCTCTCCAAGACAGCTATACATTGCAATAAGTGAGAGTGGGAATTAATTATTTAGGAATGGATATCAGTATGAACAACAGTAATGAAGCAGAATTGAAGGGAAGCTACAAGGAGGCAGAGCATGAGTTTATTGGAAACTCCAGGTTTCGTCAGACACTACAGTAGAAATTAAGGACTCATAAAAACTGAACTTTAACTAGCATTTTCACATAATTTTCAACCTTCACAAATTAACATTTTACAATTACAATTTCAGTTATGACTGAACAACTACAGGTGTTCAACTACGGTTAAAGCACCCACAGGAGGAAACAACCATGTAACAGTCATTAGACTCTCAGTACCATCGTAATGTGGAATCCCAAAAGTTAATGTTCTTCTAGACAATTACGGAAACGACAGAATTCTTTCATGCAAATGCAGAACAACTTGCAATCTACCTATTCCTAAAGTACATCAAAGGTGTCTAAATTAGGTGCTTTCTAGATTACCATAAATGGATTCTTCTATCGAAGAAAACATTTCCAATATGATTATCAGGCCTAAGAAACCACAAAAGCCTTCCGAACAAATCTAAGTGGCATGATTCTTCATATACAATATGAAGAATGAGATTTCTATTAGCCTTGGCTATTTGGGTTAGATTGTGTAACAATTTTCTTAGCAAAAATGCAGTACTAGATGAAACCAGAGCTTAACAGAAAGCAAAGAAGACAAAGTCCATAAAGAGAAGCTTACAAACTCTTTATATACATATGAGAGAATATATGCACATGTTGTAAAATCTGAAATTTAAAAACTGGCGTGATTTATCTGGATTCTTCTTCACCCACCTACACTGCAATGCTTGTCTATCAAATATATTGAGGGTGCGTGTGTGTGTGTGTGTACAATTTGATCTCACAATTCTTCTATGAAGCAAGAAAGCATAATCCAGTTTTACAGATCTCAGAGTTGCAGAGAAATGGTGCAAAATACTGAAGGGTGCAAAGGTTATATGAGGGGAAGTTAGGATATCAACCAAAATCCTGTTTTAGCAGTCTCATTACTCATAGAGTAGGGAAACAAAATTCATTTCAATTTAATAATTTAACAATGCTCCAAGGACTTCAAATTTAGTATATAACTATCTGTTTGTCTTCTGCTTTTGAAATTGCAAGGTGCTTCTGAATTGTACTTTTTACCCTCAAGGGCAGAATTCAGAAAATATTTTGTTTTAAAAGTAAACCTGAGTGTACACTTTTTACTAAATATGAGAATATTTGCTTTTTCAATTACAATTTCAGCAGCTGAAGCATTAAGAAATACACCAACCATTATTATAAAGTCAGAATGTCAGGGATAATGGTAGTACTGCATCTCATACTTTTTCTTTATTTTATGTCTTAAAAATGTTTTCTCATTAAGTTCTGAACTATTTAAAGACCCACTTTTAATGGCTGGTTTTGATACAGTGTTTTATAGTGCGACCCTGCTGCATTTAAGATAGTTGTGCATACTACCAGGAAGTGCCCAGGACTACATCTTTATTAAAGATAAAAACAATAATCATCCTTTTCCTCCTGAAGCCTATAAAATGGAAAATTCTGGGACATAGTAACCAGTTACACAGAATAAATAATTTCTTTGGATCTGCACCAATCACTAATAAGTCCTTCTCCATCAGAAATTAGCATATCTGAACTACTTTTCCTGGGTGAAATTTAACAGTTAGCAAACAAAAGGATATGTAGTCCTATGAGTTTTACTGGAGAATCACCAGCCCAACACCACTGCAGTCCACAGCAGGAGAAGCTTAACTTCAATAGACCATAAAGAGGGCCTACAGAAACAGCCTCAACTCACATCAAATGATGATCTGAACCCCTTAAACAACTCTTTTGTCAGAAGGAACAAGAATTTTTTTTCCTGAAGATGGGGAGTACAAGGAGATGCAGGAGCAGGTATGCCTGTGCATGAATCTTTCATGGTCACTCCACCTCTTGCACCTACTTATCTTGTCCATCCTTGGCATTTTGCCCAGATATAAAGCTTAAATCACTAGAAATTGCACCTCTTTCTCTATACTACTAGAAGGAGAACTTGTGTGGGATTTCAAACTCTTACTCATGCTACCTGTGCAAACAGCCTCTCACCTTAAACAAAGACAGGCTACTTTGCTTTAAGCATAATTTGATGTGTGCAAGGGAACAGGTTTAGATCTCTTGCCTTATTTCAAAAGACTCGTTTGTCCCCTGGGCAATTTTCAACACACATTGCAAGTTTCCTGTTCCACTGAGAAGCAAAATACTGATTTAGCTTTTCCTTCATACAGCAGCATATACCTGTCAGATACAACTCTTCCGTTGTAGATTATAAGGCTTATGATTCCTCAACAGAAGAGACATTTTCTCTGATAAGGACTATTCTTACAAAATCTCATTCTTTGGGTATAAATGATATGTGGTCCTCTGCTCTGCATGCGCCCAGAGTGGAGTAAGCTAGTCAGTGCATAAAGAGGGATGTGCTAGTTTGAAAATAAACCAGTGGGACATTGCAAGTCAAAATTATAATTTAATAAGAAAATTAAAATAAATGCAATAGTACAAGAACACTGACAGAGTCAGGATGCAACCTGAGACCCTGTTAGTCATGGTGATGGCAGCAATCCAGATGAAGTGGTCCTGTTGAAGCAGTGATCCTGTAAAAAAGGGTCTGGTCTTCACCTGAAGGTCCAATGGTAGATCTTGTCCTCTGGGAGTCCCACAGGTCAGGGTTGCCCATGCTGTTCCAAACCCCAGATTATATCCAGATGGGAATGCTTGGCTTCTCCCCCTGGGCAGAGCATCTCACAATGGGCTGTTGTAATTCTATGAGCCATGGCGTGGGTCCTTGATTGCCCATTAAACAGAGATAGCACCCTGAGGGAGTTATCAAGGATGAGTCATGGTAGGAGATAACTAACACTGCCCCACCTGCTTTAACAGCTTGTGAAGATGATAATAGAATTCATACCATTGGTTACATCTTACATTGTATCCTAAGACAGAGGACCACGGAGAGAAAAGTAATGGTAAGACTAAGAAAAGAGAGCCATAAATGTAAACATGATGTTGGGACATGAGTAATAGTTTTCCAAGGTTTTTAGTCCCTTTAAAACTTTTTTCTCTAAGATGTTGATCAATCGTTAAGAACATACAAACAAAGTGTAACAAGAACCATTGAAATGGCTGATTGAGATGAGCTGTTTCTACAGTCCTTCAATATTATTCAGGAGCCTCATGGAACTGAAGGACTAAATGTCAGAGGTTTGCCAGGTTTTTTTCCAGCTATGTCATATTATTTGCTCTAATAAACATATTGTTTCTTCACATACTCTCTAACATAGGGACAATATTGAAGGCAACATAACGTTTGAAAATATTGCAATATTGAGCAATCTTTCACTTCAAAGCACCTTAATCACATGTAAAAATGAATAAGCATATGCTCTTTTGCTTCTTTGTGCAAATTAATTTAAGATTGTTTTGTTTGCAAAAAATAATGCAACTTCAGACTAGAGAAATTCATGCTGAGTTTACAATTTCCTTAGGTAAAAAATTCATTTATGTTACTGTGTGCTCCCAGTCACCTGAATACTCCTGCTTAGAAATCAGAGTGGGTTCCCAGGTTGTCACTGAACTGATAAAGGCTGTGAGCAGAGAGCTGACTGGTGTTACAACTCTGTAGCAATAGCACAGAGTAAATGAGCTCTCCAGACATACAAATACATACATGGGTATCAAACAAAGAAGTGGACAAAGCTTCACAGATCCTTATTCTGGAGTCTGACAGAGGGAACCATTGACTTCAACAGAGGAGGTGTTTCTATCAAGAACATAGAAGGATGTGGCTTAAAATTTGTAATGTGTCTTCAGACGCTCCCCTTTTTCAGCAGAAGTAGCAATGAATAAATTACTATGCATATTTTAGACTATATTTCCCTTAATGACATTTTCATTACACTGTTTACTTTTTATTTTATGCTGGTCACCACTGAACTGACAGAACAGCTTCTCTGTGAAAATTGAAACAGTGTATTTTCAATGAAAATGGGATAAATTTTTCAATTTCCTTTTCCTCATCATCTAGCATACACTCTGTAGCAAGCAATGCTGTGCCCATTCCCTCCAGCAGCTGAAGCGCCACTCAGGATGCTGGAGTAGGGTCTGAAAAGGGAATGACACCTTAAAAAGAGCTGACAAACATTGATTTCTGATTTAAAATACATTTCTCATACACAGGGCATGTGTAGCACCCTCACAGTCTGGCAAAGAGAAAGGAAATAGTTCCCCTGGCTGAAATGGTCCAGCTTGTTACTCCAGAGAGTAGAGAGAAGGGGGAGCACTGAATAATGCACTTCTTTAAAACCCACTAATATGCTTCCCACTAAAAGCTCAGGAAAGAGAGAGCCACATCCCTTTCTAATCCACACAGGACTATATGTAATGTCTGCCAGGCATAACTCTTGGGAATTTTGCACAATCTTGACAAGGTCAAAAATGATTCAAATTTCCTTTTTAAAGTAATTCACACTGCTGTGATTATGCAAGAGGCTCTTTTTCTCATTGTCATAAATTATTGCCACTGTCCCTACTACCACCATTACTACTACACTGTATTTTATTTCTATTAAAAGGAGCAGTGCATAATTAGTGCTATCTTTATTAATTTGATGAGATTCTTCTGGCCCAGACCCTTCAGATCTGGCTCCAGAGAAGAGTTTTCTGATGATGAGCAAATGACATGCGTTGTTGGTGTTCGCTAGCAAAACCAGTAAGGAACCCTAAGCAGGAATCTGCCAAGACTGAATTCCATAGATGCCTCTAAAACAAAGCATGCTCTGTGTACTAAGTCTGCATCCTGGATAAGCTGACAAGTTGATGATGCTTGTTACATCATAGTTAGTCAGCAACAACACAACTGCTGTTACGTCTGCTTCGGACTGGGGTAGGCGTGGGACTTGACCTGGGTGACTCGACCTGGGTGAATTTCGTGCAGACCCAGTTTCAGTGCACGGCATCTGCTGAAGAGTGTAGACGAGAACAAAAGCCAGCAGTTTGCTTGTTCTCCAGATGCTAGTTACACTCCTTCAAAACACATTTTTGCTTTTCTTTTGGAAAAGGACGTGGCAACAAGAGAGAAATACAATAGTCTAAAGGGTGGGGTTTAAAAGATGTCACCTGTTTAGTCCTGAAAGGCATGCATAATGTTTATACTCATAGATTTCCACACAACTTAGAAGGTATGAAATAAAATACTATGCATCTCCCCCATAAAAAAGGCAAATTCAAATAGTCTTATGATTTTTGCCATTGAATGTTTGCAAAAACCAAAAGTTTTCCTCTGATTTTTTCATCTTTGTCTGTTTGTTTTCCTCAAGAAATGAACAAAAATTAACGTATGACAAACTTGCAGGTCCCTGTTTTGCTGAGTTCTCTTTTGCATATTGCATAACATCTCCATGTGGATCCAGAAATAGTTTGATTACAGGTAACAGTTTCCACTAATTCAGAGTTTTGAAGGCCTGTGGATCAACTCCTGAGATAAAGCGTAGTGATGTCCTTTACATACTACAGAATGAAAATATTCCTTCATCTCATTCTCCTTTTATCTTCCTCTCCTCTTCCCTACACCTTTCAAAATTCATAAACCTACAGAGGTTCTAACTATTTTGTTAGGGTTTTTTTTTGTGCCAGTCATGCAGTTTTCTTGTTCTGCAGCTAGGCTCAGGAGAGGCTGGATGACCACCCACCAGAATTTAGGCGACTTTGGTCTGCTCGTAAAAGGATGGATTTCAGAAACACATTAAAGAAGAGCTCTCACATAAAAGTACATTTTACCAGACATATAAAATGGGTCAAAATATGAATTTAAACTGGCTTTTTTCTTCCTATGAAGATGACATCCCCTCATTCAACTTACATTTTGTGTTTAAAGGAAACATTGGAAATTTCCACTATTTGATTATCTTTACTGATAAATGGGCGCACAGAGTGCTATACTTCTGAACTTACCCTTTTTTCATGGCATAAATTAAAAGTAACACCTTGCTTTAAAAAACCTCAGGGATATCGTTTGGTCAGCTCTCTACTATTATTTAGGACAAACAGATTGTACAAAAAGCCACTCAAGGCAGGTTTTACCTTCCTCTCACACGCTTCAACACTGTTCCTGACATCATACAGAGCAAAGGAAGCTGTTTATAGCCCAAAATGCTGTAACAAAAGCCAGACACGGAGTATCTCAGATACAAGCTTCATGTGGGGGCGTAAGAACTCCAAGCTGAATTTAAGCAGAGGAACTATGGCAGTGGCTGATCAGATACTTCCTGTGTGTTACTTAGCAAGACACCCATTTGTAGCAAGGCATGTAACTCAAAAGTGAAAGCAAGTCATCAGACACTTGCAATTAAACCCAAATAGGAAGTAAGACCTGAGACCCAACTATCCACAACGTCAATCTCACTGTAGTGCTGCATGCACAAAACAGACACGTGCAAGTCGGAGACTTAGAAAGATCCATATATGCCCTAGAGACACAAATAGAAGCATTTAAGCGTCTCATGTGGACTGCTTTTAAAGTAATTATTTGCTCCATAGAGACTTCTGTGTTTTTACTAATAGGAAAATGAGTGGCCGTACTATAAACAGATTGTATAAAGACCATATTGTTCTAGTTTCCTAAATAGATCCTAAAATTACTTGGACATCTCAACTGTAACTTTTCTTAAAAGGGAAGTAGCCTTTGATGTGAACCTTCAATCATGAACAGAGTATAAAATACTCTGGGATCTACCATGAGGTAGTCATTCAAAGTGTCAGAGCACTAACTAAATTATATTCATTAAATCCCAAATACAGGTAATATCTGGAGAAAACTCGAGGGAAAACTAATGTCTGTCACGTGATGTACAAGCTGTGTTGACTTACTGCCATGTAGACTTTAACAATTTTCATCAATAAGGACACTTATATATATTTCTGCTCAGTGACACCATGAACAGCATGTCAGTAAACCTATGAGGTTTTTAGTTTTTCAAACATGTCCAGAACAAAGATTTAGATTTTCTATTAAGAGAGAAGAGACCATTTTGGCTTCCTTATGTCATGCTTACTTATGTCAGCCAGCACAGGATATTGTTTTTCTTTCACTGGTACTCATTAAAATGCTTCCATTCACAAATATATACAGATAAAGTAGTTATGCTTTTGCTACAGGCTACATTGTTAGAAACACTCCTGGGGTCTTGGCACTGCCCGGAAAGTAGGAAAAAAAAGATAAAGTCCCTGACTGGAGACTCCTCTTTTCATTGCCCCTGTACCTTGTCCCACATAATTCACTGAAAGTAGTCACATTCCTTCAGAATATTTCATAATTCATATTTCAGATTATGAAAGGGAAAGGTTGGCAAAAAGCCCAAGACCCAGGCACATGTTTTCTTGGAAACACATCTTTTACTGAAGAATTGGTTATGTTAACCGATGTTCAATAGTTTCTGATCAGTATTTATCCTTTTATCAGTATCTTTGTGCTGACTTCAATCTCTTCTCTGTCGATTTTGCGATGTAAGTGGGTACTTTTCAAAGGAAATTGTTCTCTAAAGGAAAATTCTGGAACATCAAGGAACACACAACTTACCAGGTAGAACTGCAAAATCCATACTCACATCCACAAAACTTGTGTGTGCTACCACGAGTCTGAACAAAAGCATCTTGTGATGGGTGGAGGTGTACGCCTCAAACAGGAAAAACATTTTGTGAAAATGGTTTGCCTGCGTAAAATTTCCCTGTTCACAATTTTCAGCTTTTAGAAATTGTCAGAATATTGGACTATGTTATGGAATTTCTGGTCTGAAGAAACTTTGTGAGATATTTTAATTCTATCAGGAAAACAAAGAGGGTGTATTTTGAAAAGGTCGATTCAAAGGGAATCTTTCAAAATTCTAAATGAGGTGGGTTATTCAAAAGAAAATAATTTTTTTCTGTTTGTTTGAGGCAGGGATAGTTAATTTTGGTATTTGTTTCGAGTTTTTGAGGACTTCGGGTTTTGTCCCAGAATTAGATCTCCAGATCTCATGATTGAAATGAATGAAATTGAAACCATCTCTAAGTACAGAAAAGCTCCCTGGCTTCTGTCAGGTTAGACCAGATATCTACAATTTTTCACATAAAAATAGAAAGCAGAGCACTGAAACATTCATTGTGGTGTAGGCATATGTCCAAAAAGTAAGGAGCTGCATTGATTAAAAATACTGCAAGTAGAAGTGTGCACTTTAATCCACTGGCACGCAAAGCTGTTCCAGTTGGGCTTTTAAACACCATGACTGCACAAGCCAATTAACAATCAATCATCCTGAGACCTCAGCAGCACCTTTCTGCCATTGAATGAGGTGGAGAGTGGATTTATTGGTGGTCCTGTTCACCAAATATCTTCTCCGTGGTGATAATGTCTTCAAAATTTCTATCACCATGCAGAAGGGATTTCAGAGTTAGACCCTCATTCGGAAATGAGAAGGCAGATAGTGAAACACAAGCTTGAAATAAATGCAGGTGAAAGAGAAACACTCAAACAGAGTTTCAGCCATTTTTAGCGAGTCTATTTATACCTCACCATATCCTTTGAAAACATAAAATTCTAGTCCTAATTTATTAATGGAATGTGCCAGCACCAAGTTATTTTTAAACTTAGAATATAAATGGCCTTCATGAACTAGAGCGAGCAGGCAGCATCTGACATGAGTCTCAGAGCTAGTGTGAAATTTACTTTTAAATTGCTGCTGTCTTTCCAAAAATTATGCACCGTGAGCATGTGTCTTCACTCGTGTTAGCTTTTTCTTTAATTAGAAAACAGAACCGCAGGAAGTGGCACATAGAAAGGATCTTGCCCTTGCTTGGATGTAAATAACCCTCTCAGCTTATTTCAGCTGTTTCTTCCCAGTTAAATTCAAGTTGTCAGAGGAATGTGATCCCGAAGATAAAATCAGAAATGTCAAGATATTTGTAAACATAAGAGGCAAAGGTTGCTTGTATTTTATTTTATTTTATTTCCCAACCTTTGTCTTCTTCTATGGCAAACAGAAAGTGGGGACTGAAGAGAACTGAAACAAGTAAATTGGAGAGGGTTTTTTTAGCTCCTGGGGATTCTTATTCCCAATATTAAGTGCAACAAAAAAAAGGGTATTCTTCTGTAGAACTGTTCCTCAAAAGAACCTTGCAACTCAGTCTTCAGCCAGCTGAAATTATCTGCCCTTTTAGTTACACACTGTTGACTTTTTCCAACGTCTGTCCTCATCACAACTTTATAAGCCCATTAGAGGCATGCATTTGAGTGTTTTAGGGAATGACTAGACACAGCAAATGATTTCCTATAAATAATTTATTCAATGACTTCAAAATTCTCAGTGTTCCTGTAAGGAGTGCCTGTCACAGAGCAATGCTGGTAAGAAACAGAAGCTTTCTTCCCCAGTTCCACCACCTGACCCAGGGCCCCTTCTACAACC
Organism: Dicrurus megarhynchus; assembly: GCA_013399195.1. Taxonomy (NCBI): domain Eukaryota; kingdom Metazoa; phylum Chordata; class Aves; order Passeriformes; family Dicruridae; genus Dicrurus; species Dicrurus megarhynchus. The sequence goes on from VXAD01010626.1 coordinate 325,073, forward strand.
CACGGAAAAGCTGCTGAAATTTCTCTGAGGTTTTTCTGAGTCCCTCTGCCATCTGAGTTAGAGGGAATTTTTCTAATAATGTGAGCAGAAACTGAACAAGATCCAGGGCCTTTCTGATCTTCTTTGCCTTCTGAGAATAAAAAAGAAAACAGAATTGCTTTGTCAGAAAATGTCCTTTAGCATGAGTCAACTTTGGGACAAAAAATGTGGCAGCCAAGAGTCTGATCTCACAAGCTCCTCAGAAAAGCAGTGTTATTATAAAGAATAAAGTTTTACAAGACTAAAGCATTGAAGGTTTTGTAAAGGTTCAGTAAATGCTTTTTATACTGAGCTTAGCCCTGTGTTCTTATTTCCGGAATTTAGTATGTATAAAAGTGATTTTGGAGCTGGTTTAGAATAGGTGAAAGGATTTTTATCAATTTTCACTGTGTTAAAAGAAGGCTAAACTTTGAACACTTGTTCATGTGAAAAATCCAAGGTCCTCCAAGAGGACAAGGGGAAGTGTCATCAAGTTGCACTATAGAAGGTTTAAATTAGATATTAGGAATATTCTTTCCATGTAAAGGATTGTAAATCATTGGAGCAGATTTCCATCCCTGGAAGTGCTCTAAAGAAGTCTGGATATGGCAGCTGAGGACATGGCTTGACTGTGAACATGGTGGCGGTGTTGCGTTGAAGGTTGCACTCGATGGTCTTAAGGGTCTTTTCCAACCTTAGCTATTCCATGATTCTAAGAGGAGTTTTTGACTAGGGAAAAGGTTTGATACATGTTGGTGTTTTGATACATAAAACATGCATTTGAAACATTTATGCATATGGGGATATTTACCGAGAAGGTTCTTCATACATTGAACACATTGTGTTCCCATATTGTAACCTCCAAAAGAACAAATTCCTACTCTATTAGCACTCCTGTGTCTGTCAGTCAAGCTTCTGCAGGGTCCTTGAGTTACTTTTGAGGTAAAAATCTCAGATAAGTCTTTCTCCTTACCTTTGTCACTGAAATTTTAAAATAAGTTGAATTATGAAATGAGATTAAATGTAGTAGCTGCATATGAACATGCTGGCAATTTATCTATCAATTTTAGTAGTGAGAATGTTTAAATTATCGCACCTCAGTGCCTGATAAACAATCAATGGACTTTATTTAATAGCTTCATCTCCAGTGCTAATTGTACGCATTTAAATTAAATTATTCTGATTGTTATTCCATGTACTTATTTGGTGATATGAGACCTCTGAATAGATATTATTGATTTGGGGCAAACAGGCTCCATCCATTACAGCTGTGAAGACAGGAATTAAATTTAAATAGTGGGCTATTATTTTGTGAATGTCTTTGTGGACAAATAGGGTACCGGAAGCAGGATAATTACGAACTTGCACTAATTTGTCTTCTTGATTTATACGGATATGATTCCTGAAAATAAAATGAGGTCTACAAAGTAATCAAGAGAAGCTGGCAATAGGTAAAACCTTATGACTCCTTTAGCAGAATGGACAAACAGTCATGTGCTATCAGTTTTTTAAAAGTGTTTAGACAGCCAAAAGAACCACTTTGGCACCTGATGAGATTTGCAGCAGTGCCTAAAATGATTTTTGGACATTATATAGAAGCAGAGTAAAACAAACAAACAAACAAAGATAGATATGTCATTGCCCCAGATTATAACTACCATGCTGAAAATAACCATACAAACAAAAATTCCCGAGATGTGCGACAAAGATAATTCATGTGCAATGTTCCTGAAATGGTGGAGGTATAGAAACAACTACAGTTTTACAGAACATGAAGTTATAAGTAAGCTGAACAAAATCAATGCACTCATAAATCACTTTAGGCTGGATTCTAACTAACAGTTCTCATTTTCTGAATGTTCCCAAGGCAGTTGACATACGAGTGCAACCTCATTTTGATCTCAGATGGCTAGAGAAAAATGGGATAACAGTGAGATTTAGATCTCATCCCTCCAAGGAGGATGCCTGTTACAATCATGAATTGTGGTTCATGCCAAATATATCCCTGTACAGGCATTCATGCATTTCTCAAAGTGTCCTGTGTGCTTCTGAGCAGAGAAGTCACTGATATAGATGCAAAAGTGCTTTCTAAGCAGTAGAACAAACTGTTTCAATGAACTGTGTGATGGGCCCTGGGAGATGAGTCTGAAACCTAACAAAGCCATGTATAAGGAGTCACTGGGATCTGTCCCACAATGCCAACACAACAGAGTTCTCAGTGCAACTAGAGGGAAAACCCATGTTAAGCACAGAAATATAACTTTGAAACAGAGCAGTGATCTCTGGGAACATCTTGGATAGGTGACAGTTGATAAGAGTTTTGAGAAGATAAATCTCAGACTGAGATCCTTTTATTCATTTGCCATCATGCAGATCATTAATGCTTTGCTTATAACCCCATAAATCCACCTTCAAGGCCGGGCTCGTGGACCCTGAAGACAGCGAGCCTACAACAACAGCTCAGGCATAACTGTGGTTTTGCATGGGTGTGCAAGCCTGGATATACACGGCCAGACAATACAGAAGTTTGATCTAGGTTGGCTGCTCATGGCTAGTGTGCAAGCTGCCTATAAAGACAGCACATGGTAGCAAAGCAGGAGGAAGGCAGAATATGCTGTGTGCTTACAGACACATACTACGCCTTTTAGAGCTTCATGAAAATCAACCCTTTGGAAAGTTCTGGCAAATGAAGAATCAGCTAAAGCCTTCATTGTTGTTGCAAACCCCCATGCAACTTCCTATATTTACAGTAATTAATCTCACATGAATTATCTTTGATTGGTTTGAATTGCACAGTTAGACTGTCAACCAAAACATAAACATCTTATGAAATTCACTCGAGGTTTTAAAATGGAATTGATAAGGAATTTGACATTAATCTACAGCTTCTCACAAAACTGAAGATATTCTCAGTGGTAAAAACAATGCCTATTAACTAGGATAACTACTAGAAACCAGATGCCAAAGTTGTAAGTCAACTAAAAAACAGAGCTACTGGTACACCACTGCAACATTAAATTAGTCCAAGAATGAAAAGATATCATTTTATTATTGACTTTAGTTTAAATATAGAATATTTCCATTCTTGGATGCCTTTCAAACTTATTCTAAAAAAGAAAAAAAAAGGGTTTCAAATGTGTCTTTCCCAACTGTAAATATTTCGATTTTTAGCAATAAAAATGCCTGGCTAAGATCAGTGAATGTTTATACAGAATCTGAAGGAGTACAAACAGAAGGCACAGTCCAGTTATTCTTTTGAAGGCAAAATTTTGTTCTTTATTTTGCATCTTGAGGCACAGGAAAACATTCTGTAAAGTAAAATGACAGAGTAACTATTATACAGCAGCTACTCACTGCATAAAACTCGTTTTGTCTGATGCCCAGCTCTGTTTCCCCTTGATGGTGATGACATATTTTAGCACCAAATTACAAGAATCGAGATCAGCTTGGTCTTGACAGTATGCAAGGATGTCAGGAAAAGTGCTATACATCATTTGAGTAGGAGGGAATGGGAACAATGGATGGAAAGGAACTGAAGCTTTATAGTTAGGGATACTTATTGCAAATCAAGCAGTAAAAATTAATTTCTGATCTGTCATATGAATAGATGCAGCTCTTACCCGGTGGAGCCAATGGCATTCCACTAAGACAGGGAGCAGGGAGCATGAACTCAAACAGTGATATTTAGAGCAGAAAGACAAACTCCATGGCAGTATGTTGCACAGTAAGAGGTTACAGGGGGCCTTTGGATGAGGAGTGCTGAAATGAACCTACAGAGCTCAACCCAGTTGTTACTCTCTGAATGATGGACTTATTGGAAAGCAAGATTCCTGGGGCATAAGGGGCAAGAAATGAAACAATTGTGGGATGTTGCTTGCTGGAACAGGAGAAGAAAACAGCTCTGATGCTCCAGAGGCAGAGATCTGCAGTCACTTACGAAACAGAAGATCCTTGTGCTGAAACGGCGAGACAGGAGAGCAACACAGAAAGTGTGCACACGCAAGAGATGTATCTACTAATAGCATTGATTGTCTATATGGGACTTCATTACAGCCTCTGAACTACTCCTGCAGGGCCTGGAGGAGAGCAATCCATCACAGAACTCCTCAGCTCACAGCTGGTACTGCACTGGCAGAACCTCCACCAAAGTTTCCACACAGAAGCCTGAGCACCAACCGGAACCAGCACACATGTGCAATTCTTCCAGCCAAACTCTGCTTTTGATATAGAAATTAAATACTAACCACTCTTCTCCTGGGCTGATCTCTGCCAAGCATCAGCCTTGTGAGGATTTTTATAGCAAAAATGTATTCATTTCTGTGAGCTGAAGTTTTATCATGTGTAGAATGAGTCACTCTTTACTAGTGCAGTAATACAGATCTGCACTCTAATCACAGATTCCCATCTGGACCATTTATTTGGGAATCTACCTTAAAATGTTAAGGTGTTCCAGCCACAATTTGGGTTTTGTCCTGCCCTGCTACATTTTACCCTTGTTCCCTTCCTTTCCTTTTTCCAATAAATTTGTTTCCCCCCTTTTTGTCACCTACTCAACCTCTGCATTTTTCTTATATTCTAGTATTTTCCAGCAGCAAACACAAGACTGAGTTTATGAATCATTGGGAAACCCAGATGTATCTGCTTCCTTTAGCATTTAGTGTTGTCTATCCTAAATTTATCCTTTATTAACAAATGAAACCTAGCATATAATTTCATTGCTTCAAGACACTCAGAAGAGATCTGAGTTAAGGACGACCAACCAGGAATTTCCAAGAAAAGTCAGAAAAAAGCCCACATAAATAGAGAACAAAGTTCTGCTGTTTCTTTAGTGTAAACTTGGTCGGCAGATTTGAGTGCTGGAACTTGTTTAGTTAGAGTCGAATAGGGACATCAATTTTACTCAAAATTTAATTTAAAAAAAGACTATATAATCACAAGGGTAACATTTAAAGCTAAACTAACACCATGCTTACTCACTAATGATTTTTTATGAAAGTGAAAACAGCATTATGGCAACTCAAACACAAATGTTACTCTGCACTTTAGACTACAAATAATGTGCCATTTAGCCAAAAGTGTTTTTTAGCCACTTCTCTATGTAGTGTTGCGTTAGATCAGACTAATCCAGAAAAAAGAGTTCTAGCAATATGAGTATTCATGTGTTTAAAGGTGTTTTCATAATTTTTAGAGTCTGAATGAGAACAAATGCAGCAGATGGATAAACAAACTCAAATGGATGGTGATCTATGAATTATGAACCTCAGCCAGAGAAAATGTCAGAATTTAGCTGACATTAAGTATCTCATGCTACCAATACCACTGTCACTAGCTTCATGACCAGACAAGCTACCTCTGTGACGAGGCAAAATAATTAAAGAGAAGCTATAAAGAAGACATTGCTGCAATTAAATCACTCCATTAGTAGGAAGTCAACACACTGAGCAGTTAGATCATGCAAGGAAAAAGCAGTCAGTTTTATGGAAACACACGTAAATCTGAGCTTTTTTTTTTTGGTTGAGGTCATTTACTTCCACAGGCTCACCAACAGCCCCACACACCAGCTTGAACATGGCATACATCAGTAGCTGATATTCACAGCAGTGGGTTAGCATACTTCTTATTCATTTCTATGGGGGTAAGAAAGGCTTAGGAAAGAAAAAAGTTGATTATTCCCTGGCATAATTACTTGGTGTTTGATCATTACACAAAAATTTTATAATGGGACAGCTCCCTGGCGACAGGGAAGGACAGCAGCCCCTCCAGCAAGGGTTCAGTCCCACAGTGCCAAAACAAGGCAAGCAGAAGAGATCCAGTGGCAGTCCCTGTTTTAGTCCCTGGTTGTCATCAAGCACGGTCTCTGCAAGCAGTGCAGGTACAAGGGCAAGCAAAAAAGTGAACAAGGACAAGCACAGCATAATCGAAATGAAGTTTATGCAAAGGCAGAGCACCAAGGCTTCTTAGGCCAGTGGGGAGGGTGGGTCCTTCATTCAGGTGGTGGCTCTCCATTTTGTCTTTCTGCTGATGGAAAAAAAGGTCACCCATCCACAAGGGACCATAGTCTGGGCATCTGTGCAGTCTTGGAGCTTATTAAGGAATAGACTGGTTTTAGCTATCTTCGTAAATGGATCACCAAAATGGAATGTACAACTTTACATCCCAAACTTGGGTTAATATAGTGACTAAATGATTTGTGCTTCATTCTTGTCCCATGCTATTTGAGCAAAGGATTAAAATAAGCTGTCAATATTTGGTCTTCTTTGCAAAACTAGAGTAAATATTTTTAACTAAGAAAATACTAATGAGACAAAATGAAAAATAAAATATCAAAAGGTAAATAGGGAATCCTGATAGCTCACTTCTTTAAAAAAAAAAAAAAGGAAAATTCATAAGAATTTACCTTATAACCAAGTTGGCCATCAGTTCTGTGAAACCACAGCAGCTGGAAAATGCATTCCCCTTTCTGTGCACATTGTTGAACCAGTCAGAGCTCTTACTTACGGTGAGTTGAGAAGATGCTACATTTGAGAATACAGCTGGTATTGTTTTCAAATTTATAGACATACCTAGAGGTAATTGTAAACTATTTGAGTGACTGCCACAAGCTACCCTGAAATGACTGGCAGCCTTTCACAGCAGTTACTCAAAAGGAAGTTATAATCCCAGTACAAGCAGATGAACAATTATGGGAATACCAGAGATGTCTGGAAACGATGTTTGTTTGAAATTTTTCTAGCAGATTTCATCTGAAATGTAGCACTGGATGGGGCCTCCTGAGTTACTGAATCCAATTTCCTATTATCACCGCTAACAGTGTCAGAAACACCATGAATTTGGCAAGAGCTCGGTGATGATAAGCTGCCAGTCTCCCTGGCTTGGCATTCAGAGGGAAAAGCATAAGCAGGTAGCCAGCGGTGGCTGAATTTACTGAAAATTGCTACTGAAATGTAACATTTTCTCAGGGGCTGGCAAGGAACTGGATTTTGCAGGGTTGAGCACCAGGATAACAGTGAGGGAGCCCTCCAGCCAGGGGAGGGCTGAGAGTGGCTGGGTGCCCAAGGGCTTGGGAGTTAGAAGGTAAGAAGGACCTAGAGCTCCAGAACAGAGCTTAAGGCTTAAGGGATAAGAAACACCTATGCTACTTCTTAAAACAAATGAACCGATGAAAACAGCTCCTGAAAAGCCTCAGCTGTGTAACTTCCAAACCTTGAGGGCAGTTTCTGTCAATAGTCTGGTCCCTGAGCCAGCCTCACAGACTTCAACATTGAATTTTAGTCTCTTTGAGCTCAGAGCAAGACTGGGTTTAGCTTAATCTTGAATGAAAGCCACGGTATATCCTCCGGGTAAAAATCTGGTAAAACAACTTAGAGGATGGTAACACATCCATGCAAATTTAAATCAATATCTAGAAGTCTATAGTGAGAGGGAGTTCTTTGGGAAATGCTGGACCGTAAGGACTTGTTTCAGAGCTGTGGGGCAATGAAAAGTTCCTCGCCCTCGAGAGTAGTTCCCCAAAAGCAGTTGGGTTTCCTGAAGCTCTCCAGCTGCCAGGCAATGGGAGGGAGGGACTGTTGTGTGCGTGGCCCTGAGAAGTCCAGCTGGTGAGACCATCAAAACTGAGGAAACACTGCATTTTTCTAGGCAGCAATATGCTTGAAAACCTTCTAAACATGCTGGTAATGCTTTGTCCAACACCTCTTGCTGAGGCAAGTTTCCTTCCTAAGGTTGCACACAATGATTTTATCACTCTGCCCCTCAGGGCATAAAGAGACTATCCTGGAAGAAACATCCCCTGACTCCATCCCTCAGTACAGGCTGGATCTAGATCCCGGCCTTGCTGCCTCAGAGCCACTCTGGTGCTGTGAAAAAAGAGGAAATTATTGAAATTGGATGAATGGCCATCTCGAATGACTTTCTCCTTTGAGCATAAGGCACCAGGAGCAGAGTTACTAATTGCTGGGAGCAGAGCTGAATGCCAGCAGACATCCAGCCTGTAAGAGGTCGAGTCTTACTCTTGTATCCTGTGTATAATAAAAAGAAAAAAAAATGTAATTAAACTTTATAAAGCTCTTCAAAAATGAAAAAATGGTGATCTGCTTTTGACACTATCTGTCACTTTCCCCTCTGAACTGTCAGAGGAATCAAAATCTGATCTCCACAGTAAGTCAAAATGCCATCCCAAGGTAACTGGCAGATTTAATTTGATTAAAGGTGGAGTCTTCTCAATTGTGTTTTAATTAACATTTCATTTTCTTCCAATGAAAAAAGAGGAAATCCTATATATCCTGGAATGCAGAAAGAAAGTGTTCATAACATCTTGAGAGCTTCATTGATTAGTCTGTTTTCCTCAAGCAGCGCCATATTCCTCTGTTTTCATATGGAAATATACAGAAGCATAAACATAAAAGGAAATATGCTTTATGGACTCAGGAGGAAAAGAATAACAACAAAAATTTCAGACCAAGCATTTAAGGACATTATTTTTTTCTGCAGCATCGCTGTGCAAAGCAGTCTTGAAATCACAGCATAATCAGCGAAATATCATTTAGCGTAAATTGTCGTGTGACTTCACTAAACTGCATATTTGCTAAAAATTATGGCTAAATAATGCAAAAAAGTCCCATCTTGTAAATAATGTATTGATCTGCTGATGGACAACAATCATCTAATACATCATTAGATAATGTGTCAGCCAACCACATAATTAGTGGACTAATGAATACGATGGTTCATATATAATTTACTCAAAGACATATGCCTTATTTCCCAGATTTAAATAAATGATTCATCTAGATCTATTTGTTAGCTAATACAAATATCTTCTTAAGGTCCAAGTGAACAAGATCTTCCCAGTGCATTTGAACACCGGCTCTTTAGAGAGTTTAGAGCATAAATGACAATGACTTTTTACTGGAAAAATGACCACAGATTACAAATGTACCTACATGCTTATATATTTCCATAAATTCAAGTGTAAATCATCTTCTTGGTATTTTTCCCATCAAAAAGTCTCTGGAGTAAGCACCATAACAAGCTCCAATATCTGTGGATAAGTGTCCAAATCTGAGTTGTTGCAAACCTTTATTTGAGCTCATTAGTATATTTGCACATGATTTCTCGATAAAATATAATCTCCACTTTTTGGCAAATGCATCTCATCCAAATGGAGACCTGAGCAGAGCAAAGGCTTGTATAAAACTAAACAGCTCAGCTGAGCAAGGTGGACATTAGAATTGACTCTGGCAAGGAATATCAAGGACAACAAAAAGGGTTTCTAAAAGTACGTCAGCAGCAAAAGGAAGATTAGAGAAAATGTGGGGCTGCTGCTGAATCAGATGGGTGGTCATGTAATGGAAGACACAGAGAAGGAGGAATGTCTTCTTTGCCTCAGTCTTTACTGCTGAGGTTGGTCTTCAGGAATCCCAGACCTTGAAGGTAAGAGAGGAAGGTTGGAGAAAGGAAGATTTCCCCTTGGTTGTAGAGAGCTGGGCTGGAGACCAGCTAAGCAGACTTAACACCGATAAATCCACGAGCCCTGATGGGATACACCCATGGGTGCTGATGGAGCCTGCAGATGTTGTTGCTCTGCCACTGTCCATCATCTTTGAAAAATCGCAGAGAACAGGGGAGGTGCCCGATGACTGGAGAAAAGCCAATGTTATTCCCATCCTCAAAAAGGGCAAGAAGGAGGGCACAGAAAACTACTGGCCAGTCAGCCTCACCTCCAGTCCTGGAACAGATCATTCTGGAGGTCATCACCAAGAATGTAGAAGAAAAGAAGATCATTGAGAGTAGTCAGCATGGATTCACCAAGGGGAAATCGTGCTTGACGGATCTGAGGATTGGTCATGCCATCTATTGGTCTAGCAGGATGGGTGAATGAGGGGAGAGCAGTGGATGTCGTCTACCTCAACTTCAGCAAGGCTTTTGACAGTGTCCCCCAGAACATCCTGGTAGGTAGGCTCAGGAAATGTGGGTTAGATGAATGGACAGTGAGGTGGATCAAGAACTGGCTGAATAGCAGAGCCCAGAGGGCTGTGGTCAGAGCTCAGAGGGTTGTGATCAGTTGAGCAGAATCCAGTTGGAGGCCTGCAATCAGTGGTGTTCCCCAGGGATGAATACTGGGTCCAGTCTTATTCAACTTGTTTATTACTTGTTTAAAATTATTTAGCTGGAGGAAGGGATAGACTGCACCCTCAGCAAGTTTGCAGATGATACAGAACTGGGGAGAGTGGCTGACACACCTGAAGGCTCTGCTGCCATTCAGAGGGGACCTTGATAAGCTGGAGAGTTGGATGGAAAGAAACCTAATGAGGTTCAACCAGGGGAAGTGCAGGGTCCTGCACCTGGGGAGGAATAACCCCAAGTATGAGCATGGGCTGGAGGCCAGCCCACTGGAGAGCAGATCTGCAGAGAAGAACCTGGGAGTCTTGGTGGATCACAAATTTACCCTGAACAAGCAGTGCCTTTGTGGCCAGAAAGGCCTATGGTATCCCAAGATGCATTAGGAAGACTGTGGCCCAGAAGGTCAAGAGAGTGGAACCTCCCCCTCTAGTCTGCCGTAGTGAGGTCGCATCTGAAATGCTGTGTACCGTTCTGGTCTCCACAGCTCAAGAAAGACAAGGACCTACTGGAGAGGGTCCAGTAGAGGCCACAAAGATGATGAGGGGTTTGGAACATTTCTCTCATGAGATTGCAGGAGCTGGGGCTGTTTAGTCTGGAGAAGACCGAGAGGGGATCTCATTAATGCATATAGAACTCTCAAAGGCAAGTGCCAAGAGGATGGTGCCAGACTCTTTTCAGTGGTGCCCAGTGACAGGACAAGGAGTAATGGCCATAAAAAATCCCACAAGAAATTCTTCATCAACATGAGGAAGAACTTTACACTGAGGGTGGCAGAGCAGTGGAACAGATGCCCAAGGAGGTTGTGGAGTGTCCATCTCTGGAGATGTCCAAAACCCACCCGGACATGTTTCTGTGTCACCTTCTCTAGGTGATCCTGCCTTGGCAGGGGGGGGTTGGACTGGATCATCTGCAGAGGTCCCTTCCAATCCTAACAATTCTGTGATTATGTGACATTGCAGTGACAGCTGGAAGATCTGACAGGACTCGGGGAAGTGCAAAGTCTTCTCAAGCCAAGGCCTCCTAAATTGTCTGGAAGGAGTGTCTGACTCGGTTAACTACAGCTTTGCAGGCAAAAGTGGTAGGAGCAGGTCCAGAGCCCATGCACTTTTATTCCTGTCTCCTGCAGCTGCTCTTTTTCTTCCCAAGAGCTTGCTCAGCAGACCCCAGACATTTAAATGCAGGGAACCCTTTCTGTTCTGTGGAGCTGCTTCAGAGTCCCTCCTGAGCTTAGCACAGAGATGCAGGGTACCTTCTGCCTCCTTTGCCTAAAGATGAGCTTGCTGGGAAGTACACAAATCTCATCAACCCTTCCTTATCAAACCTCCAAACCTTGAAAAGAACAGAGATCTTTTGTGGACCATTACTTTATATGCTAAGATTCTTCAGCACGTAATGGAGAAGTTACTATACAAATTTCCTACAAAAACAAAAACACCCAAGAGTTCCTAAAAGTGCGATATTTTACTTGTAAACAGTGCTGATGGAATATTAGTAACAATATGTTATCTTTTTTAAACCAGTTGAGTTCAAATGGGCTCAGACCTGTTCCTGCTGAAAGTGATATGAAGCTAGAAAGGTGAATTCATCCCTGTAGTTGCTTATATGTATAATATAAAATTCCATCCACACTACAGTTTCACACAAAATGTTATAAGGAGAATTAGGGATTCATAGTCAAAGTTCTGGAAATCAGCATTATTTTAACTTTAAAACAACACATTTAAAATTAAATCTGCTCTGTTAAATCTAATTTCTTATTTCCTTCATACCTGAGTGGATGCTCATGCAAATAGTAAAAGTCACTTGACCATAGGTGTATTCCTTTGGAAAAATCTACTGCTGCTTCACACCATAAAGGATCAAATTTTAAAAACTTTAATTAAATTAAATCATTTATTCTCCTTCTGTGAATGTCCAAACCATTTTCAATAACACTGTAAAAATTCAATCTGAAGTTATTATCTACCATGGAAAATTTCTGTGTGAGTTGATAATGTGTGGTAAGGTTATTAGTAAGTGAAATAAACTATAAATAGGTTCACAGAAAAGCAGATTTTTTTAAAAAACACTTTTAAAAGTGAAATTTCACACTTTCTGCTACACTTTGTCTAAGAAAAAAACACATGCTACAATCCCAAAGCACTGGTCACTGCAAAGTGATGCACATTTTAACTAGAACAAGGCACTTGGTACCCATTAGCTCCTTTTATTTTAATTTAGCAGTAAAAGCTTTCATTATAGCCATTAGACAAGACAGACACCTTTGGCATTAAAGTAAGAGAGAAAGCATATATAGAAATAAAATAAAAATTTAATTGACAGCACAGGGACTGGTAAATTTATATTAACAGAACTTAAAGACTTAGTTCTAAATAATTGAATCAATACAAATAGGAAATATATCAAAAAACATACAAAAATCTGGAGGGAATTCATTTTAGAGCTCTGCAGATGGAGATGAACCCATATTTAAATATATATTTTTCCAGTTATGGCTTGAGGAAACAAACCAATGTTGCTTTCACAGCTCTTTTTATATATTTGTAGCAATTAAAATTTCCCACTATTTCTTGTAATAATTGGTTGACAAAAAGGACAGATAAATGTAAAAGTTTGCAGGCACAATAACCTGTTCTTTTCTTTAATTTGAGAATAATTAAGCATCCAATCCACATTAGAATGGACAAAAATCCCTCTGAAGCCTAGGCCAGAACAAGATAGGGTTTGTTGTTTTAATGTGATTCTTCTCCTGGATTCTCTCTGTAGTTTTAACAGGAACAGGGTTTGGATAACACGGCTTGGTAACTGTACAGTACTACATCTTCTTTGCTGTTTGCATGGTTTCTGCCTGGCCCCAGGAGATAGAAGAGAGACATGCCAAGAGACAGAAGTGGCTGTCTCTAAACCCCTATTACCTATCCAGCCCAAACAGTATCCCATGGGAAATGGCATACCAAGGCTCCTCAGAGGCTTCACACCATCCTGGAGCCTGCAAGGCTCTCCAAAGCTGGGGATGCCAGTCCTTGCCCAGACTCTAGCACGCACCCAAGCACCAACATGTACCCAAATGCCAGATGAGAGTCACACTCTGTTTGGAGTCATTCCGTCTTCTCAGAAATGTGAATTTTAATGAACCAGTAGTCGGTCTCAATACAACTCTTAATTCTTCTTTCTGTGTCCACACAGTGCTATGTAGCATAAAGGGCTCCTGACCCATGATCCAGGATCCTCAGGCAATATTTTTATTCTGATCATAAAAATAGCACCTGTAAAGAAGCCATAGTGAGCTCTGCTCATCTTGCTAGTTTAAGCTTTGCTATCAAGCAGGACACACGTATTGTATGATTCTGATATGGCAGAATCTGCTAAGAAATTCATCCTTCCATCACATCCCTCCTTGAATTTCAGCTTACAATATAAATATGTAGACAATACATAGTCTAGCTCTGCAGAGATTCAGTTTTAAAAAAAATATCAAATCCAATTCCTGTAGTAAGAAGTCAATTTGCATGCAAGTGGGTTGAGCTGTCCTTCAGAGGGATCTGAAGGCCATTATCCAAGCAATTGGGGATTTGTGGCAATCCTGCTGTGAAGTTCTCCATTTTGCTGTAGTCAACAAAGTCACCAGGACTCTGTGAAGCACTGCGGCCCACCCGCACAGAACAGCTTGCAAGACTGGGACCTGGGCACAAACAATAGCAGTTCTTTTGGCAAGCTTGAAAGACCTTCTTGCTGGCAGATTGAGGAAGCCCACGCTTCTGCTACTGCAGTGCCGCTCATCAGTATCAGAGAAGAGCATTAATCAAACATGCAATACCATTATTTTTCCAAATTGAGGTCTCAGGTCTGTGATAAGCACTTCTCTTAACAAAACATTACATAAATATTATGCAAGCACACTTCAAAACTGCTCTGTTGAGAAATTTGAATGATAATGAGTACTTTTTGGGAATATTGCTCCAGTCTTGCCCCTGTCTAGGCAGGAAAAACTGATCATGGTCACGGTGCTACATGCTGCATCAGTTAATTTGTCTTTTTATCTGCTTTTGACTCATAGCTCACCTACAGCTTCGTGAAAAATGACAGAATGTAAACATCTTGCCACTAATGGGCCATGTGACAGACGCCCAGCACAGCAGGCCGGGGAGAAGCATCTGAGTCTTGCAAACTCTCCTCACTGCTAGACTTACTGATGGATGACAGAGCTCCACGGTGCTGACAAGGATGCTGCTGACCTCACTTCCAAGCATGCTAGATGGTTTGCAGCTTACAGCAGCGTGTCCAGGACACAAGAGACAAGAACCAAGCATGTTTTTAGCAGGAGATGGGTTGATTTATAAGTATGGAATATGGTCCAGAAACAGTGAAATCTCCACAGAGATATGTTGTTTTGGAAATGTTTGCGATCAACAGGACCAGGAGATCTTCTTTTTAAAATGTGAATCCATAGAACAGTAGATAATCCCCATCTTTTTCCCCACATACTACCTGTCTTCTGCTAGAAACTGTCTAATTAACCTGTTACAATACTTTATCTGGCCAGTTCATAACAAATATTTGGAAAGAGGACGGTTTTATAGTGGGAACTTTGCCAGGGCAACAAAACACTTCTTACGATATTTCTTGCTATCTTCTGTTTTATTTTCTAACATTTTGTTTTCCTGCACACAGAACAAACACTCAACTTTTTTCAGGTTTTAAAAAGGGAACAAAAATTAAGATAGCATGTGCTTTCTTTTTCAGTCTGCATTGTTTCTGGAAGAATATAAATACAGTCTTCTTGCCTGTGAGGAAGAAAATCAGAAAAGTAGGACACACAAAATAAAAGCATCTCTGAGTCATACCTACATACACGGCAAACCCAGAAGTTCCTCATGACAACTTGGAGAAGTTGTTCATGTACAGCCCATGGTACATTTGCATCAGCATTTTAGTTCAAGCTAAGAATTGCTCAAAGATCACTGCTCTCCACACAGTGACGCAGCAACAGAGCACATGAACCAGATTGCTTTGAGGTGAAGTATCCCCAGAGACACCTTCCAGAAGAACATCTAATGTACCCCAGCCACAAATGAGCTTTCAGTCCACAGGACCAGGCTAGAACCAGCCAAAAGGAAAAGCCTTGAAAAGCCATCATGTGGGCACCATGTAGACAAGGGGCTCTCGGCACCATCTCTCACCACAGATCCACTTCCAGCACTCCTTGCTGAATTAAACACAACCAGTGAGTGCTGGCAAGGTCAAGAGAAAGATTTGCAATGTGGGAAGCTGAGGTCAGATCAGGTAAAACCTGCTTCCGTCCTGCCCAAGAGTGAGATACTGTGATGGCCAGTTAGGATTTATGGTTGTCCCAGCCAAGGAACTGAGGCAAGGATAAATCCTAAGTCTCAAGGTTGAGGAGCAGAATTTGGAACCAGATTAAAGAAGTGGTGACCTTAATATTAGCTCATACAACCATAATGTTTAAGGGGAGCCAGTGAGACTCCAAAAGTTGCACGTAAAAATAAAGCATTTTTGTAGTAAGAGGGATCCTGAGCCAGTACTGCAGCTGGCTCTATGACCTGAAAAGCAGACAGAGACAGAAGTTCTTTAGCTTGGGAAGAAGCCAGGAGAGCTGCAGGAGACAGATCTGTAGACACAGGGATACTGAGAACACAAAAATATGGACTTACTGCCTCAGGCAGATATTGATGCAATACTAAAGAACTAATTACTTTCTGTCCCCACAAAAATGAGCTTCAGTAAAGAGCAGTGTCTCCCCTCTGCTCAAGTCCAGGGAAGACAAATTCCAGCAGACCTGCGGGATGCTCCATGGTGCTCACGTGGAGAGTGTCCAGTCAGGGACTTACTGCAAGGTTTCACCAACCACAACACCGACCAATTCTGCCACTGAGGAGCGGGTGCAGGGTCGTTCTGGAGCCGAGGGCAAGTGGGCTTCCCTCATTAAAACTCACACACCTCAGAGATGCCTTTGACCTACCTATCTGTCACTGATGATTGTCTTTACAGTGACATCATTGCTGCAGTAAATAAAGGGTGAGTTTCTATCCCCCATAGGAGAGACTGAGTTCTAGAAAAGCTTGTAAACATGCATCTCCCAAACTGGAGACAAGACTTTTCTTTTTAACTGTTCCTCCTCTTTTTTATTCCTGAGTGTATTTAAATAGCAAGCATTTCTCTGAATGATAGCCAGACACAGAGAAGAAGAAACATCTATAGATCCAGCTTTGCCAGAAAATAATGATTGAGACTTTAAAATGAAAGGGGTGAAACCAAAATAAATGAAGGTCAATTCAAATAAATTCGGGATCCCACATGTCCAGACGTGGTGGGTTAGGCTAGCCAGTAGCTAAATCCCTGCTCAGCTACTCACTCACTCGCCCCCCTCAACAGAACATCAGGGGAAAATATGAGCTTAAATAGCTCCTGGGTCAAGAAAAAGATGAGGAGATGATTTAACTGTTATTTCAGGGGCAAAACAGTCTCAGCTTAGGGAGAATTTCATTTATTGCTGATTAAACATAGAGTGATAAAAAATAACCCCAAGATGCCACTATTTTGGTTGAGAGTCTCAGTTGTGCCCTGCAGTAAATTGGCTGGAACCATCTGAAACTGTTTGTGTATTGCAGGGGGGCAGCCCCAGCCTTTCATCCCAAAGGCCACCCTCCAGCTGGCAGTGCCAGCAGCTACACCAAACACACCACGTAAAACATTGCAGAGCATGAAGAGCCCCTTCCTGCTGGTTTTAAACAGCATAGGGATAACCAGACAGGAGCTGCAAAAAGGGAACAGTTAGTGCCACAGCTTTCATTCCAGAATATGCAATTACATATATCATTTCTTAATAACCAGGAATTCTACACAAATTATCATAGACACCTCTTTTATCTATATTCAGAAGTAGATCCTTTAAATGTGATGGTTCTAGATAAAGCTCTGCTTTCCTCAGAGATGTAGTGTTGGTTTTGCAGATTTCATTCTTGCATATTAAATCTAAGTATCTTTATATTTTCCACCTGGATGCCAGAGCATTTCCATATTTCATAACACAAGATTTAGAAGTTTCATCAAGGCAAATGCACCAGCTCAGTGGTTGTGAGACTTTTGCTGTACATAAAGTGTTAGGATCAAAATACTTCTGAAAAAGTCAGGAGAATCCACAAGATATTTTCATTCATTTCAGGCAGGAAAGAACCTACTTTATGAATAAATATTCTTCAAATAACTCACTCACAGCAGGAGAAGCAAATCTAGAAAAAAAATAAAGGAAATAAGACACTTTAAAAAGAAACTTATTCTGCCTCAGAGAAAGGACGGACCACTGAGTTCTGACTCAAGGAAAAACAAACTTCACATTAAACAAATTGTACCATTGATTTAGCCCAAAGTCTTGACTTTTCCTGGTAAAAGAGCGTGACAATAAACTTATCTTGTACATCTGTTAGACTGAGCCTTTCATGTAATGCATCAGAAGCTGTTTTCAGCACATCCCATTCTGACAACATTAATCAGCAAAGCCCCTATCAAGCCAGAAAATTTACAGAACAGATTTGCAGGATTATTTGACCAGAGGCCCTGACACAGCAAGAGCCTACCTACAGGAACTAAGTGTATGACAAGCTATATAAGGTGTTTTACTGGGAGACTGTGATTTTTTACCATATAAGTGAAACAAAGGATTTCTGAAACATGGAGGACTGAATCGCAGCTAAAATTAGGGTACTTCAAGACAGAACTGGAGGCCCTCAAAATACTATTTCACTATCACGGATTGTCAAGAAATTACTCTGTTGGTTTAAGATACATTTGATATATTAAAATCCAACACCATTACAAATTATGTGGCAAGTACAAACAAAAAATTAAGACAGAGAAATTATATAAACTTTGAGATAGACTGAGTTTATACCTCTTCACTGTTAAAGGACTTTTTAATACTAAACCTCTTCTCTGGCTTGCAAGTGTGACTTGATGTCAGTGAACTGATATGTCCTTATATTTACTACTTTTAGGTAAATTAATATAAGAATTTGGACTATCTCTTCTACCATAGGGAACTCTAGTCTTGTTTAGAGCAAGGCATCAGTTCTTGCCAGGTCAAAGATTTCAATTTACCCAAAATGAAGCCAGTTCCTGCATATTGATTGTTCTTCCTAGCTGTAAATTATCACTGATTATTTTGAGGGCAGAAGTGTTGATAGCTTCCTGCTATTACTGACCTAACTGAAATTAAGTCTATAGTATAATCTTCTATTTATAGCAACTAAAAAATGGCTGGAGTGCTTTAGTGTTTCAAATCTTACAAAATAATAAATCCCAATGTCAAACACTCTTTTGGTCAGTGGCATTTTTATCGAAGCCAATAGATTTGTTCAAAAGGAGTTTCTGGAGGACTGATATTCCCTCAAAATATGCATATAATTTGTCAGTGATCTTAATTCAAAGATCTTAAGAATTTATTGTTCCTCCATATGTGAATCTTAAGCACTTTCACAAGGCATGGTGTGTGAGAGGGAGGAGGAGGATTTTGAAAAGACTTGGTAATGGTAGCTTGGGATCTACAGTGAAGTACAAGCCCCCAGACCTTGCTTGTCCAGAAAAGCTCAGTCCATGAACCAAACCCATGGTGCCTGGTCCAACTCTCTCCAGTTATTTCCTTTTCTCAACCACAAGATACAGGTCCCCTGTTCAGCTGCTTCTCAGAGAAGCCAAGCACTGACCTGGAACAAATCCTAACCAGTAAGGATTTCTCTAATAAAAAAACTGGAGCTTCTCAATGGGGTAAAAAGAGGGAGAACTGCACAGTTATAGTTTGTGTTCAATTGACTGAATGAGTACAAGCTTTAAGTTCACAGAGCTGTCAATCTGATCTTTTTCAGAGATCACTTTTTTTCTGTCTTAAGAATTCACATGTCCTTGCTAGACCAAATTGTGTCTCTTCTCGAGTTAAATGGGATGAAATTCATCAGTAAAGTCAACCAGAAACAGACTCTGTTACCCTTTTCATTTGCTTTCAAATTGTGAAAAACAGAAATGGAGGCAAGAACAAATAGCTGAAAATTTAAACTCCCTCTGTCGGGACCTTCTGTCAGCAACACCATTGAGGCTTTAGGCATATCACATCTGTAGCCTTTGGGAATGTGCTGAGCTTAAGCTGTAATCATAAGCTGGGTTAATTGATTTGGATGGGTAATGCTCAGTACAGTCAGTACAGCAGTGTTGCTGGAGGTTTATGCCTGCTGGAGGTCTGGACCACTGCCTGTTTGTCAGTGAAGGAGGTCTCGGCTATAAAATAGGAACTGTTGACTAGAAAAAGATTATTGATAATAAGTACTCAGAGCAATGCTCATGGCCTAAAGCAGGTAAAGCAGTAAGGTGCAGCAGAAAACATTCATCTGACCAGAATAAGCATTCAGCAAGACAAACTACTATCCATATCCATTTATTCTTGATACTGTTTTAAACTAAAATAACACTTCAAAGTATAAAGACCAGAAACACGCAGTAGAAATTTCTCTTTTAAGGAAATATTTTTTTTCCTCTGTTAGCTCTCTTACCTTCAAGAGGATGAATAACTTGTGGCTGTGCCTGTTACACCCCTTAAAGGTCTAGGTAACACAACTTTTTTTCCCAGAAAACAAAAAGAAAGTATTCTAATGCAGCACTTGCTTCTTAGACATGAGCAATTCAGCTTAAATCTGTAAAAAATAAATGCTAATCAAAAGATTCTG
Source organism: Dicrurus megarhynchus (assembly GCA_013399195.1). NCBI lineage: Eukaryota > Metazoa > Chordata > Aves > Passeriformes > Dicruridae > Dicrurus > Dicrurus megarhynchus. The sequence goes on from VXAD01010626.1 coordinate 344,944, forward strand.
CCAAGGAAAAGCAATGAAAAATGTCCAATCTTGCCACAAAATTTGGAGTCAAAATCATTGTGCACCCTCCTGAAATTTCCACCTCTAATGGGACAGTTGAAAGAACACTATATGACACAGGGAAAAATGCTTTAATCAGTGCAGAATTAATTTTAATCAATAGACAGCTATTTTTTCCATTCTTAGAGTCAGAATGTACATATAAAATCACACCACCAACAACTTTCATTTGTGCACTTTCTGTGGCTGGGTTTGAGCATTTTTGCCTTCTATCTAAAGTGAGAATTACAGCTAAGATTTTCCTCAAGACATTTAAAGGAATTAAGGTCTGCATTTCTGTTAGACAGCAGCATGATGTGGATCTCTGCATTCTCCAAGTAACTCCAAAAGTCCCATTAGCTTCTGTTGACTATACCACAGTAATGCTGGAGCCTTAGAAGAGGACATCTCTTGATGGTCACCCATCATTTAGCACAGAGGCTGAACATATGCCTCCATTGTCTGTGCTTGTCCCACTTGCTCCTTTTTTAGGGCTGATCATCTGCAACAAAGGGGGAAAATGCCTGCAGTGAGACCAGATTTCTGAAGCTGGGGAGCATCTACATTACACAAACAGTAGATTCCCTTGGAGACGTTCACAGGAATTCTTGTCACAGACAAGGCAGGAAACTTGTCACTTGCTCCAAGACTGCTTTACTGTGCACCTGGCATTTCAAAACAAATTCAGTGCTCAGGTTCAGCAGACTGGATCCCACACACTGTTTCTTTGGTTTGGTTGTTTTCTTTTCCTCTTATTTTGGGCAGTGTTGCAGAGAACCCTCTTTGGAGACTAGCTTTACAAAGTTAGGCATAATTTCAGTCATGGGACTCCTAGGGCTCAATGAAATAAAACAAACAGATGTTTCAAGTTTTGAAAGGAGTGTAACAGCATAAATAAGAGAGTGATAATACTGAAAAAATCTATCTTAATCTAAATACTACTAGTCAACTTTTCATACTACATACTACCAAATCATTTTTCTCAAAGTCTAGTTGAAAAATCTAATTCTCAAATTTACCTGTACTATTTTTTAGAACCCAAAATTATGCTGGGTGAACAAATATCTTTAGGGCACATCATTATTTATGCTTTTACTCAAAACTGACTCTTTGCCTAGCACAGTGTACATGCCAGTTTAGATCACAAGGTTTAAGGGTCAGATCCTTCTTTTTGCTTTTCCTCCATTCAATGCCCAACAAAATTTTCAATTATTTGTAGGTGTTTCCTAAGGGCTGGTATTTAGGTAAAGAAAATTCAGGGCTTGAAGAGAGTAGCTAACCTAAACTTCATTTTGACATTTAGTCTAATCATATTGTTGACCTTGGAGGCCATATATTTTTTTAGTTTCAACACCTCTAGCACCTCCAAGGCTTGTGTGAAGGAAGCCCTTGGAGCAGACCAGTGACCAAGGGCTCTGTCCTTGTCAGTCCAACCAGGTACAAGACATACTAGTGAAGATTATTTGGCACAGGTTCATTATCACAAAAAGACCATCAAATTTGGAAAAGAAAATAATATATACTTGGAAAAATCACTCATTTGCATATGTATTCAAATGTTCAGTGGGGCTTGCAAAGTCTCCTTTTTGAGTGATGGACCCTTGGAATAGCACTAATGAAAACACTTCTGTTCTATATTTCCTCTGTGTACTTTAATTTCATTTATGAAAATGAAGACTTGATTGTGTATTTTCCTCCACCATTTGGTAGTCTGCCATCAAAACTCTAAGTGACACGATGCACAATAGATTTACGCACCATGAAGCAGACACAGTAGGGGTCTGGAGTATTTGTGTTTTATTTCCAGTTAAACAATACACAGGGGGCTGTCACACTAACAAGGTATATGATGATTGACTTGCTCAGCCACTCTGAGACCTTTACTTTGACACAACTGAAATCTCAATAAACAGGAAATTTATATTTGAACAGCTGTTTATTTTGAAATGTTGTGCTCTATCAGCATCCTTTTCTGGACAGTACATTTGGTTCATTCTTATTAAATTGAAAAAAAAATAAAATCATTTGTTCAAGTTGAGTCATAGTTGTACAAATTAAAGCTTTTAAAGTTAGGTTTTGCTTTGCTCTTTTCACACTTCTCTTTATCATGTCATTTGCCCTTTTGATATACACAGTTTGCAGACGATCCTTAGCAATGTAACTCTGAGCTCTGTAACACTGCAACTCTCTTTTATTGGAGGCATCATAACACAAAAGCATTAATACGGCCATCCTGTGGTAGAAAATCCACAGAATAATTTAACAATCACATTACTTTATGAGCACAATAAATGTCAGGCTCTTAGCCCTGTAGTGGTGCCTATGGTCCTCTATCTCATACAAGAATCATAAGAAGAGAAAGTCTCTGCAATGATCATCCCTGAAGCTTGGTTGTACGAGTTTCAGGTGCAGCAATGCTGCCTGCAGCCCTCTCCAAACTGCTCTAGAACAGACTGAGGGAAATGTAAGTTCAGGCTTTCTCACTCATACTTGCTGCTTAAACAATCATCAGTAAAAATTAGAAATAAGCAATTATACATCTAAAGTAAAGTAACAATGTCATCTTTTAGCTGTGAGAAAGGTTTGATCCAACTAACTAACTTTTATACTCAAATTTGGAGGCATAAAGTCCTGCTTTGTAAGTATTAGTTTTCGAGCAGTACAATTTTAATTCCTTAGACAGTAGGGATAGACTTCTTGCTACCGGACCACACAACAGTTTGGCTGAGGTTGGAAAGCACCAAATGTTTGTTCTATATTGAGGGCTTTGAACCATATTAAAGCTGATGCCTGGGCTAGAAATGATGAAAGATATCCATTGTGAGAGCTACCATGATCTTTTTGGAAAAGGCAGCTTACACAACTTCAGCACATGGAGTAGGAGCCAGTGTCCACACCACAAAAGACTTGACTCAAGCTGTACATGTACTCTTTGCAGTTTCAGTAAATATAGTGGGCTTTAAAACTTGAAAGTTCTGTCATGTTACTGTGCCCACATAATTTAGCCAAACAATTGGACTCTATGAAAAATGACCACTCTGCTCATACTATTGAGCATTTGGCAAGTGAGGAGGCACAGGGCAAAATCCTCAGCCATGACAAATCCATACTGCTTGATTTATATCAGCTGAAGCTCTGGCAGCACAAGTCTCTGAGTAAAGCTGCCTCACTAGACAAAGTGGAGAGACATTTGCCACTCTTGCACCATAAAATGAGGCCCAGCAGTCAGCTTCTCATCTCCTAAAATTCTTTGAATCCAAACAGGCTCCTGCACAAAGAGTTCGGGTTGGTTTGTCTCTGAGCAGTGATGTCTCTCTTGTATCTTTGAATTTACATTAGAATACATGGGTAATAAATCATTTCTGCCATGTGAGATGCACAACATTGGTTGAAATTCACTGGCAGCAATTGAAAAAAATTATCTGCAACAGGCAACTGAGCTAAGCCTTGTGGGTGAGCTCTCCTGGGTGTAGATATGTAGGTCTGTATCACCCAACACTCAGCTGGAAAAGATTGACCACTGTCTGATTCTCTACCAACAAAAACTGGAGAGAGGGAGGCATGAAGAAAATTAGGTAAGGTAAAACTGGGTACACAAACTTTCCTCTTTAGAATCTGCCAAAGCTTTAGCCCATTGATTTTTGTCCTAGTACTGGATGTTTCTATTAACAGAGGGACACTCAGCACAGAATACAAAACTCCACTAACAGCAGAAAATTTTACACTGGACGACACTGACCATGCCTGTAAGCTGTGTTTTGCTTACTTAACTATTTGTCTTACCATAATGTTGCTTACATTTTACTTTGATAACAAAATGTAAGTGGGAGTGTAAAGGCAGTGCTTAATATCTTGTCTATGTCAGCCACATAACACATCCTGTTCTTCTTCCAACAGGCTGCAGATAAACAAGGGGCTTTTCCTTAAACACAGTTTGCCATGCATGAGCAATATACAGGCAATCTACAATGGTTGTGAATTAGCAGCAGAAATCCCCTCACATTTTGCTGGGAGGACAACCTTATCTTCTCTAACTTTTTTGATGATGCTTTGTTTTAATATTTCCCTATCTTTCAAGGTGGCCAATGGAGGGAGCTGGCAGCACATTCCCCCTTTCCATGATCAAGTTGCCCTTTCGATGCTCCCAGTCCACAACAGAGGTTGTAATATTCATCAACATTCTGCACAGGCAGCTTTGCTGCCTGAGGCACAAAATTAGGTTTGGTTTGTCTTGCAGTCAAGCATATATTCGTGATCCACAATTCACCTCAAAGGCCATAGCCAAACTAGCACCAACAGATTCAGGGGCTGTCATGATTAAATCAGTCACAAAGACAAAAGAAACTAGAACCAAGCTTATTGCTTGCTAAAGGAGCATCAAGAAATAAGTAGCTGTAGATTGGGATGTCCCAAGGTCTCTGTGTCTGTATCAGTACTAGTAAATTAAACTGAGACCAAGCACTTGCCCCCTTTGCCTACACTTCGTTTCCCTCCAGCGAGGCAGCCTCACGGAGGTGCATCCTCCTCCTGTGCTCTTGCCCATCTCTCCCTCGGCACCTGCGACTGCCCTGCTCCCAGCTCTGCAGCCCTCCTGAGGCTGTGCCTACTGTCCCCACCCCTGAGGCATGATCCAGCTCTGTGGGACTGGGAGACGGTGGGGAGCCCTGCCCTGGAGAGAAAGAGAGCTGCGGGATGGCTCAGCACACACCCCCTGCCTCTCTGGGGCCATCATGAGAACAGCTTGATAAGGCAGAGCCTCAAGGTAAGGGCTGGGGTACAGATCAGTGCTGCTCCATGTTTTCAGGTTCTGCATCCATATTCACAGGAGCAGCTGTGCTGTATTTTATAGCTGTGCTGAAAGCTTCAGCCCACTGAGAGAGACCCTTAAGGCTTCTCCTTTGCTTTTCCTGTTATCTACACAAAAAGCCAAAAAATAGCTATTTTCTTTCGTTTATCGCCTGGATAGCAGGAGACAAAAAAATCCCTGGAAGGCTCTACTTGGGTTTGTCAGATGAATGAAGTATTTGCTCTCATCAAAACTCAGGAATACTCACCCTCACCTTCCTGTGAGCCCCTGTCTTAAAACTAGGAAAAACACCTTCCAGATTTCTTCCCAGTGTGGGGAAGGAAGGATCTTTTCTTCTTTTTCTGTACTTCCATTGCCAAAGCTAACGTCAAGGAAAATCATTTCATGTGCTTGCAATTTCTTTGGACAGATATATGAAGTCTGACTTGCCTGACTTGCCTTTGAGTTCTGAACAAATTGTTCCCTCTGTCACTTTCCATTATGAATATCTTGGGATGTTTGTTTGGTTTCTCCCTGGCTTGAAAATTAAAAAAATAATATAAAAGGAAAAGCATACTTGTTCAAGCCATTCTTTAATCAACACCACACAAAAATTGCTTCCCTAGGTAGTTTAAATAGCAGCACTGCAATTCTTATATACCTTTAGATACTGAATTTAATCAAATAAAATCTAGTTAGTGTGTAAAAATACTTCCAAAATAGTCTTTAATGACTGGGGACTTACCAGAAAATCTTTGGGAATACACAAATGCAACAAAGCACATTATTTCAAAAAACACAGTCTTAGGAGAGCCACTCAAACTCAGAGTTTGTTCATTTACCAACAAATGCTACACAGTCTTGTCATCTTCAGGGAAAATCAGCCTTCAGGTCCTGCTCTGAGTAACACCCCTGTTTCAGTAGGGTGCAGCCACAAACACTCAGATCCCACCGAAGTCAACAGCACTCAAACGATATTGGCCTGTGGGTATGTGACTCAGTACTTTCCTGAACAGGTGTGAGCTTCATTTGTGTTTAAAAGCATTGGCTGAGAGAGGGTTTAAATGAACACTGTCAGCTCAGTCAGCAGCTGCTGTGAACCAAACTGCAGCATCAGTTTTTAAGAATTCCCTGTTCCTGTATAATCCTCACAAAGAAATAAAGAAGTGGTGTTTAACTGCTGAAATAAAGCATTCACCTTTATGTTATGCTCTGGGAAAGCATAAAACATATCTTTCATCCAAGGCCTCCATAGATTCCCCTTTAAAAATTCTTAATGCTATCATTATTAATTTTCCTTCTTACTTTTACATTTGTACCCTGTTGAATTCCAAATGTCTGAACAAATACATTTTTATCTTTTAAGCACAGCGGGCATGTAATGGAGCAAAGGTCCTGCCACTAAAACTTGTCTCTGCATGTCAAGGTAACTGCTAAAATATTTCTAGCTGTCAAACTGATTCGGACATCTTTGAAATTTCCCTATTCACTAATTAGGTATTATTGTGCTACTTTACAAATGGGAAGTGAAGGCCAAGGATCCCATTCAATGCACTGGATGTCTCAATGATTTACCCCAGCCTTCACAGAAAAACAATACAGAGCAGGGACTTTGGGTCCTATTTCTGGCAGGAGTCGAACCCCTTCACATCAACTGCTCAGGGAAGTGAGCAGTGTATTTATATTTAGCCCACACTAATCTAAATTTACCTCAGAGCCTCCTAAACCTAGGAGCCTACATATAGTTTAAGAGTCTGTCACAAAGATTATCTGAAACCTCATTCACTTTTTCATAGATAAAGCTCTCCTAGCGGATGCGGCTTTGACATAAAGCAGGCAAGAATTTCAGATATGCTTTCCCAAGTGTTAGTAAAAGATGCTTGAAACTTTGCTACCAGAAGGAAGACAGGCTTGCAATCACTTCAGAGTTGCAAATCAGGAGCAATCTCATTGCGCCTGGTGTCACCGTTCTCATTCCTATTGGTGGGGTGACAGAAGTGCAAAACCAATGTGAGTCCAGACACAGACCTGTCCCTTTCTGTAGTAACCCTCAGAAATGTATGGCAATGCAGTTGCAGCTGAACTCTCCTGTGATGCAGTACATACAAAAGTATGAGGCCAACAAGCTTTATAGGCTGGAAAAATTACAATGCTGAGGTTCTCAAATGATGATATTTTGTTCAGACTGAGATGTGTCCAGAGCTCCAGAGGATGATGAGCTCCTCTGTTATGAATAAAAACATCTACATCAAAATTCACAGATGGAAGATCCCAAAATCAAAATAATTTCCGAATGTCTTGGTCAAAATATAACTTCTTCCTCTGTTCTCTCTTAAGCCTGAGAACTGTATCTATTTTTGTGTGCATGCATGGACAGATTTGTGTTTGGATATAATGCCCAATTCTGTTCACTCTAGTCAGCATATACCAAGTAATAACTGCATTGGAACAGCTAGAACAGCCCTGCCCTTTGTGTTTTAGAAATGTCTTTTCTTATGTACTTAGACAGTTGGCCACTTCGCTTCAAGTCATTGCCTGAGGGTCTTTTTTGTACCATGAGACTATTGATCAATGCAGTGATGGTATTGGCCATGCTAAAGCACTTAGCAGGGAGGATCATGTAGAAGTTCTTCTTCCAGCCTATTCAGACAGAAGAAAAACTAAATACAGACTGAACTTTTTAAGGCTCCATTGAATGTTTGTCCAAGTGTGAGGAGAAAATTCAGGTCAATTCACCTATCCCTCAAGCACTCCTTAGAGTTCATTAAAATTGAAAAAGGTAACCTTCTAATAGAAGGTTAGAAAGGACAAAAGTGCCCTTATAAGCTAATAAGTCTGTAAAACATCGCATTGGGAATCACAGACTCTCTGCTTCTCTTAGCTTGTTTCCTAGAGATGGCTAGCCATAGGAAATAAATAGAAAAAAAATGGCATTAATCTGTTGTCGTATTTTACCCACAAGCTTATTTACTCTAATATTTTCTTACTGTAGGAGCTGTAAAATCAAGAAGTTTATGGCTTGTATGAAGCTCAATAAGAATGATGATTCATCTTCAGAACAAATATTTGGACATTAAAAGGAAAAAAAAAGGAAGATTCAAGAAATGATGCCTGCCTTAATATAGATTCTTTTGTGAAGAGTACTGTCCCTACCTCCATCACCGACTGACTCAGCTCACCTTTTCACTCTGAGCAATCAACAGACCACTCGCTCCTTTTCCAAATTTTCCTGACACATGTAATGTATAGTGTTGTAAGGCTTCTTCACATAGGTTAATTAAATTTTCCTTGGTCTACAGTCTGGCACTGAGACCTACAGGCATGGACTAGCCCTGTCCATGCTTTTAAACTCTCCTAGTCTCCAAGAGGCCAAGCTGCCTTTGGGGAGTTACTAGCTCCTGAATCACTCCGAGCTGGCTGCGAGCTTTTATTTTCTGTGGGTCACAAGTGTGCCATTCGTGGGCTGTTGCAGCAATAACAGTACAGACAACCAGGTGCCTGTGCCTTGGAGCCTTCCCTGTCACCACTTAATTTCCTGGCATAGATGTAGCCATTTGCCTCAGTCCAGCATTGCCCAAGTTCATCATCTTTTCATACATCTGAAAATCAGAGAAGTTTTCCAACAGCTAACTCTGTACCCTACAGTAGCTTCAACTCTTTGTGTTTCTGCTGACTTTCCCTAAGTTTAAAAGTTATTAAGGATTTTTTTAATAAGAACAACACTGAAAAAGAGATATCACAGCTCCCGGATCAGACACCATGCTTCCAGTTTACGCAGCTTTCTGCCCATGAAGAAGGGGCTGGCAGTGCTATACTTGGGATTTATTTCTCAGTTGCAGTAATATTGAATTATCAAACAACCCCTCCAGAAATAAGGATCACACCCACAAGAAGTCTTAACAACTGTTGTGAGAAAGTTGGAAGAGTAAACATCCAAAAAAAGGCACCTTATTTAAACCTCTAATAAAACTGAAAAGCAGTTTTGGAAAGAAATATCTAGATTATGAGAAAGCATTAGATGACTAAGGACATCCTTTCCACTGGAAGTGAAATCTCATGCTTTTAACGGAGGAAAAAAATCTCTTTTAATTAGAAAATGACAGTGACGCTCGTCATAGATAAAGTGTCTGGCTTACCAAGTAATTTGTTGCTCCTGCATCACCAAATCAATAGATTCAAAATAAAAATGTACTTCAGGCTTTTCCAGGACCACAGCAAAAATTTCTAACCTGCTGAGAAATCATGTAACTCCTGCTTCTAACTAGGTATATTTGAGATGATTGCATATAGATAGATAGATACAGATCTAGAGATATATAATAGATATAGACGATTTAGATGTGTGTGTGTATCTGAGGTGCTATATATTTATTCTGCTTTATCTTCTACATGCAGCTCAACAAACAAAAATTTAAAATATATATCTATATAACTGATTCAGTGTATTGACCTTCATAATTTTTACTCTAGCATTCAAAAGAACTCTATTCAGAGTTTTCTTCAGTACACATTTTCCTATTAATTCACAGCAGCTATTGTTGCAGGAAGAACTTAATAATTCCTTACTCATTGACTCATTATTTAAGTTAATACATTGTTTAGTAAGCTTAACATTTTTAAGTCCTAAGGAGATCTCTCTCTCCAGCTGTCATAGAATCATAGAACATTTTTCCTCAGCTATGCTCCATATCCTGGAGTACTGTGTTAATAGCACACCTCATTTCTTTTGCCATAAATCAGGTTTGCATTTCCATTTGATTCGCTGGCCAGCTTTGAAGATTCACTCTCTGGCTTGACAAATGACCATCAATCATCTATCTCTTCAGTTTACCTTGTTCCTATGTCCAGATCACAAGCACAGATATCCCCTTCTTCTGCTCTTTAGTGTCTCCTGCTCCCTCTTTCTCTCTCCTCTTATCATATGTTCATGAAGTTCTCCAGACCTTGTGTATCCCCACTCACATTTGTTTTTTCCCACCTTCCCACTGCAAGGTATGTCCCCCTCCTGTTTCCTCTCTTCCTCCTCTTCCCAGCCTGGGCAACACCCCCCACTCTGAATTGTTTCCTGCTCCTCCATTTCTCCTTCAGTTCTTCAGTTTTGCTACATCCCTACTCAAAAAAAAACTCTATGCTTCTATACTTTAATTGAATCCCATGTTTCCTGAGCTGACAGCTTACCACCACCCTCAATCCTTCAGTTATCTTTTCCTTTTCCTTTTTTTCCTTTCCTCTTCCTCTTCCTCTTCCTCTTCCTCTTCCCCTACCATACACTTCTCCTAGTCAAGAGAATTGTCAGGTTTTTCAAAACTCTTTCCCTTCTGGAGGACGTGCAATATTTATTCTAACCAGACAAGTGTATTATCTGCTTCTTTCAAGCTTGTCTTTTAATCTCACTGGCACTCTTCCACTCTCTCTTTAGTATCTCTATTTCTCAATTTCCTCAAGATGCTCCACCTCACAATATAAATGTCCTTTTAAAAATAAACCGTCTTTGACTCCACTCTCCTCTCTACCAACCATCTCGCCCACCTTTTTTGTCTGCAAATGTATTCTGGAGCTCTTCCAATCAAGCTCGGTCTTAAGCCTTTTTTTTTTTTTTCTAACTTCTTCCCTTTGCCCTCCAGTGAAGAAGACACATTTTCACCAAAGTGCCTCACAAATCATTCCTCCCAAAACCCAGAACTGACACCCCTTGTAACCCTCTCCAATCTGCCTGCGAGACTCTTCTTCTTGTAAAGCTGCTCTCCATGGACTTTGACTCATCTGTCTTGATTCTCCTCTTTTCCCTCTAACCACACACCAATGTACATTTCAAAGGATTTTTCTCATTCTTCCCTCCAGCTTTCCACAGAAGCCTTCTACACCTGGGCTCTGTCTCTGCTTCTTTTCATGTTGTCTCCAGATAATTCATTTACAGATAATTATGCAAATAATCAAATTCCAGATAATCTCATCTGCAGAAAAAATTTTTAAAGTACCTGCTCCGTGTTTCAGCCATCTGCTTAAGAGTGGCACAGCCATAGTAGGGCTCTTCATCTTTCCCTCTGACATGTTCCCCTTTTTCTGTCACTATGGAAGTACCACTGTCTTGCCTCTTATACAGCTCCTCAGGTCCACGGCCTTGGCACTGCCTTTAGCTGAATTTCCAATTGATTCTTGCTCCACCTGTTTACTTTATAGTTTTAAGTTATATACTTTTATTCTCATTCATAACATAAAACACTCCTCCAGGCTCTCACCATCTCCCATCTCGACTAACATAATTTTCTACAAATTTGTCAAATATAACATTGCTACCTATTTCCATTCATAACATTACAGTGAAGAAAACTTTCCTAGCCTTTTGCTCCGAGCATGTGATTTCACTTTTCACAGCCTTCCCCCTCTTCATTCACACCAAACATCAGCTTCTTGTCTTCATTCTTCACAGCTTGTCTCCACAGTATTTATCATCTTTCATATACTAAAAGTGACTGTAACATTTAACACACGTTCCCACAGCACACTTGGCAGGAACAGGCATTCAGGGCCAAAAGCAGAGGAGAGGTGAATTAACATCCTTTGCATGAAGCCAGGGGATATGCCCAAGTGCCAAGAGAGCCACTTATCCTATCTTTTCTGGTAAGGAAGGGAATTTTCTCATCTGTAGTCTGGGGAGCAAAAGAAAGTTTAATTCATGCAGGATAAAGCAGGAAGAGGCAACCCTTCTGAATCAGCCCCTCAGAAGGCAGTAGTGAATTGTGAAGACTGAATTCAGGAGCCAGAGGCAAAGAGCCACTGGGCTGACTTTGGCAGCCTTGTTCTGTGCCCAATCATAACATATCCATCAGAAGAATCCCTAAAAATCTAAAGATGAGTATGACTGTAACTCAAAGATGTGTTGGTAGCAGAGAGCTCAGATGCAGGGCTCTATGATGGACTATGCTAAACAATGTCCAAGTATTTGAATGCATCACCTCTGTACAGCGAGCAGGCAGTTTTTATACAGTCAGAGCTGAGTCAATGCCTACAACAGAAAAGGTCTTGCAAAAAATATTCTCCAAAGCAGTTAGTATGTAAGCTTCCTAGTCTTTCTTTCAAACTGTCCTCCTGAAAGTATTCACAAAAGGCAACCACCATGTATGAGGCAGCTGAAAGAAAAAGGCTCTTTACATCCCAACCCATTAGAGCCAAACTGCTGTGTGTGCCGCTTGTCCATTCATTCATCCCTCCTTTCTCAGATCAGTGCTGTTCACCTGCCTGGATTTCAATCTCTGCGGCACATCTGGGGCAACTTTAGGGTCCAGTTCTGAGAGCATCTTTCCCTCATCTGAACATGAACCTTTTATACTGATAAATGACAGCATTTGAGACTTAAGCTACTTAATCTGTAGAGGCATGCAGATACAAAAAATTATGAGAGCTAAATACTGTCATTTGACCTTGAAAATTTTCTAGCATCAATTCTGAATTTATTTCCCATTCATTTGCCTATTAATAGCAAATTGTCTAGGCATTTGGCTTAAAAAGTCTCATACTCAGGAACAGGCATTTTGTCCAAATAGGGACAAAGATTTGCCTTGCTTCTGTTGTAATGGAAAAGGTTTTCATTAAATTTATTTCTTTCTGCTATGTATAATTTTGCCATATGAGAGAATAGAGGAAAACTAGGATTGTCCTTTTGGTATCCAAAGGGCCATGCTTTTCAAGCCACTCTGCTCCTGTAAGCCGCATGTCCAATCAGAAAGTCAGATCGAGATGTTCATAAATTCATACTTGCTAAACAAGAAGAAAGTGAACAAATCTCCCTGACTACGCCTTCACGGAAAGCTTAGGCCGCTTTCCAGCTTCAAAAGGTGCACCCTGTTGACAGCTCCCAAAACCTGGGGTGCAAGCCTGCAGCTCTGGCCAGCTGTGCCCGTGAACAAAGCCAGGCTCCAGGCACCATGGCTCCTGCGGGGTGGACGAGACCAGACCCTGCCTCCCCGTTTCTGCCGGGTGATAAGCGAGGCCGCCTGCAAACAGCGGGACTTCACACCCCCTGAATCCCCCTTCTGCAACAATATCACACACACTCCTGTTTTCTGAAGTCTTGCTGGATTGAAACATTGTGTTTTTAGTTCTCTCTTCTACTTTACAGGATGACCAGGAAGATTTATCAGCAGTTTAATACAGAGAGAAAAAGGGCAGGGGCAGTGGGCTGTCAACGTTAGACAAGAGCACATCCCCCACCAGCACAGTGCCTTCAGAAATAAAATGGAGAGCCTCCCTGCAAAGATCCCTACAGCAATTTAGTCTGAAGGAATATGCCTCCCTCAGGACTCTCCTTATGGCTGCCAGAGTTATGAGGGCCACATGCTGCCACATCATTTGTATGGTGTGTTTAATTAGCACACACATGTTTGTGTTGTCTTTCTTTTGAAATAATCCAAAATTACATGTGTTGTGCAAACTCCCAGCATTAAAATGACATAATAAATTGTGTCTTCTTTCAGGCAGCAATTTGTGAGGGTAACATGTTGCAGGAAAAAAAAAGGCCAAGAACAAGAGAAAAATAAATAGGAAACTAAAATAAAGAGATACTGAAGGAGAAGGAGATAACGGGAGTCTTTATAGGGCACAAAAGATTAAAGGAAGATTTCAAGGCATTAACAGGGCTAGCAATTCTGGAATGTAAAATAGCATTCCTATTACACAGCTCAATACCATGCCAGGAATCGATACACTCTGAAATGTAGTAGAATTTAAGAAGGTCATTGTTTTGTGTAATCATGGTCCTTTAGGTAGTGTCCCCATTGGGATTCGTAGGGCAATAGTTTCTTATGGAGGGTTGACATTTCTTCTTAACAAACATAGAGGTTTCTTCGGGTCAATGACAATACAATGGGGAAAGGAATATTTCCAGGTCCCAGGTTCATTAAAGCCTGAAATCTGTACCAAAGGCTGTTGCGTAGCTTTCCTCATGTGAGGAGATCGTGCTCAGATGGATCAGCAGAGATGTTCCCACTTGCCATCCACAGTAAATGTGGAGATGCTGCAGCATGAGGTCCTTAGTTGGCCCTTCCTTCTTGGCTTGACAGAGCCTAAATTTATTTCCTTAAGGGCATGGTTCAAGGTCTGCTGATAATGCCAGCATTTCTCTGAGGAGTTTTAGCAGACAGCCAAGTTATCACTGAGGGTCTCATTGTGGTTTTATTTATCCTTTGTATTGGAACTTGCTTTACGGCTATTGTCTGGAGCGGCGTACATGACCTCAGAGACCTTTTAAAATTAAGAATACCTTATTAATGCGAATGTGAGCTCCTCGTCTGTTTTTCCTGTTTGTGCAGTTCCTAGCAGAGTGGGGGTTTGGCTGTGGCTGAGCTCCTAGTTGCTATGGCAATACAAGTAATAAATAAACAGTAAAAATAATACATTGGAATAAAATACTCTGATTTTGTAAGCATGATCTCTCGAATTATAACTCCAGTTACTACAGTTTAGCTTTTCTGAGCAACATTTCTGAGTGACTGGGGTGCCCCAAAACACTTGTTAACTATCATGCCTTGTACATGCCAAAAAATGGTAATGTAGCTCTACAATGTAATGCTGCAGCATCTTGGCAGTGCTGGTCATGACTTAGATTCCATGTTGCGAGAGCTCTGCCTGGGAGGAGATGTGTGTGTGTGTGTGGACATGTGAGAGAACGTGCCAGAGCCTGGCGTGTCCAGACCAGTGAGTTTGCACATATGAAGGGCAAGCAGCAACTTCATGGGCTTCTCTTTCTCTACAATACCGGGACATGCCCACTCTCATTCAGATGAAAAACCTTTTACACTTCTCCAGCTGTGCAAAAAGAGCCACAAAATACCTCTAATTTACACTTATACTCCCTTTAAAGAATATTTTTATTTACTATATAACAATTAAGCTCATGTAGCCAAGATGAAACACAAAGTTCTAGATCAAGAGTTATATTTGAAAGCATAGCAGAGTTGAATAATCTAAAAATTTTGAGATTCTTCACTGCCTTTTTTTCTGATTGTGTAATGACATGCATTTCCATTGTAGATGGACATGAGTTTTAGAAATCAAAGCCATGCAGAAAAATAGCTGGTTTTCCTCCTGTTTTGCAGAGGAAAATAACAAATATTGGTAAAATCTGAAGTGTCTGCAGATTTGTTTCTTTATTGAAACAAAATTGTATTTAATCCTGTAAGAATGATACATTAAGCTCATACAGAGATAAGTAGCTATATTCATATGCATGTGTATTGATCACATACAAACTGCTGCTAGGTGTATTTAGAAAATAAGGAAGTATAAACCTTCATTCTTGAACAGTGACAGATAAATCTTATAACATCCAGTAGCTCCAGTGGTCATTAAAATGTTTAAGTACATTTTTGCCTGTTGACGCTTTTCTAAAACAGATGAAAAATTAAATGTTAAAAATAGAACATATAAACACTGCTGGCTTGCAAAGAGAGAAGAAGGGTAAATCCAGAGCACTCAGAGATAGTAAAAAGACCTGATGATCCTGTGCATATATAAAAGAAGCACATGTTTTTGAAGACAAACCTTGAAAAATTAAGTTGATAATGCATTGCATCTTCATTGCAATATATTGCACTGCACAGGACTAAGGACCAGCAGTAACATAGACATGTGGGAATTGCAGTTGCTTACTACAGCAAGTTTAAAAAAAAAGTGGCTTCTTCTGAAATAGTTTTTAGTTACAGAAAGCTTTTCTGAAGAATTAAAGTACAGCAGTAACAATTTGTTTTGTTTTTTTTAAAGAAAGCCTCAGCAGGGAAAAATGGAAAATTTTTAAAAAAATCCTACCTTTTCCCAAATCCTCTGGTTACAGAAGACACTCCTCCAACTCATGTCTTCTTAACAGCAGAACATCAGAGAGTAATGTGACTTTGTATCATAATGAACATTCTTTGAAAGAAGACATTACTTGGGAGAAAAGTTAAATTGCATTTCAACCACAGCCAAAGCAACATTCTTCTCTTTTGAAGACAGCAGATTGTGAAAGATCACTCTGACTTTGTCATGGGAAAATGAGTGGCAGAAGATGCAATGGGGGAGAGCAGTGGGATGCGACCCCCATTGCTCCAGCTCACAGCTTAATCCACTGGCTTCTGCCTGATTCTGTACCCTGTGGGGGTGACATCCCTCACAGGCACGCCAAACAGACAGCACCCTGAACAGTAAGTAGGTGAGGTAACATCTGGTTTATGGATCCTGCCAAACAGCCCAACATTTGTTCATGTCAGGACTTTGGGCAATCAAGTGGAAATCTCTGCCCCCAGAAAATGTCTGCCTACAGAAAACTGGTGTGTGTTGCCAGGACGAAGAGACATACCAGTGAACTTCAAACATCTGTACAGATGGACAGGAGGTACAAGAACACAGTGCTCTCTCAGGCACCAGGCCATCTCTTCCTCCTGATGTCTCCAGCCCTCAATGTCAAACCCTAGGGTATATCAACCACCAACGTACAAAGTAAATTTATCATGACAAGCACAATGATCCAGGAGCATCTAGTCCATGCTTTACCTCAGATCAAAGAGAGAAGCTGCTTGTTAGCAGCAGTAACCTGATGTACACTTTTAATGCCAACTTTTGCCAAAATATTCCTGTGTATTGAAAATCCAGAATCAAGGCAGGGAAATAAAGGAATACAGTGTGGTAAAAGAGAAGCCTAATACATCTTTTTCATATCTTTAGACTCCTAAAGGTGTAAAGACACTCAATGCTGTTGGTTAGGGAGTCAAATTTTGAGATGGTAAGTGGTGACAAACTTTATGTTCAAACATGTGTCATTTGAACATTTAAACCTAAAAAATTAAGATTTGAAATAGGATCTGCACAGTCTGTTCAGAGTTAGAATAATCAATACAAGTGGGTTCCTGCATTAGCTTTACATAGAGCATAACCTGAATTGTAAGGCTAAGTTGGGTTACTCTTCATCTTTCTGGTTGAGCAGAGCATGGCTTACCAAAGCGCCACCCACCCTCCCTCTACACCTTTGGCAAAGACATTGAGGCCACCCCTGCAGAACTGATCCACCAAGAACATTTCCAGGTTCCCCTGTTGAGTCTTCATTAAAGAGGATAACATTTGTGTTCAATATCATTCTACATCAATGTCCACATTAAAGCACTGTCTTCAGGTGCTCATCTGCTGCATTTGCAAGTGGCTTCCAGCCCCCTCCAGGCAGCAGCACAAGAGGGAAGCCCCACTGAGCTCCCCCCTCTCTTCTACTATCCATGAACAATAAGCTGTGCAAAAACGAGGGGTTGTGAAAAGATTTGTTGAAACTTTACTGCAACTGATTTCCTTCACAGACCCTTCCATGTGCAGAGTGAGGAAACCAGAGGACCTGGCTGCTTCAAGGCTGATGGGGGCGTACAAGTAACTGTGGGCACTGAGGAAAGGTGTCAGATTTGGATCTCACAGTCATTATCACAATTACTTCTAGCAGAACTGGAACTCATAACTCTGTCTTCCCTCTACTAAAATTCTTGAGAAAATGCTCCTTAAAAACCAACCTGATGACCTTCTGCTGTCTTGGAAACATAACAAAACCCCAGCACCCAACCTAACCTCAGTGTATATGTCACTTTTGAATCATCTGATATGAATTCCACCCTCTTTTCCACCAAGATGAAACATCCACTATAGAGCGATGTCCAGTTTGTGGTCGTCTTGGCTCTTCCCATGTGGTTGGCATAAGTTACTCAACAAAGTGATGGATCTGTCAACACAAGACAATTTGATATGTGTGCATCCCTATCAGAATGGGCCCCAGTGCTGAAGCTCACCTCCTTGCCAGTACAAACCATTACCTGAAGTTTTCCCTGACCATGTTGTCTATGTGCTGGCACCAACGAATTTTGCTGGTTGAGTCGAGTCCTCTTACCTGGAGGTATCTTCTTATTCTGCAGCACTATTCCCCTTTTCGAGCAACATGCATATCTCCTTCTGAATTAATGGAATCCCACTTGCCTTTGCACACGACCATGAGAGGCTCTTTGCTATGCAGCCTGCCCTGGTGGCAGCAGAGGTGGTATGTTGCGGCAGCATCACCAACTTGGAATAATTTCTTTTTCATGGGGGGAAAGAACACAGTCCGATATTTTTATCTTTGTAAACCCATCTGGACATCTTCAGCTCACCAGATTTTTTTTCTGATTAAGGCAACCAGACTCTAACAAAGTCCTGCTGGCTTATGTCTTTCACTGTGATGCAGAGTATCTTAATTCCAAGTGGTCAGAGAAAGGCAGCAGCACTTCCTGCTCCTTTCATATTCCTACAGCAATGTGTTTGGGCTGATTTCTCTGCATGCAGAAAGTCATTGAAAGCCAGAGGGAATCTGTACTTGAAAGGGTTTCAGCCATGAAATGCAGCAAGCACGAGCAGCAGCTCTCTGTGAGATTCAAAGGAATATGTCATTCTTTGGGTATTGTGAATCTTGACAGGTATTTTAGGGGTATCTCTTTTTGTCTGCATGGCTACACTACACTCTCTGTACAATTGGATGTGTATATATATGAAAAAGATGCAATTTCAAAAGAAAAACAATTCCAGTTTTTGACCAAGCTGGTGAAAGTCCCAGACTAGGAGAAAAAATATGTGATTTCTTCAATGTTTCACTGTAATCGCTACAAGTTGTTGGGCAAGATGTGGAAACACCCAAAGCTGGTGTTCAAATGTGTGGCTTTGTATTACAAAAGTATACTGAAACACTGGTGGGTTTACTTGTGGTTTAGTTGCAAAACTTCACTCCTAGGTTTCAAACTCAGGCTTTGGAGCTATATGGAAAGCATAACAAAGCTATCACACAGTGCTTTCTCATGGTGCTCCTTCTAAAGGCATTGTTAGAGAAACAGAAGTCAGAATGCTCCTGAGACATAAAAAGCTGTACTGCATATAAACACAAAGTTTATAAATAGCTTGAAAGTCACAGCAAGAAATTTTAAAAATCCCTAAATTGCGAAAAAGGCTGAAAGAATGGACTGAAAATAATAATTCATATACGATTTGTGTATTTTAATGAGCTGTGATTTTTTCCATAATCTTCAACAGCCAACATGTATCCTATCTTGGAATATACAAGTAATGATACTTTGAATATAGATACTCAGAGGTGTCTTCAGGGAGTGGTTATGCATGTAACAATCTAATTTATCAAAACACAAGAAGGTATAGTGCATAATTAAAATGGGATGTTCATTTGCTAAAATAAAGTTTAAAATAAAAATGGACTTCAAAAGGGAGACACTAAAGCAATGGATGTCCACCTGGTCTGTTAAACACTCATATAAAGGCAGCTTAAGAGTAGCAAGTACTTAATTTACTGACGGCCAGGTGCTCATTTTGGCAAAGATGACCCTTCTGCATGCCCAAATTTGGAGGCATTTCTTAAACTGTTGATGACCATCAGAAACAGGCTGCTGGGCTAGCCTTTGGCCTGGTCCATATGGAAGCTCTTATGGTCTTGCTACTAGAGCTGAGCAGGAAAGCAATGGGTTCTTATTTCTTACAATTCAAAGGTGGAGGAACAAAGTTATTCTTGTTTGCTGCCTTCTCAAGGCCTCTGCACATGGATGCAGCAGAGCCTTTGGACACCTCCTCCTCCTGCCTCATACTCCCAGCTTGTGCCTGCCTGTTCCCGTGCACAGGCATGGTATTCATTGCATGGTATTCATTTTATTCATTAAAAACTACTTTTCCACCTGTCATCTACCTATAGCAGAGGAATCTAACAAACTCCTGCTGGCTTTTGTCTTCGCTGTGCGTGCATCCTAATTCCAGGCAGAAGCATTTGACTGAGGAGTCAGAGGACGCATTATCCATCTTTTATCAGTACACAACCCCAGTCATAATGTATGCCCACAGGAAGAAACGCTTCCCATGCAGGGAATGACTCAGACTAGGTCAAAGCAGCGATATAAAGGAGTGTGGAGAAAAGTGAACAGTAACTGCAGTTTACAGAAGGTGGCATTTACCTTAACAGAGTGACAGCTGCTCACTGTGAAGTTACAAGGGAGTGTTGTGATACTTTGACTTTGAAGCCCACCCTTTAGGAGCCACTGATCTGGAATATGAAGAGACTGCACATGCTGAAAAAGTCTTTTTTAATGAGACAGGGTCAGATTGTGATGAAGCTCACTCAGGTTGAGTGGCATTTTCCTTCTTCTTTTGGCCCCATTGACATTAACACTATCATTAGTAAAATAAAGCTGAATACAGTGCAAATGCAATTGAGATCCTGCTGTGTACTACTAATTGATAATAAATAGATTGCAAGAGATTCAATAGATTCCAATATTTTTATTTTTTCTGAGTGACCAGCTCTACTGGCAAGTAACCACAGTATGGGGTTGCCCTGGTAGGACTCTTATAACAATCAGGTTATCTAATTGGTTTTACATCCCCATCCCATGGTACCTCCAGCTGTGTTAGGGCCTAATAGAATGAGGTGCAACAACTATCAGGCATGAAGTTGACTCTCTGTTTATAAGATTAAGCAATGACTAAGCTTCAAAAAAGCATAAACAGTGGTGTAATAAGGCTGTCATTGAAGTACAAGGAATAAAATGAAACTGATATAAAACATACCTACATTTTATTATAGCAAGTGAAACACAATCAGAAAACTGTTTCCTTTCAGTCTAATTGTTCCACCTGCCTGCATGCAGCATGCTACACAAAGTCCTGGGCTTAATCACCTCGTAGCTGTGTCATGGCTCTTTCCTGATGCAAAACACAGCAATGCACCAAATCAACTAGAGACACCAGAAATTATTAAACATGCCTTAAAGAGTCAGGCCAGTCTTTCTTAGTTTTTGTGTATTCATTGGCCCAGGAAAAAAAAAAAAGATAAAATTTACAGAAGTTGTACAAAAGCAGATTAACCATTCAATTTGTATCAGAGATGAGTTGTGCCTTGTAATAGCTCTCATTTGGGCTGTGCTGGGGAGAGGTGCCACAGGAGTGGAGGGGAACTCATGAAGCTCTACCCATGTGGCACAAGAAGTGCATCCAGGGTCTGACACAGAGGAAACAGACTCATAACCTGCTGGGAACAGCCTGGTTGCAGCTTATTTATGGAGGGAGTGCACTGGTCTTCCCTTGTTCCAGCCATAAGTCTGTTTTTAAGAGGTGTTTCTCAGAGGAGGAATGAGCTGGATAACCTGCAGGCTATGGTGTGCCATAACCCTTGGGCTGGCAGGAAACTCGTTGGGCCACAGAAAGTCTTGGGAGGAAAGAGGGCAGAAGAGAGTGACTATGTGTAGTTTTATATCGGGCAGATAGCAACAGAGGTTGTGCTGAGTGGGCTGCGTTGGACTGACTTTGCTCAGATTCATCTGGGTTTTTTTCCCTGAGACTGGGGAATGCTGTTTTGCTCAGGTATCACTTGGGCAGACCTCATGTTTTTCATTTATGCTTTTTAATCTCAGCACTCTTGAAACAGATGTCTCAGGGTACTATTTGCAAGGTCATCAGCTAACCTGACTTTAAAATCTCAGATAGATCATTAAATTAAACTCTCTGATTTACTATAAAAGACTAGAGAACCAAGGACACATTAAAAAATCAAGTAAGAAAATAATAGAAATTGGGAAGAAAGTTTCTTTTATTTTTAAGCACTGAGAATGAGAAAAGCAGAGATGTAAAGGGAAAAACTTGGAGCCAGAAGATCCGAACTTCCCCTTGATTCTAAACTTAGCTCAGCCACTGGCCCACCGTGCAGATGACTCAGTGCACTTCCTTGAACTTAAATCATTCCTCTTACAAAACTTGTTAAAGAAAGACGTCAGTGTAAATTAGATGTTGTGTCTAAGTTTAGCTATGGCTGATACATAAATATCGGAACTTTAATGTGTTCTCATTCTTGTCTGCTTAAGAAAGAGGTGTATATACATGCACATATGCATATATATACATAGCAAGGGAGAGAAAGAATTCTTTGCGCTATTTTTACATATATTGTTATTTTGCTGGTGACATAACAGCTCACAGCTGATTAGAAGTTTAACCATTTTCGGAGCAGCCTGATTGCCACAACACCCAAGCACTCTTCATTCTCTCAAACTGTCAGGAAAGTTTCAATCCCATCCAGGCAGTGGGGGCTGAGAGAGTACACATTTGGCATATAACATACATGACAGCTGATTTCTTGTGACACTAATCGTCACTCCTGGGGAAAAGGCAGTCATTTATTCATAACTCTACCACTCAAAAGTAACCATTCTTCTCACCATGGAGATAAATGTCAAAACAGAGACCGTCCATAGGCTGAGTCTAATCTAATCTATCCAAAATGGATATATATTTAGATCTGTTGTCAAATCTTGAATAGTAAACCCTTTAGCCTGGGCAACTATTTCCTCAGTCTGCCCTCTCCATCTGTAAATATGCATATCAGAATGGATAGATGCTATCAGAGAAGCATATTAATCCTGCTAACATGGACAGGATATGATGCTGACCAATCTTTCTGATATGAGCAAAGAGTCAGACAACAAAGCACAAGACTTCCAGAAATGTGTAACAGAGAGGGAAAAATATATTCATTTTTGTTAAAATATCTCTATCATTCAACATGCACCTGAAACCAGCAGGCCTTCAACTCCCAAGTGGCTCGTCCAACAAATGAGAAAAACAGGGTCCTACCTGGGTGTATGTTGAAGATGGCAATGGAATTTCCCTCTCCTGTAAAACTGTTAATTCTCATTGCCCCTCTCCTTCCTCCAGTTCACATTTCCATTTTGGGGATGTCAGGTGGGAGGTGCCTATTTATGCTACATCCTTTCCCATCAAATTATACCTATGGAGTTCCTCATATGCTCTTGAAAATGGTTGTCACAATTTTCAAGAATGAGAAGGATGACCCCAGAAACTACAGGCCTGTCAGTCTCACTTTAGTGCCCAGTAAAATCATGGAAAAGGTTATTCTGGAAGGTATGGAAAAACACCTGGAGGACAGCACAGTCATCAGTCACAGCCAGCACGGCTTCACAAGGGGAAAATCCTGCTTGTCAAATCTGACTTCCTTCTATGACAGGGTAACCCACCGAGCTGATCTAGGGAAGCCAGTAGATGCAATGATTTTGGACCTCAGCAAAGATTTTTATATTGTCTGACACAGTATCCTTGTGGATAAAATATCCAGCACACGATTGTGTAACAATGTTACATGATGGGTGAGTAACTGGCTCACAGGTTGGGCACAAAGGGTTGTAGCGAATGCAGTGACATCAGACTGGCCACCTGTCGCTAGCAGGGTTCTGCAGGGCTCCATCCTCAGCCCTGTGCTCTTCAACATCTTCATAAATTACTTGGAAGTGGGACTGGAAGAAATACTAAGTAAGTTTGCCAATGCCACTAAACTGGGAGGAGTTGTTGACTCCATTGAAGTCAGGGAGGCCCTGCAGAGAGACATCAACAAATTAGAGACATGGGGAATCACCAGCCATGTGAAGTTTAAGGAGAGAAAGTGCCGGATTCTGCACCTGGGATGGGCAACCCTGGTTGTGTGTATAGATGGTGAAGGAGATGCTGGAAAGCAGTGCTGAGGAAAGGGACCTGGGGGTCCTGGTCGATGGCAACTTGAATCTGAGTCAGCAGTGCCCTGGCAGCCAGGAGGGCCAACCATGTCCAGGGGCATCAGGCACAGCATCGCCAGCCGGGCAAGGTAGGGGATTGTCCTGCTCTGCTCTGCACTGGGGCAGCCTCACCTCGAGTGCTGGGGACAGTTTTGGGCACTACAAGACAAAAATAATATTAAGGTTTTAGAGAGTATCCAAAAGAGGACCACAAGGATGGTGAAGGATTTGGAGGAAAAGCCATACAAGGAGTAGCTTAGGCAACTTTGCTTGTCCAGCCTGGAGAGGACAAGGCTGAGGGGAGACCTCATTGCAGTCTTCAACATCTTTATGAGGGGAAGTGGAGGGGCAGGTATTGATCTCTTTTCTCTGGTGATCAGTTTCGGGACACAAGGAAATGACATAGAGCTGAGTCAGGGGAGATTTAGGTTGGATATTGGGAAAAGGTTCTTTATCTAGAGTGGTCAGGCACTAGAACAGGTTCCCCAGGGAAGTGGTCACAGCACCAAACCTGACAGAGTTCAAGAAGTGCTTGGACAGTGCCCTCAGACACATGGTGTGATTTTTGGGGTGTCCTGCACAAGGTCAGGAGTTGGGCTCAATGATCCTGATGGGTCCTTCCAACACAGTATATTCTATGATTCTATGATGCCCTGAGACACTGGATGACACCACAGAAGAACCAGAAGCAACTGTCATTTTTCTGTCCCACTCCTCTATTTCATACTACCATGAGTCTCCAAGAAGTTCTTTTTGATGTGGAATGTCTGAAACTCATCTCAGAGCCTGAAGAGAAAGAAGTCTTCTGGCTGTGGTCCTCATAAAGGAATTCTGCTGTTTCAGAGAACAATACCTCTATCTCTTGTAGATATTCCATTATTGAAGTTTCAAAACAAATACTTTCGCATAAATTGTAAACATAGTTTACACTGCTTGTAAACTGTCATATTTCTGGTGCTCAAATATCCTTGTTCAAAACTAAATTCCATTTTTACATTTGGATAAATCTTATCAGCAGACAGGTAACTAATTATTTCAAAAGATTAATTAGGTTTTACACTTATTCTACCTTAGCAGTTCAACCACATAACCATGAATGCATCATGAACTACTTTCCTTGTCTGTGTACTCCAGGTGAGTAACTGAGCCATGGCTGTAGCAAAAAGCACCTCCAGATGTCCCACATAGATTTAGAGTGAATGGGACTTTAGCTATGCCAGTATGGGATTGCCTGCAGGAACCCAAGTGCAAAAGGAGATCTGGCCAGTAACCTGCTATGAGTCACTGACTTGCTCTGTCCCAGGATTTGCTCTTACAACTGAGTCAAATCCTTATCTGGAACAGTTATACAAATCTGCACTGCAGCAGGATTGAGCCCATGTACCACAATGCACAAATACACAAACAGCATTGCTGGAAAGGGTCTACTTTCTAAAGGTGGCAGAAATGGGTGCCAGGTGACAGCTGAGATGACACAGAATGGTCTTTGTGCAGGAAAAAAGATGAATATTTTCCAAAGTAATAGCTCAGTAAGGTAAAATATCTGGGAGAAAAAAGGCTTTAAAACAAAATAAAATAATAGTACAAAATAGGAATCACAAACCATGGTGTCACTTCCAGGCCATGTCTTCTGTGCATGTGAGGTAATCATCTGGAAAAGAAGCTAGCTGTGGGAGAGGATTATGAACAGGTCATGATCTCACAGCATGACAAAATGGCCGAGAGAGCAAATGCAACCCTTCTTAGCAATGACCAGCACCTGAAGAAGAAGGAGGAATCAAAGAAGTTACTACTTTTTTCCACATCTTCAAGGTGGTCATTGCTAGGTATTGTAACCATTTCTAGTCTCAACACTTTAGCAAGGATGTTAATAAATACAAATGATTCAGAAATAGTGCCACCTGAGGAAAAGCTCCCTCATGCCGAGCACTTAAAGATCAACCTCGCTACCTCAAAGAAAGGGCACAGAGAAGACTAAATCACTAAATCACTAAGTCACTAAGACTACCCGTGTGGAGAGGGAAATCTACAGACGTTAGAGATTCTTCAGCAGGCTACAAATCTCTTGGACTCAAAAATGAGACAAACTGAGACAAAGAACAGAGTGCTAAACTGCCACATTTGGAACAACTTATCCAGTAAATTTGCCATCCCTGCTAGCCTTGCAATCAATACTGCTGTCATACAGAATAGCTCACTCAGAAATGAAATGTTGAATGAAGGGAATCCATGAAATCCTATGCCCTGTATTAACTAAAACAGAGTGGATGATCATAAGAGTCCACTTGGGTCTTAAAAATCCATGAGTGTAGTTCAGAGGACATGTACTTCTAGAGGCTATGAGGTCCTTATATTTTTCAGGATGAGTTTTCCCTGAAGGTTTTGCCTGAAGAAATACTACATTATTTATCCTATAACTGAAAAGTAAGCTGCAAAGATATGAAGTAACAAGCCCCCAAAAGATCAAATTTCCTCCTGTTTTCCTATTTTCTTTAATTCTATGTGAAAACGTATACAGACAATAGACAAACTGTGTGTTTTGAAGAAAACTGAAAGGTTCTGAAGGTATGTGGAGAGGATGTCAGCACCCTCACAAGCAAATCTTGTACAAGGCAGATACTGGCTATGTCTGGGTTTATGACAGGGCTCTATAGGAATTGGCTTTTCTGGTTTTGATGACCTTTGTAGCTCTGTGACAGATGTGGTGCTGCACCACATTTCCAAGGGGTGGAATCTATAGCAGCCTCTTTTACCAGCTAACTGGATTTTATCACTTTGACTGAATGTCAGGAGGTTTCCACAATGTGAGGCTCCAAAACCATGTCGTGCCTAGTCAGTCTTGTTTCCTCAGCCAGTTTTATCCATTTCTGCTCCTAGTTGTATAACAGCATACAGAACTCCAGTAATACCCACAAAACTCATACTGTAAGACTCGGTTTGCACATTTTCCAAGAGTATCATTTAAGATGGCACTTTAAATCACTGGGAACCGAGCTGAGCTTTTCCATGAAATTGTATTTGATTTGGTAAAGAGGAATTTCAGTAGAGTGAGGCTAGGATTATCTCTGTGTGATTTACTGCAGCATTTCCATCTTTTACACATCTTCGACACATACCAGGACTTGATGAAGACCTTACTTTTCAGGTGGACGAATCCTAAATTTCACCCTCTAGTTACTAATACCAAGAAGGTATTCAGCTTGGATGTCTTAATCACATTTTCAGTTTTGATGGGCAGGAAATGTAGTGTAGTTGTATGTGTGAGCCCTGAATAAGCTTAAGAGTAGGTGTTTTCTTCATGCTGTCTTTGGGAAACAGTGGCTGGATTTTGTTATGTTGTAAGTCTTAGAAATCACTGACATCTCCCCCTTCCCTCAACAGGTATGTTTTGGAGGACGTGGGGGGTTGGCCTCTGACCTGGTCTGCATTTAATCAGCACTTTAATCTCAATTTGCAGTAACTCCTGACATGTGCCACTGGCATCATCAGCCAGGTTCTCTCAGTGTTTTTCAGTTAGACAGTAAACCAGTTTAGAAGGTGAATTCATGGCAGAGAGGATACGACCAGCCTGCCTCAAATCCTGGACCTGGAGTTTTGAAAAATAAACTGCTAGAAAATTGTCATTTAATTCCTGTGCTTTGTTTTTTAATTGTATGATCTTAGAAAGAAATAGAATTTAGTTTAAACTAAATTGCTGTTACTTTTCAACATACTTGTGTAAAGTCCTGGAGCTACAATAAAAATAATTAACATAAGCAGCTATTGCTAAGCTAAAGTGAAGGTTTAAGTTTGGGTATCCTGACCTCCACTTTTGCCGACAAATTACCCTGTACTTTTTTGCTGTGGCCACCTACTACCCCGTAAAACTTAAGGAACTCTTTGTCGTGTCTCAGTACAATTTTTTTAGGACAGCTAGTACATTTTTAATCCGAAGAAAGATGCTGCCATTGCCCAAGCCGGGTGACACTTGGAAGCCCATTATCGCATACAAAATGTTCATTAAAAGCGGATTAGGAGAAGATCTCATCAAGCATACCAATTTCGCTTGAAATAAACGGCTTCTAAGCACAGGAATAGTTAGAGGAATGGATCATAGGCACGGACCAGTTTGGCTTGCATATTTTAGAGAGTGTTTTGAGCTGTTGTGTGTGGAACTGGGCTCTTTACTCTGGCGGTTCTGTTTAGTTTACTCGAACAGAGCAGTAACCATCGGTAAAAAACGTTAGAGGTGATAAAACGTGGAGACTCAATAAAAAGATATCCCAGACATGAAACATTGCAGAAGAACGCTGCTTAATAATGAACTAATTAAAAAAACAAATTAAATGAAATGCGACTTTCACTGTTAGGTTCTAGATTTTTCTCCCCCAAACATTAGACGAAATTGCATTGGTTACAAAAATTTATTAATACAAACTTTACACACTTCATATAACAGTTATCAAAGTCCTAGTTATAGATATCATGTGTGTAATAATACTTTGTTTAAGTTCTTTTTATATTCATTTGCACACAAAATAAGATCTCCAAGACTAACATCTACCTACTATGACTGTATCTCAAATCTGCTCAAATTTTGGTAAGGCTGTTGGCGTTTCTAAAAAAAAAAAAAAGAAATCGTACAAAGGATAATAACCTAAGTGATCACTTCATAATGCTTGCGACTAGCCACTGAACTCTAACTGATAAGGTCATAAACAAAACGTCAAGAGAGCCCTATGTCATTATACCACAGCCGACACAAACACAGCGCACTCTGCCCATGGCCAAAGAACAGAAGGACGACTAAAACGCAAGCCGATGTGTTGCAGCATCGTAGGGCCACTAAATAGCCATCCGTGAACTCGTGGCGATTTACAAGGTGAAGAGAAGGCACGAAAGCTGCACACTGCGCCCCGCGTCCCTGCGCCCCGGGAGCGAGCCCGGNCAAGGGTTTGTTGGGGGGGTTAGGGGGTTGCTTTCCGACGTCTTGAATGCGGGGCTCGTTTTGTGTCTTTGGAAAGACTCCTGTAAGGTTTGTGTGGTGAGCTGGAAGGAAGCGGGTACCTACGTGTCCTCCTTCGCTCCCGTCCCGGGCGGGGGACGCGACCAGCCCCCGGGCAGACGGTAAGATAGGAGTCCGTACATAGAGAGATGAGGTGAAAATGGTTTATCTCGTTAGAAACCGGACCACAGGTGAACACTACACATCCTTTTATGACAAAAGTTTGTTTTATGAAATAAATTTTACTAAGCAATAAGCCAGAATGTAGAAAAATACATTTTACCTCCAAACTCAATAAACAAGGAACAAAAACTTTCGTAGTAGTGCATAATTCTTTAGTGGTAGCTACAACAGGGATTCCTAAACTTGTACAATAAGAGCTTGCATAAAACAGAACAAAGGAGTGAGAGAGCGTTCACAATCTTTTTTTTTTTTTTTTTCCCAAAAAGAACATAACCCAAAAGGGTGACTCAGGTGGGTTAAACAGAGCTCGGAAAAGTTCGAAGAGAGGATGAGAGGCGGGAGGTCCTACAAGAAAAAGCAATCAAAGAAAAGAGCAACTCCGACCGAAAAATGCAAAGGCGAGAACCCTGCTTATTATTACACATGATGAGAAGCATGGACAGCACTGGAGAGTAACACACTGTACTTTGCATCCAGGTCCAGTACCAAGCTGCCCGGGGCAGTTGGGTAGCGGATCGGAGGTGGGATCGCTTCGTCTTACCTCGACCCTGCGGCACCGGCTCCGGTACCGGCTCCGGCCCCGGGGCGCGCCGGGGGCCGCCCCCGCTCACTTCCCCACTCTTTCCAAACGGGTCCTGTCTCTGCTTTGGCTTTGTTCTGCAACTCTGCCCAGACAGCCAGAAGAGCAGTGCACGGGGCTTAGTACTTACTACCCTTGCTGCTGGTTCGGGATTTTGGGGTTGGGGTTTTGAGTTTGGCTTTTTTTTGGTTTTATCTTAAATTTTTTTTTGTTATTGTTATTTTAGTTTTGGTTTTTTAACTATTTCTCCCTCCAATAGGCAACAGAGATGCACAATTTGGATCGAGCTGTTGTTTTCACAAGATACTTATCCTCTAAGCTCATTGTTTGAGGATACACTAATAGAGATACAATTGGAATCAAAGAAAGCAGGAGAGAAAAAAAATTAATCGAAATCTAGAAGAAAGGGGACGCTGCCCCTTCAGAGACGCTAGTGGCAAAGGAGCCTGCCTTGAGACTCACCAGGGGAAGAATCTGCTTCACCAATTCTCCCAAATCAATTTCCTCATAATACCCCTGGGAGCAGGTCATCCTTCTCTATGTACAGTAGCAAATGGTGAAAATTAATGTCTTTGACCCTGTCGTGGATAAAAATACTATCCTTTTAATTTCTGTTACAAAAATAGGAGTAATATTCAAAACAATGATTGTCTTTTTTTTCTATTTTTTTTATATAAAAACATAAACAGCTCAGGCGAATTCTTGTTCTTGTGCAGGCTTTTCATGAAGAATTGTTCTTTACTATTCTCAGTAGTATTTATATATATATATTTATATATTATATATAACTTAATGATTGGTCCACAAAGTAGATCTGTGCGTTTCTCTAGTGCTTTTTGTACAAAAGAAAAACAATATTATTATCAAAATATTCATTTAATGGCTTTACTTCATACATAAATACATGTTTAGATAACACAGGAGCGGTGATTGTTCAGTCAGTTTGGAAATGACTTTTGTTTTTGTTTAGATTTTTTTGTTGTTGTTGTTGTTGGGTTTATCTCTCTCTCTCTCTCTTTCTCTTTCTCTCTCTCTCTCTCTCTCTCAGGACTTTGTATACACAGGAGTGGCTGGTTACTCACATCGCTACAAATACGCTACTCGGCGTCCTTTGTTTTTAACTCTTTGTTTATACCTTTTCCCCAGGACGGCTGCTAAGTATTTCTTGACAGCCATTTGTTTCCGGTAGCGGCTGTAGCTGTCCGTGAAGATGCCGTCTATGTGCCGCTTGGTCAGCGGTTCCGCATCGTCCCCCAGGCCGCCGCTGGCACCGCTGCAAGCACCGAGAAGCACAGCTGCATCAGGCGGGGCCGCTCCGCCCTCCTCCGCGCCCCTCCGCACCGCCCCCTGCCCTGCGCAGCCCCGCGCCGGCCTCTGCCCCCGGCGCAACACGTTGCGCGGAAGATGCGCGGGGAGACAAAGGCCGGGCCGAAACCCGCTCCCGACGCGGTGCGCGCAAGTGGCGGCGGCGGGAGAGACAATATCTCCCCGCCATGAATTATTCATTGCGGCCGGGAAAGCTGCTCTCCCTGGGGCTTCATTAACGTGTTACCTTCTGCCGAAGGGCAGCGGGTGGCACCGGGCTCGCCCCTGCCCCGCCGGCGGCGGGGAGCCCCGGGGAGCCCCGCCCGGCGGCTGGGGGTGCGCAGGGCTGCAACCGAGCCGCCACTGCTGCAGCTGAGCCCTCGATCATCGCTCTCCACAAGCTGCTCTCCCCCGGCAAACCGTAAGGGCTGCCCAACTTCTAAATTTTGAATCGGTTGATTGTAAAAATTTGTAGACAGACAGATATAGATATAGATATAGATATAGATATAGATATATAGAGATATACACATGCACATGTGTGTATATATATTTATATATATTTATATATATTTTTATATATTTTTATATAGATATACACATACACATACACATGTATATCTTTATGCCCGAGCGCAGCAACCCAACAAAACCTCCGCGCACACCCGCGCTGACAACCAGGCTCGCGCTGCGCCGGGAACGGCCAGGGACGGCTGATGCTTGGGGAGCCGGACTCCACCGGACTCATCTCGGGCGCAACACATTCCCGACCCCGGCCGGGGCAGCTTTGTTCCCCCCAGCCGCGGCCCTTCCAGTGTCTCCGCTCCAGCAGCACCAACGCCCACCGCGGAAAAGAACAAGCAGAGAGCCTTACCCGACCCGCTTGGCCATCAGGGAGTGCAGATATTTCCTGGCGGATAACTGGCCCAGGAGTTTCCTGTAGGCTTTGTTGAAGATCCCATCGGCGTGCCTGGGCAGAGGGAAGAGCCCGCGGGTGAGCGGCGAGGCCCGGGAGCCGGCTTCGGCAGGTTGCGGGAGCCCGGGCGGTAGCGGTGACCATTCCCCTCCGCCGGCGAGCGTAGGGCGGCATCTCCTCGCGTCCCACGGGACCCCTCGTCCCCACCCAGATCCCTCCCCGCCGCGCTCGCTCGGTTCCGCGCCGGCTGGGCATTTCTGCTCCGTTTGCGGGAGCATCGCTAGCCCTCCCCGGCGCGGGCGGCTCCCCGCTCCCTCCCCCGCGCTGCTGGAGGTAAGGAGGCTTTTCCATTTCTTCTGAGCTTTACACTGGGCACCGGGACCTGGGCAGTATTGTCGTTTGTTTGGGTTCGGGATTTTTATTTTGATGTTGTTGCTGTTTGCTTGTTAGGTATCATTATTATTTTTTCCCCCAATCGGTTCTGCCAGACCCGTTTTTCTCCCTACTCCAAATTCACGCCTGACACCCCGCGAGTTGCAGTCACCTCTTTTCCGGTGGGTAATACAAGGTGTACATCTCGCCGATCATGGAGGACGGATTCGCTATACCGAGGGGCTCGTGGTCGTAGGCGAAGTCCTGCAGGGTGTTCCCGTCCTCGTCGTAGACTTCATCCTCCAGCCTGGAAACGAGAGCAGCAAGGAGAAGGAGTCAGCCGGGCTCCGCGGGGCGCTCCGCTCCACTCCCCGCTGCCGGCTTCCGGCTACCTCGGTGGCCACCCCTCGGCGGAGCCGACCCGGGAGCCCCGGGAGCCCCGTCCGACTGCCCCCATTCCCTCCCTGCACCCGCCCGCTCCCCATCCCCGCCCTCTTCTCTGCAGGGCAGGACCGCGGAGGAGGGAACACACCCGCCGTCAGACGTGCTCCAAGAAACCCCCCAAACATGCCCCCCCTCCCCCCGCCCTCCGCGGCCCACGCCCCGGCCCGAGAAACATCCCCTCTCTGCCACAGCCATGGCTGGTGCTTCCCGAGCGGAGCGCACGCCCAGGCGCGCAGGCGGCCGCGCTGACACGCGTTTGTGTGCCAGGGGCTGGGCGGGAGCCGAGCAGCCTCCGCGGCGGAGACGGGGCGGTGAGCGGCAGCCCCGCCGCCGGGGGCGGGGACCGCGCCCCGCTCCTCCCCGCAGAGCCCGCCGGGACGGGGGGGCTTCTCCTGTTGTTTTTCGTTGAACGGTGCCTCTGCCCTTTGAGATCTCGCCAGTTTTGTGTGTGTCCCAGCCCCCCCAGCCCTCGCTCTCTGCCTCCCTCTCTGCAGTACGATGTAGGTCATTGCACGTTACAGGCAGCTATTTTTGTCTGTGAGCTTCAGCGGAGGTATTAATAATAGATGCCGCTAAAGTGTTTCACTCCAGCTAATTCAGGCGCTTGAATGAAGAAAGAAAGCCAGCTTGCTGCCGGCTAATGGCCCCTCAGGCCACTGAGCCCGCTGCCCCCTAGCCGCACTGCCCAGGAAGAGGACGGGGGCTGCTCCGAGCCAGCTCCGACGGGCTCCCGGTTACTGTAAGGACACCTTTGGAGCCCCAAAAAGGACACCCACCTCGGACAACCTTGCGCGTCCGGCATCTCCCCCCGCCCCCCATCTCCGCTCACCGCACGGCGGTGTCCCCAACAGGGCACCCCGGAACAGAGCCAAGCGCCGGTGGAGCAGGACGACAGCTCCGAGTCCAAAACTGCCCCCAAGCCAAGTAGCACCGGTCGCCCGAGCAGGCGACAAGCAGAGTGAGAACAGGCTACCATCAGCTGTCCCGGACCAGGTGCCCTGAGCCCCCAGCCGCAGCCCAGCGCAGGAAACTCCCTTGTGCTGGTGCTCCTGGGTGTCCCCCACTCCTGCCCTAAACACAACGGGGTTCAAACGCCCACGGTGGGACAGCACAGGCATCAGTCTGCGCTGGAGCCCAGCAAGACAACTCCGAACATAGAAAACCGAACAACCTTGTGCCAGGCCCTTCTCTCTTGAGAAGAGCTGTCACGCACAGACAGGTAAACAGGGGAAGAGACCGAATCCCACCAGTTCCAATGCCGCTACACGAACCATGATAGCTCCCACATGCTTGCAGACAACGGCGCACCCGTCCCCGCGCCCCGCTCCCCCCGAGCCGGACAGGCGATGCTCGGCGCTCACCCTGGGCGAACTGCGGGCAACCGGAGGCTGCCAAGGACCCCGCAGGACAGAGGGCAGGCGGGGGAGGAGCTTTTGGGCCCCGTCGACATGCAGCCGGGACCTCGGCCCGCTCCCGCCGACACGCAGAAGAGCAGGTCCCCCACTCCCAGGGAAAAGAGGCCGTGGGTCACAGTACCGGGATCCCGAGGAGCGGACCTGGGGGGTGCCAGTGCTGCAGGCGGAGGGGGTCCCATGCTGCGGTGGAAGGGGTGGGCACACAGCCCAAGTGGAGGGGATTTCCTTTGGTGACTCCCCTCCACATACCCTTTCATTTTCCTCTCCAGCAAGATTCCGCTGCCCTTAGCTAAGCTGGGGCAGCCGGGGGCTGAAGTGGTCCCGGCGGAGCTCCCGGACGGGGGACGGACCTACCTGAGCGCCGGGTACTGAAGTCCGGCCGCAGGTGAGCAGTAGACGCTGCAGTGCATTATTATGCCATAGACCAGGAGTGCTAAGATCGCTTTGCTACACATTGCCACTCTGTGCGGGAGGGAAAGGAAACTGCTGTCAAAAAAAAAAAAAAAANAAAAAAAAAAAAAAAAAAAAAAAAAAGAAAAGGAAAAATACCCCAAAAAGAAGCAAAAAAAAATGTTCACCAATAAAAACCCAAACAAACCACCCCACGGCTCACCAACTCCCTGGACTCGCCTGCCGGAAAAGGAGGCAGCGCGGCCCCGGGGGACAAGCGCCCAGGGCAGCCGGGTGCCGGCGCGGAGCGGCACGGAGAGGAGCAGAGCGGTGCCCGGCGCAAAGAGCTGCGGCACCGCCCGCCCCGTCGGTGCCCGCCTGCCCGCCCGCCCGCTCGCCCCGGGACCGCTGCGGGAAGGCCCGGCCAGCCACCCCGTGTCCTTACCATTAAACTCTAGACACCCGGCACTGAGAGCGTTTGGCTGCGAAACTAAAACGGCAGGTCTTGGGCGGAAAGAAAAAAAAATAAAGACTCAAAATAGGGAGGGGGAGAAATCTAGCTCTCTCCCAAGTTGCGTCCAAAAGGAGTTAAAACCCTCGTGACATCGCCGCTCCCATGGGCGAAGGACCCGCAGGATGCAGAAGATGCAGAAGCGGCAGCAGTTAGTTGTTTGCTGGTTTTAGGGCAATCCACTCCAAAAAGAAAAAGAGAGACAGGAACGGGGGAGAAAAGATAAAGGAAAAAAGTTTGCAGGTAGCAGCACAGATCTGGAGTGGAGTCTACAAGGGAATGGAGAAGGAGGGATGGAGCGAGATGTCGCTGGAGAACGGAGCGCTGGGGAAGAGGGAAGAGAACGAGCGAGCCCGGGAGGGAGCGGAGGCGGGAGCCGCGGGCTGGCTGCGTGCGATGTTGTCTTCCCCAGATCTCTCCCCTCACTGAGCGCCTTCAGCCTTCTTCTCTTCTTTTCCTGCTCGGTGGCTCCAAACTTGACCAGCCTTCCGCAGCCTTCCGTCTGATACGCAATTAGCAAGAAAATCTTTGCAAACACCCCGCTTCAGCAAGAGCCCTCTTCGTAAACATTTGCCTGCTTGTTACCTTAGAGGACGGGCAATATTGTTTGTTGCCCGCGTAGTGGTGTCCGGATTTTTATTCATGAATCAAATGCCTTTTTTTTTTTTTCTCAGTCACGTAATAATCGGGTATCAGAAAAGACGTCACCACCCCAATTCCTCAAGGAACACAGTTCTGTGTCGTCCTCAAAGATGAGCTTATCAGGAGTCATAAAGCTTCTTCATAAACACCAACTCACACTTCCCCCCCCCCCCAAA
>VXAD01010626.1:380663-423504 GCA_013399195.1 Dicrurus megarhynchus
CTTTTTTTTCCCCCCCCCCCCCCCCAAACCCCCCCTTTTTTTTTTTTTTTTCTTTTTCTTTCTTTTCCTTTTTCTTTTTTTTTTTTTTTTTTTTAAGGATTGTTAATATTGTTCCCATTACACAAGGCTCTCCCCGGGGAAACTAGCAGCGCTGTGAATCTCTTTGCGTGTATTGAAGCCGCCGGGCGTAGGGGACAAGCCCCACGGCCGCGCAAGGAGGGTCCCACCCGCTGCCGGCGCTGCCCGGCGATGGGGGCGGCGGCTTTTCCCCCCACTCCCCTGGCCCGACCCTCTCGTCTCTCCGCCTCGTGCGGAGACAGATGTGCGGCTCGCAGCGCTTGGCAGAGCGGGAGGGAAGAGCATCGCCATGAGGAAAAAAAAAAAAAAAAGGTTATTTTGCGGGGGGGCCGGGGAGGGAAAGNAAAAATGTTGATTTGCCGGAGGGACCGGGAAGGAAATCCCTTCTCTGGGGACTTCCCCGCCGCCAGAATAATTTTCCCCCGAAGTGATGTGCCGGGCGCGGGCCACCGGCGGGCTCCCAGGCGCTGCAATTGCTGCTCGTCTCCGCACTCTCCTCCCTCCGCGACCGAAAATGTGCCCTTCATTTCCGAGAATTACCCAAAGAAATCCAGGCTGCAGGAGCCATTACTAGACATTTTAATTATTGGGATCATAAGCAGAGCGTTCAGGAAGCAGGAATAATATAGTTCTCCTGTTTCCTATTTGAATGGGTTTGGTGTAACATGCTTGGATGAGTTATTTGAGCCCAAATCGATTTCTCAAAAACAACAACAACAACAAAAAACACACCATACAATTACATTCCTATTACGGTCATTTAAGGTTGCAATATTTTCCGGAGATAAAGGAAATTTGACGTGAATGAATGATTCCCGTAGAAATGGCCAAAGACGCGAACCCGGGCGGGGATGCAGGAGTAGGGACGGAGCGGGACGCTGTCCCCGCTGTCATTCTGTGCCGGGCGTGTCGGGCCGGGAAGGACCGCCGGCAGGAGAGGGAACGGGGCAGGGCAGGGCGCCCGGTGGGGCCGCTGGGGAAGCGGTCACCCTACCGCTCCCGCTGGGAAAAGGGTCACCCCACTGCTCCCGTTGGGAAAAGGATCACCCCACTGCTCCCGCTGGAGATGGGCATCCCGTGGCTCCCGCTGCGGAAGGGGGCACCCCACGGCTCCCGCTGGGGCAGGGGTGTCCCGCGGCTCTCCCGCTGGGGCAGGGGCACCCCACCGCTCCCGCTGGGGCAGGGGCAGCCCACGGCTCCCGCTGCGGAAGGGGGCACCCCGCGGCTCCCGCTGGGGCAGGGGCACCCCACCGCTCCCGCTGCGGAAGGGGGCACCCCGCGGCTCCCGCTGGGGCAGGGGCACCCCACCGCTCCCGCTGGGGCAGGGGCAGCCCACGGCTCCCGCTGCGGAAGGGGGCANGTCCCGCCGGGCTCCCGGGCCCGGCTGTGAGAGAGACCAGCGGGAAAGGGCTGCTCGTTGCTCCCCTTCGCCGGGCTTTGGGAGCTAGTGGGGTTTGTGGTGGGGGTTTTTTGGTTTCCTCTGTCACGATTCTGCGGTAGCAGGTGTAAACACGGGCTTTTCTAGAAACCGGTGTGGGAATCATGTCAGTATGGAGGCTTGAGCACACACTGCGCCTAAAGAACAGGAAAAAACATTCCTTCTTTCTGAAGAGACAAGACACACACAGGCAATACATTTTACAGCTGTGTCCGTTTTCACTTTAGAAAAGCAACTTTCAGCTACTTTTGATATACACAGCTGCATTTCCTCTCCTCCGTCTCCACTCCCCTAGATCCTTACAGAAAGTACGAGGATGCCTGAAATAACAGGCGCCAACAGCACAGAGATAGAGATTCCCATAAAGCAAACCTGAAGCTACAGACCCCACACAGAGACCCAGTGCCACCCTGGTGGTACTGTGCATGCAGGACTAATGCCAGGATGGTTTGCAAAAAATGCATCATCTAAGCTCTCATTTATGGTGAGTAACTCATACACAGTTCGTACCAATAGAATTTTCATAGCATCTCAGTCTATGTCACAGGGGTGTGTGTGCAAGGTGGATACGGTTATGACATGATTGCAGTTTAGGCTGAGGAAGTAAAGGTTTAAATCTGGTCTCTGCATATGAGTAAATTTCTCGATAACTGTCATTTCAAGGCTGACAGAGACTTAAGGTGTATAATGCTTGCCTCTAGGGCAAATTCCTAAGGCAGCATCTGAAGAAAAGCAGAGGATTTTTTATTGGCAGAATTTCTTTCATCTTCCTCCTACCAGTTTTAATTAGACCTTTTAATTTATCTGACTATTCTACTGTTCCATTCTGCCCCACTATTCTATTTTAAATATATATTTTATTAACTAGAGCATTATAATTCTATAGAAGTTTATAGGGGAGCTTACATCCTGTGAGCCTTGTCAAGCCTGAGTGCAGCTCACTGCAACTGACTGCTGGAAACTTTGCTGCTATAGTTCTAATTCAAAGGAATGTATTTCATTGTGTACCATGATGGGCATCTTTTTGACTCCTCAGAAACCCCCTCTCTATATTTATGCATATTTTATAAAAAACACTATGAGTAATTTATCAAACTGCCAGGAACTGTGTTGATCCATAAAGCCAGATATCTCATACACACTGGTTGGATCTCCAGCCACTATATTCACATTTTCTCAGTACGTCCCAAATAGCTGCATATTTTAAAAAGAACCTGGAAGAATTTATATACCTGATAATTTTATCGTGAAAGGGCACATGTATTTCTGCCAATATAGAAAAGGATGGATTGTTCTTTCTCAAAAGCAAACAATCCTGCCAAACCAGCTCTCTCTCTCTCTCTCTCTCTCTCTCACTCTGTCTCTCTCTCCCTCACACACTCACTGTGGGTTTATCATCTATCTTGTTATTTATCTCTGCCTAGGCCTCCTCTTTCTTACTGGAGTGGCTTGGGGAACCTTTTGCTGACCAGTATGCCAATGAATACTTGTCTGCATCAGTTTCATAAACATAACACCAGCCTTCACCTTTTCTTGGCTTTCCTGACTCATCCTTCTCCTCAAGGGCCAGCTCCTGGGAAGGATGAACTTGTCAGAGGGGAGATTAACCCATCCGTGAAGTCATTCAGCTGTAGCTGTGGTCATCTGAAAAAGGCTAATTAGGGATAGCCTGGCAGCAGAACAGAAGTTGTTGTGGCTCAAGCACAGCTTGGCGAACATTTCAGCACTTCCAGCTGAGACATGGCACCTGCGGCAGAGGTGGGAAAGCCCCACTTTCCTCCTGGAGGCTGGATGTCAATTTCAGAGACAGCTGAAACATTTCATTCACAGAGTTGCTTTTCTTTTATTAAACCATTACCTCTCATGCTTTCTTTAGGTAAAAGCAGCAAAATGCTTAGGCACACTGTAGAAAGCATACACGTCTGTGTGCTTTCTCATGTCCAAAGGGGCAAAGCTGCAATCCAGACAAGCTTGGTCACCCGGAGATGTTCTGGGCAGGATATACAAGCTCCAAAAAAACCAGAGAACAACAACCAGGGACAGTACTGGGACTACAAATCTCTCCAGAGATGATAGAGGGAAGCTTCACCTGCTGGCCAGGACCCTTTCCAGCCTCTTTGCATGTGACCACCAAGCATTAGGAAAGCCTCTGTGAGAATCTTCCAGATAATTCTTTGCTTCCTTTTATAACCTTACTTCCAAGCAAACAGTTAAAAAAGACGGGCTGGGTTTTTTTCTCTTTCCCTCTCTGAAGTGAGGAGGCAGAACAGTACTTCCCAGAGCAGCAGCGTAGGAGCACCAGCAGTCCACTCATTCTGCTCTTGCCGTGGCCTAGAGCTCACAGTGAGAGACGAGGCCAGTGGGTTGCCTGTGTCTTGCATGATTGCCCACACAGAAGCTCAGTGTTCGATCTTACCCCGTGGGTGTCCTCCTCCCCCTATTCAGTAAACGAAGGCAGATGACTATGACAACACAGAGGCATAGGAAGAGTCATTCCCATCCAAACACAAAGGCAAGAAAACCACTTTCAAAATAAATGAATGACCAAACAGTGGACTTGGTTTCACAAGGAGGTACTGCGATGCTATGCCTGTGACAGAAAATTTCCTTGGATGACCGATAGATTTATTTATAATCCTTATCTTTCACCCAAATAGACTCATATGCTGCAAGAGAAGAAAAGAATTGTCCCTGATGCTTTCTGACAGTGGTTCTTTGATCAATCATTTATATATGAAAACTAGAAAAATAAATTATGAAAGGCAAACAACAACAAATAAAGGACTTCTTTTAAGACTTAATATTCCAAAGGCCTATTCTACACTAAAGCCAGCAACCTATAAAATGCCACAAAAGACCTCACTAGTCCACTGGGTAGAAAAAAGGCTTTAGCACTGGCAGCAGATCTATCCCCACTCTCATTTCCATTTGATCCAGTGTTCAGGAGGAGGGTAAACCCTTAAGCAGATTGAATATACAAAGTTTCACAAGTGCTGCCAAGGTACAATAATTTATACTGGACAAATAGCAGCCACAATATTTTTGTGTTCCAGGTTGCTTTAGATGCAGCTGTAGCCCCAGGTGAATGACAAATTCTGGTTTTGTACCCAAATGTGACAGAATTTTGGGTACACCCTTAGAAACAGTGGGACTGCTACGTGCCTGTGTCCAGAAACAAAAATCCATCTGTAATTCTGAGGCATTGCTAATGGCATAACTAAAGTTATTCATAGTTTAGATTTACCAGAAATAGTTGGAACAAATTAATAATGAATTAGAACATTTTTTATCATCGCAGGGAGCGAGAGGGAATAAATAGAACCATCCATATTTTCTTATTACAAAACAGTGTGCAGCCTATTACCAAACACTAATTTAGCGTTGCTTGTGCTGGAAAACTGTTGAAGGGTCCCTGGCTCCTGACAGTGCAGCTTAATTCAGTCTGACGGGAGCAAGGCTGCACAGAAGCAGTTGAGGGCGGGCAGGTGAGGACCATCCCAACAGGGGTGAATCCCAGCCTGCCAGAGCTGGGCACCGCTCAATAATTCCAATTAACCACGCTAAAGATGACAGAGACGGGTCACGCAGAGCCCAGTAAACATCAATCAGAACCACATATTTTGATGAGAGAATAACAAAGTCTTTCTCATTAAGGAAAGGAGAAAAGATATTTGGTTGGGTGTAGAAGCCTGTCCCTGGTGGCTTGTGCAGCCTCTGCCTTGTGGGGCTGCAGCCCATGCTGGCCACAGCCAAAATTGCCCTGAGCGTGGGAGCCCTTCACGTGGCTTAGTTCCCTGTTGTGGGCATAGTGAGCAACAGGGAGAGCTCCCACATCCTCTGGCAGCACAGGAAGGCCTGTGCTCCACCAGATGCACAGCTCCAGAAACGTGGGGTGGGGTGTGGGGTGAGACTGGGGAGCTGGGTTTGCTGGCCTCTGTGCCACGAGTTGGCTGGACAGCAGACACCGGGGTCACCAGCCAGACACTGGGGCCAGGAAACAGTACATAATCTTTCTCTGCTGTCATAACTTAAATAAAATACTCGAGTCTACTTAGCCTAAAGGAAAATGTGTGGTTCTTAGTTTTTGTATTTAAAGATAGCACAAAGAATTTCTTGTGTGTGGCCTTATGGTCCGATCCATCTCTATCTTCTAATAAAATGCATTTCTGTAACAGCCAAGGCAATTAATCACTTAAACAGAATTGGATTACAATCTCCATTACTAGAAAATCTTTAAAGTCAGGCTTGCTCTCTTTCTAAAAGATCTCAAGCTATCGAGCCATTCTTTGCCCTGCTTTATGCAAAGGTCAGACTGGAGGTTCGTAATGGCCTCTTCTAATGTCAAAAATCGGTCTCTGACCCTTGTAATGCCACTCACTGATTTCAGACAGAACTGCACTGGATTTATTGACCCTTCTCATTAGGAATGAAGATTGTCTGCAGAAACTCCTATGCAATTTCATAACTCCAGGTACATGTCTATTGAGCTCATTATGTAAATACTGATGTCTTTAGTCAGTTTTGAATTTCATAGGAGTTTGCAGAGCACAGCACAAACCAGAAATTGCTCGGAGATTGCAAGACTGAACTCACTCTTTTGATCCCCAGATCTGTGTTCAGTGTCCAGAGGTAACTGTATATGTCAATAGCAACAACATAATGATAAATCATTATATTCTGTAGGTATGTTTTAAATCCTGAAACTTAAATATGGCGTTTTTCACAGTAGTGAAAATGCATTTCCGGAGGACTTCTTGCTTCCAAGTGCAATCATATTATTGACTTTGATATGTGTCGTCAGAAAAGGAAAAAAAAAAAGTTATTTGCATGTAATTTGCATGTAATTTGGGATTCTCTGACATACGTTACCCTACAGCAAACCCAATTTTCCTCTAAGTCTCAGTAACACTTGAGATTGTTTTAAAAGCTATGTTGGTTTTAGATGTCTGTAAAAAATGTTTTACCATTGCATAAATAACTTTAGCTAGTTTCTCTGATGAAATATCTGAGTGTGACATGAATTTGCTCTGCAAGACAACAGACAACAAGTTTGACCAAGGAAATTAAGAAATGTCATCTTATCATCTAATGGTAATGCTTAAAGGTGTTTTGGCTTTTGAGTTTGATTCTGCTTTGATTTTTTTAGTAAGGACTTCACAAGGAGACACCTTTATACGTTTCACATACCTTTCTGGGATAAAAAAAAATATCACATTCAAAAGAAAGCTATTGTCAAGAACATTATTGATTCAAACATCTCCTCTATGGAAAGTAAATAACTAGTTTTAATAAGATTCTAACCCTTATCTCCTCAGATCAGTTCTACCAGTTCTGTTCTGAGACAGGGATTGCTCCTAATGTACTGTTCATTTCCACATAGCCTCTCTTTCATTCCTCCCATTCCTAAAGCAGAATATTTTTATAACATTATCACAGAGGTACAACGAAGTAAACCTTGTTTACTACAAGATAAGTACTGGAATAGGAGAATAAATTCTGTTTATGAAAGGGGAAAATATTTGTTCAGTACTGAGAAAATTCTGCTAAAACCTCCAAGTCACAGATTTAGAAAAAAATATTATCTTTTATTTTAGATGAAAGACGAGCTGCATGTGGTCTGGTGATGATATGCCCATACTTAATGTGGGTTCCTCATACTAATAAAATACGCTACAATTATGCAATAAGTTTCATCTGAATGCATTACCACTAATCTTACAATATTCTTATAAATCATATATTTATTAATATATTACATCTGTTTTATCCAATAAAGTATGGAATACATCAAACTCAGTGACTTTCAGTGACATAGCTAAAAAACATGAATAGTTCCAAAACAAATACCTGACCCCATTGATGTCAAAGGCAAAGATCATGATTACTTTAGTGGGGTCAGATGATCTTTTTGTAATCTGACTCAATTTTTTTTGCCAGTGTTGAAAGTTTACCACTCAGGAATAATACCTCTCATGCCTCCAAACACTCAGTGCCACTAATCTATAAAGTAAATATCTGCCAGTGAGTTCTGTCATGAATTGAAGGGAGACTAGTATTTAGCCCTTACGAAGAGTGATTTTAGTTGAAGAAATTCCTGTCCCAGCCCCCAAACTTGTAGTCACTAGGTGATGATCTCCACCAGTGCATGTAGAAATCATCAACACTTAAATGGCAAAGAAAACATCTCCAAGAAAAAGAAAATGTACAGTCAATGACATGAAACACTAGTGAATTCATGTATTTGTTGCTAGTTTTAAGATGATTAATAACCATGAACTAAACTAAAAAGAATTAAAACAACATTACTCATCCTCTGAGAACAAGATAATCAAAGGAGACTTTGCAACTGAGTAAAAGCTGTCCTTCAAAAGAAATCTTTCCCCATCTTCCAGTGATGATTAGTGAATAATACTCCTAGTCATTACACTCAATAGAGTTGGTGTCCTTCCTTGATTTTCGTGGGGGAAGAAGAGGCAGTAAGGAGAGTTGAATCACAAGTTTTCCTCATATTTTTTCTTAATGCACAGAGCTGCTCTGGAAAACAGTGACAGGTAAAGTCAGCACAGTCACTGAAGTGCATTAGAAAGATGGCAAAAGTTCCCAAGCATCGATCCACAGACAAAAAGTACAAACTTGGTACTAGGATGTGAAGAAAAGTGTAACGTCCAATGATTCCTCTTGTTTTCAACATCTGCATTTAGTTTAAGTAGTTAATCCTATAGTAAATACTTTTTCAGGATCACTCCTCACCATTTCTATAGATTCCACAGGATGGGAGACAAACCACCCCAGAATGCATGATTCATGGTTATAAAATTCAGAGATGTTAACCGGGAAAAGTGTTGCAAAACATTACATCCTGGAGGTATTTTATGCTGTGCTACATTAGTCCAAAATGAGCCTGCAACAAAAGGGAAGCTGCGCTTGAAGAAGAAAACATTTTCTCTGCTCCAGTTAGGGAATATAAAACTGAAAGGTCACAGAGATATTAAAATCCATTTTTTTAGGTAGTACGAAATGGAGAAAAGGTGAGGGGGTGGTGGAGTTCTCCATTCAGATGGTTTTTTGGAAGAAGCGAGGTGGATTGTAGTCAGGTACAGCTCTTTAATTCCACAGAGGTCTGTGAGCAAAGCACTTACATTTGCTTTAACTCACAGCTGCTGCCTTACTTTTGCTGAGCGCTGCATACCTGCAACTCCCAGTGAACTATTACTTGTCACTAAT
This sequence comes from Dicrurus megarhynchus, assembly GCA_013399195.1. Lineage (NCBI taxonomy): Eukaryota > Metazoa > Chordata > Aves > Passeriformes > Dicruridae > Dicrurus > Dicrurus megarhynchus. Next base: position 389,404 of record VXAD01010626.1, read on the forward strand.
ATCCTTACATGGCCTGGAGTCCTATTTAGAAAAGCAGCAAGTTTTAAATAAATGAATACAACAAATAGGAATGCCCAATGCTTGCCTTCCTTGGGACTGGGCTGTTAATGGCACTTGCATAGTACTGGCGGTAGGAACTGTTTATTTCACAGTATCTTGAACTTTTAGATTGTTTTTCAGGTGAAATGTTAAGGTAGATCAAAAGGAAAACTTCTATGGGTGACACCTTCACACTACTTTCCCAGCAGGACCAGCAGAACCTGTACCTCCGATAGAAACTCCTAAACATTTATTGCACAAAGCATCTGAAAGTAAGTTATAAGGAAAACCCTGTCTGTGAATGAAGCAGTACTGCAGAGAAATCAGTGAAATTCACACAGACATATTGCAAAGAAGATCTGTAGTGCACTTTTTAATAACTCAGGACCGGATTCTCTCTTTTTATTTCACATCATCATCACTCAGTTTTGCTTTGGCAAAAGCTACAGCAGTATGAGATGCATCCATCCATCCTCTCCTGTCCACCCCAAGAAAGCCATAAGTGTCACAGATGTATCATATACAACAAAGGTATCAGAAATAAAGCAAGGAGGGGTTCATCTGTGAGAGAAAACCCAATTTTATTCCCACCATAGCATCACCAAGGTCCCAGTGCAGATGATTGTGACAGACTCCTGTGTAAGTGATTTTCTCATTTTCCTGGCTGTTAGATCTGTTACAGATTAGGCTGAGAGCAGCAGGACTAGAAAAGTCGAATTGGGAATATCTGCTGTTTGTTTGCTCTCTCGTGGCCCTGTTTCATAAGGCCTGTTGTAGCCACACGAGTGCTGTGGGCACAGGGTACACTGGTCCCAGCAGACACTGGGGGTCTGGCCAGCTTAGGCAAGGCTTGACATTTGACATGTTTGAGACGCATCTTCCGATGCCACGGACCATATGAGACAAAAAGGGATGGCCATCCCAAGGGGATCTGAGAGACAACAGGAAGGGAGGATTGGTGCAGGAGTAGGTGTACGCACAGGCTGGTTTTCATTTAGCCAGACTGAGAAATAGCAGCCTCAAGGACATAGCAACCCTGATTTTTGCACACAACAGTCCTCAGAGGCTGTCCCACAAACAGCTCTGCAGGCGGGGGGAATTCAGCACACAGCGGGAGTGCGTGGCCAGATGCTCCTTGATGGCAGACACTGGGCGGGGGAAGCGCAAACCCTTCGTGCCACCTTGTGGCTGCTGGATTACAGCTGGCACAGGGGGATGCCACCCCTCCTGCTCCAAGCCACGCTCTTACAATGAAAGCACTCTGGCCTCCTGCAAGCTGTGGGGACGTCAATCTCTCACTTTGGCGCGGGTGTGAGCCCTCGGCCCGACTATCTCCTACAAGCACATTAAGGGGCCTGAGTCATCCCGAGGCGCACTGGGAAGCAGCGAACGGTCTCCAAGGCGAGCAGGGGCAGGCATGAGTGCCGATCCCACCGGCTGTGCCTGCGAGCCCAATGGAAAATCGCCTCCCAGTTTGGGTACACGATGTTCTAAGTGCGCTCTGTGACTGGCCATGGTGAGAAAAACATTTTCTTGTTCTCTCCCAGTGCATTATGAAAACCCACTAAAAGGTGCTTTTCGCACCACAAAACCTTTTAAGAGGGTTCTGTCAACACAAAAGCAACATTGACAGCAGTTGCCTTCAAAAGTACTTGAGTCTTCAAACTCTGAAGTGTGCTTCTTAATTTTTTTTTTTTTTTTTAATTTTCCAGGCTTGGTCTACTACCAGGCTTCAGAGAAATGTTTTCTGTAATTGTGTGAGTAAGAAAATGCATTGTGAGATTAATGCACATAACAGTTATTAAAACAATTTGTAAACTTATTGTCCACAAAATGGATATTAAAACACATGGATCTTTGCCTCAGTAATAAAATAAAATTGTTGTAGGGAAATTTGTCAGAGATTTTGAGAGGACTATGAGACCCATTTGCATGTGGTGCACATGGCCCAGGTCATGTTACCAAGTGGTCACAGTTTTGTGCTGTACTTTGTTTCTCTTCTTTACCCTTCATTCATTTGTATCAGCACCCTGGCACTGGATGATAGGATGCACAAAGCTGATTTTGCTGACAGAGATTTGCCTCTGCTTCTGATGATATTAAGAAGCAAGTTGCCGCACAGAAAGCAATATGTCCGTCTCACATACTTCAAGTACAATGCTGCCATCGCTGTCTCTGGGAAAACATATGGATGGGCCACCCCTTTTACCCTTTCATCTCTCAGCAATTAGAGAAGCAATTTCTGATAAAATAGGATGGGCACTCAGAGTTCTGTCTCCTGCAACTTCTTTCTTGGCTTTCATTCTGATCATCTCATTACTGTAAAACTTGTGTAAATGCTTCCTATAGAGCAATTTCAGCACAGGAATTTGCAAGTAAAAACAGTCAATTAGTTTATAAATTATGAGTCTTCCATATTTGGGAAACAACGTATAGCTCTGGCCACTGCAGCATGCAGTTAAGGAAGAAAAAACTAGAAAATCTTAGTGTTGGTACTGCTGAGAAGAAATCATGTGCCACAGTTGCTTTTTGTGCTGAGAGAAACAAGTATTACAGTAAGGAAGAGTTCACTGTTTGGAATAGTACCAAACAGCAAATTATTTTTTATTTTAAAAGGTTTTTATTTGTTCATTCAATAGGAAGCATCAAAGATGCTAGCAGCTAAAAATTCATCAGTCTGCACCAAAATATCCTGCTTCCAGAAATAATCGTGTAAGTGATAACACCACTGGTCATCTGTTGCTTTGCAAAACTTTTTCGGTTTCTAAGAAGATGGCAATCCACAGCTTGCATCCATGCTTTATCCAGCAGAGATTAGCCAACCTGGTTGGACAGATAGTAAAAATGAAATTTCAGATATTCAGGATCAATTCATTCCCTGAAGACTGTGCAGCTCAGGTTGACTGCCAACCCTGACACCTGCCAGTAACAGTCACATTGCAGTGCTATGCAGTAACAGATCCCAAAAGGGCTTCAATATTTTGACCATGTGTCAGGAACTCAGAGGCAGCCACTGGAGAATATCCTTCGGTAAGGATAGTTTTATGGTTATAAAAAATGCAAAATGCATAATACAAAATTCAGCTGTGGTGATTTCTTGTTTGGTTTTTTTCCTTTTCTTTTTTTTTTTTTTCAGGATTAAAACAACATTTCCAAAGAATAAGCAAAACTGACCTCACCTATGTCAATACTGAAGAACTGTACAAAGACTGCAATGTGCTAAACTTTGAAGACTATAAAAGATCCATATGTAATATTCTGCATCTGAGGAACAGTAATTCTGGATCCTGCGGAAAGGTCTACAAGATGGAGGTGACTAATCTGGCCTCTGTAATGACTAGAAAAAGAAACAAATTGGAAAATAACCACCTTCCAGGCCTCACTTCATGCAGTGACCTGGAAAAGAAACCCTATTGGCACCTGCAATCAAGTTTTCCTGTATCATCTTCCCAGGGGGTTGATTACACTGTCCTAAATATTGGGCGAGTGCCTGAGGTCCAGAATTCTTTACACTGTAGTTATTCCTCAAGAATCCAAACACAATTAGAAAATCAGAAACATACAGTGGTAGTCAGTATACAGCATTAGAATAACAACAGTTCAGAATTGGCCATCAGGAGGGGTACCAAATCAAGGATATAGCATGCCAGCTGAGGACTTTATGATTTTCAAGGCACCTTTTACAACAGGAGCAGAAAAGTAGTTCAGAAAACATTGAACTCAGGAAAGCATGGCAGTATCACATCTGTTTTTCCCAAATTGAAAATTTTTGTAGTTAAATGAAAAAAAAAGAAATTCATAGAATCATAGACTCGTTGAAGTTGGAAAAGACCTCTAAGATTGCGTCCAGCTCTTAACCCAGCACCATCAAGTCCACCACTAAACCACATCCCCAAGTGCAACATCCACACCCCTTTTGAACACTTCAAGGGTGGTGGCTCCACCACTTCCCTAGGCAGCCTTTTCCAATGTCCAGTTGTCTTTTCATTGAAGAATTTTTTCCTAATATCTGTTCTAAACCTCCCTTGGAACAACTTGAGGGCATTTCCTCTCATCCTGGTGCTTGTTACCTGAGAGAAGAGATCAATCCCCACCTTGCTACAGCCTCTAGAGTCAGGTGGTTGCAGAGAGCAATTAGGTCTCCCCTGAGCCTCCTTTTCTCCAGACTGAACAACCTGAGCTCCCTCAGCCAGTCCCCATATGAGTCACTCTGCAGATTCTTCACCAGCTCTGTTGCCCTTCCCTGGACACGCTCCAGCACCTCAATGTCCTTCTTGTTGTGAGGGGCCTGGAACTGAACACAGGATTCCAGGTGTGGCCTCACCAGTGCTGGGTACAAGGGGACAATCCCTGTCCTGGTCCTGCTGGCCACACTATTGCTGATACAGGCCAGGATGCCACTGACCTTCTTGGCCACCTGGGCACACGCTGACTCTTGTTCAGCCAGAGCTCCTTTTCCGGAGAGCAGCTTCCCAGCCACTCTGCCCCCAGCCTGTGGCTCTGCATGGGATTGTTGTGACCCAGTGCAGGAGCTGGCACCTCTCCTTGTTGAATCTCATACAACTGGTTTCAGGTACCATTGTCCAGAGCCCATTCTCTTCTAATCTATTTTTAACAAAAAGTTCTAGTTTTATCTTGCACACATGATTTGATCAAAAGGTGCTTGAAAAGTAAACTTCTGAATCCAGCAAAAGCCTTTAAGCATTCTAAATAAGTGATGGGTTTGTTTCACTCCCATTTCTAACTTACTTTAAACCAAACAAAGAGCAGAAAATATTTTTTCAATATTATCTTATTACACTGACAGAGAGTTCCTCAATGTTCCCCTCATATTTTTTTCCCACTATGGTCAAATCTCAATGTGCTGGCTAGTACAGGCAGTGCACTCCGTCAGGCACTGTAAACACCTGTTGGAAATGGTTCTTACCCAAAGGCTTCACAATCTGAAAAGAGAAGACAGTCATGAATAAGAAACTGTAAGCACAAGAGAGACTGCTTCCCTGTGATTATACAGGGAAAGTGGTCCCAAAGTGGGAGATAAACTCCACATCTGCTGCTCTCTTTCAACATACTACTTAGAAGTACACAACTGGGGTTTTTCTCTTCCTTTTTCTTATGGTTTGGGCATTATAAGGCTTGGTCTCACTGGCAAATTTGAGCTAAAGATCAGAGGCAATGTGTTCTGTTAAATGTAAGTCTCTGGCCAAATTTGTGCTTGCTACCTAATCCTCAATACTACTGTGCTGATAACTGCTTCTCTTGTGGTGTTCACACTTGAAACAGAGGTCAAATTGTATGGACAATTTTTTGCCTTCAATGTGATAAGCAAGCATGCCTGCTGCCTGGACTCCTGCAGGGAATTCACATCAAGCACTATAATTTCCAATTCCTTAGCCTATCAAGTACTGTTGATGTTTCACTTCATAGCAGGCAGAAGAGCATGAAGTGGTTTTTTTGCTCTCAAAGGCCTTAAGGAGGAAACAATCTTAAGCAATGTCAGAAAGAAACCAGTAAAATTCATATGACAATTGCATACACCCTTATTGCATCACCCATACACCACAGTGGAGGTCAGCTGGTATTAAAGATGACATGTTCTTACTCTTATTTGCTTTATATGCTTTATATGCCAATTGCACATATTTGCTTACTGTAAGGTCTGGAAAAAGTACCCTTCTGTAGCAAATTCATCTCAATCACATAACTTTAGTTGGAAATTGTTCTCAAGAAACTTTGCTTAAAGTGCTTTAAAGATGGAAGAACTGCATACTTACACATTTTATTGGATTCATGTTATTATAAGAGTAAACCTGAAGTGAACATTTCTTCTGTTGAACTGAAATCTGAGTTCAGAAGCTTTTTAGAAGTACAGGTTTTACTTTGCTTCTACTGAAAGCTTCAGCCCTGAGGTGATGAAATCACCCTGAATGCTACATGGAGAGAATGCCATTCAGTAAGCAGTGATCTAGTTGAAAAGATCAAGCAAGTAATTTGTGGCCTTTTACATCTTTAATGCAGCATAGAGTTTAGTCATTTTGGACAGAGATAGATTAGATGTGTCTGGGTGAGTAACCTGAGGGCAATTCATTAATTAGGAAGAACATGCAGCTGCATATGGGCAAAATTAGGAAGAAAACACATTTGCAGATGTATAAATGGCAGCATGAACAATTCCTTCCCAGTTTTCTTGTTTAAACTGTCATAAAACCTAGATTTTATTCTGCAAATTGATCATTTCTTTTTGGAGATTTTAGAGGTGCTTGGGTAAGTACAGGTGGATGAAGTCCATACAACTGAAATCCTATTTCAAATTGCTTTAATCCAGCTCCTCATGGTTTGTTTCAGATCTGCAGTGTCCGGTGTTTTGGGCAAGTCAAATAGTGTGTTTAATTGACATATAGAACTAGGTTTGGGAACTGAGTGGCTGAATGGTGATAAGCAAAATAGAAGATCGGACACAGAAGTGAAAGAGAGGTCACGAAATGAAACAACTTTTTTGAAACTCTAAATATCTGGTGCAGTCTTTCAAATTGCAAATTTCTGTTGAATAAGAATGCATACCAAAATCCTATTTAACCAATATTGCCAAAATACTGAACATCCTTATACTTGTCACCATTTCCCTGTTCTCCTGGGAAAATTATTGTTTAGAGGCTACAGACTAAGGCAGTTTGAAATCAGATGTCCTTAAACATGATGGAAGAGGAGGAAGAATTGACAGTGCAATACTTTCCCATTTAAAAGAACCTTTTCCTCTATATATTGTACTTCAAAGATCAGACATACCACTTTAATCTGCACTTAATTTCATTACTGACAGAAGATACTGAGAGAGGAGAAAAACAGGTAAGCAAGCAGAATTGCAAAATTCTCTGTTTAACACAAGAAATGAGCATTCAATATTTTCCACTACTCACTTTATAAATGAAGAGGTCCCAGCTCTCACATTTAGACCACCTGGAATCTGCTTTGAGGTTCTAAGATAATAAAAATAAAATATTTTAAAATGCTGAATTTTCTACTCATATTTTATTACTTGAAATTTTAGCTGAAGTGTGTGAATTAAAAAGAATACAGCAAAGTCCTCAGACACCAAGTGCAGCAAGTGAAGTAGGCAAAGAAAGGAATGTAGCTAGGTGCTATTGGACTATTTTTTCCTAAAGTGATCATGAGTACCTCTTGTTGAGATACCTCTTCAATGCCTCACCAGTTCAATTCAGTTCCCATTCCTCCCCAGCCAAAAACGCTTGCAATGAAGACGGATGATGAAATTTAGAAATTTAGCAAATAGTGGGATTGATGAGAAAAGGAGTCACAGCTGAAAGGTTGGGTGTTTTAAAGGTCAGGCTCAGATGTGTTGACAGGGTAGGAGTTTACACAATAGACTCATCTGCCATGTCTGGTGAAAGGTTAGTGCTACTAACTTCTGTGTCAGAAATCAGTCAGATGTAATACAGGCTCAGACTGTCAGAGCTTTAGGTGATTCCCAGGTAAGGCAACAGTTTTTTTTTTAATGGAACCCAGGGCTTATTTTGACTATGTTTAATAACATTGCAAGTTAACTTTCTTTCAGGACTATACATTGTATTTTAGGAGCCTGATGTCAAAGAAAAGGTGCATGTGAATAGACTTTCATGAATACCCATCTCTCACTTGGGCATCAGAAGAAGTCCCAGATGTTCACACACTCTGAAGTGGGTGCCGGGTTTATTTGAATATCTGGACTAAAGTACTGCAAATGTGAGTGTTTAAGGGCTTGACAATCATTATCCCTTTGCAGGTGGGTGCTGAGTCCCTTTGACAATCCGTCTCTTAGTAAGTCGTTGAAAACAAGTATGTTTGAAACAGTACATCAGAAAAGATAAATAATAACACATTATTAGAGAAATAATTTGACATTGCCATACACTAAAAGCATCTGTGACTCTCTTAAGCATCTGAACTGTCAGGGGTTAGCATTCCTGGTTTTTTACTGTTTTATCTTAATTGCATCATAAAAGCCTAAAAAACATCACAGCAGTGTCAATTAATATTGAAATGGAAGCCATATATTTAAAAAAGAGATAAAGGATCACAAAACATAAATGCCTAGGATGAAATTAGACACTATTAACAAGTGATTTCTGTATGTGTCTGACGAGAAAGGGCACAAGAGAATGAATTATTTAAGTTGTGCACATACTTACAGGAGAACAGGTGCTTACAAACTTTAGGACAGAAAACCAAGTATAAAATCCTTCAGCTACCATAGTTACTTTGGTACAGTTTGGATGCACTTCAAGTTAGCAGTTTTGAACGTGTCAGAGTGATAAATAAAATCCTTGGCAGAATGTAAAACTGTGATAGCTTAAAAGAGGAATTCCTTGAGGAAAAATGTGAGAGGCAGAACAGATGTTCCACTTTCCAGATAAAATGTCTTCAGCAAACCCATGTATCCACTGTAGTTTAATTGAGGAGTCGTCCATCCTCCATTTTCACAAGGTGAAGGAGACACTTGTTTACTGATGGAAGGGAGTTAACGGTTACTTCTTCTTTTTCAATAAATATTTCATTATATAACTACAAAGAGAGACAAATGAAACCTCCAAACACCAGCTAATAGGTCCAAAGCTTAATGGTTCTTTACAAGGCGAAGGATACATGACAGTTCTTTCCCACATTTTCGTAAAATGATTAAGCACCACCATTCCGAGAAAAAAAAAAAAAAAAAAGATATTCTGGAAAATTACTTTTGTGACATCAGGAAAAAATATACTTCTTTGCAGACATATAATAGTCTCTAATGGCAAGATATTTATTTACTAGTAAATATAAGCAGTTCGTTTGGGATTTAGTCAATCCAGACTTCATTTCAACGAAAAAAGCCAGACAGGAGAGAAAAAAATCGTCATTGTCAGATGACAGTATACCATGTCTCACCTTGATTTGTGACTTTGGAAATTTAGGAACCAGGTTTTGAGAGAGGCTCTGCTTTTACCCAGGGGGCTGCATCTCTGTAGTCACGAGTGAATTTCTTCAACCCACACTTTATTTGGGAACAAAGGACTGTGACTCACACCCACACCAGTGGGCAGGAGGAACCATGGTTCTGCTCTTGGCAGTTCCAATCCATGTTTTTTAACTTTTTTGTTTCACACCAGAGGGGAAAACTCATTTGTTTAGTTTCACTTATTCAATCTCATTTAGCTAAATATTGAACCCAGTAAGTTTGGAGTTGACTGACCCTCATGTTGGCCAAAGAAACAGATAAAGTTCTGAGTTTGGTTTGAAGATTCTCAGGAACATAAACCTGTCTCTTTGTCACAGCTTGTCCCAAAGATCCTAGCAAAACCTTGAAGGAAATCTGACACAGTCTAAAACTTGTCCAGGCAATAGAGAGAAATATTATGGAATTCATTCCTTACTACCTGAAGAACTCCTCATTTGACATTAGTTTCAGCAGTTCTTCATGCATAGACATGGAGAAGTGACAACATCTGGGTAGCACACAGACAGAGAAGAAGGCAAGTGTCAAGTCTTCAGGAGTGCATAGAATTTATGCTGTCAAGCCCTTGCAATTGCTGCTCTGGCACTTTGCATGCTACTGGAACATAACCCATTTCAGACAAAATATGCTTATAAAGATATTTTATCAGCATGACACTTTTCAGCTTTACATATCTTGTGACACTTAGAAAGAACTTTTGAACAAGTGACCCTTGCGTTTTTCAAAGTTGGATTGATTAATCGATAAATGTGCACTGAGAGGGACCATGTGTCTGCCCTATGGAAATCAACTCTACCCTGCAAATCACGGATAAAAAGAGTGCACTAGTCACGGCATTCGTGCCAAAGGATCGTATTGAACTGGTTAGTCTCAAAAGACTCATCATCAGCACCTCATACCCACCAGATTTTAGTGCCATAAGTGCAACTAATTGAGAAGGATGAAGAGGAGGGAAAGCATGAAAATTCAAGTAGAGTTGTAGCCCTGAGGCACTGCCAGCCCTGCCTGTCCCTGTCCACCCCCTCCAGAACTGCCCCTGCCCTGCCCACAGCCCAGAACTTCATGTCAGCCTGCCATGGCCATCAGCCCCCTGCCCCAACACCACAGCAGGGCCAGTCTCCAGCCCCCAGGTGCCCAGCCTCCACCTGCAGGTCCACATCTTGGCCTGTCCCCAGCCCCAGGAAGGTGCCCAATGCTCCCGGCTGTGGTGTGGGATGAGCCCCAGCTGCCAGAACCTGCTCTGACAGACCCAGCAGGGAGCTCCCATGGTCCCCAGGGACCGGCAGTGCCCTGATGGGATGGGAGATAAATTGTAGAGTTCCAGTCAGATGAGCTGGATTTTCTAACATATAAAAATCCCACTGGATTTTCCAACAGTTTTCCCTGAAGAAAGCTGCAATACAACTCTAGATGTATACTTTTGAGGGGTCCCTGTGCTGCCACTTCAACAGCATGCCCCAGCAGCAGCACAACATCTGCTGCAGCTGGAGCCCCTCCAAGCCCAGTCCTGCTTCTTCCACCCTTTTCAGATCCCCTTGAACAAGTTCATTTTGAGCTTTTCCTGGATTTTTTTGCAAGTCTTCTTGAACAACCTTTTTGATTAAAACACAGAGGGATCTTGAGGCTGCATCAGGAGTGAGAAGCAGCGATGGAGTTCAGGGAGTTTCTCTGGTCCCCGCAGGTGCTTCTGCAAGGGCTGAAGTGTGTCCTGGCTGGAAAAACCTTCATGGTGCTGGTGGCACAAGGGTAGCATCAGTGTGTTGATGTGAGGTGACTGCAGAGCCTTATTTCTGGCTTTATTGAGAAGGATGGAACACCTCTCCTATGAGGAAAGTCTGAGAGAACTGGAATCATTCCAATTGGAGAAGGGAAGGCTCTGGAGATACCTTTTTGTAGCCTTTCAGTAAGGACTACAAGAGAGCTGGAGAGGGACTTGTTACAAGGTTGTGTGGTGATAGAACAAGGGAGAATGGCTTTAAACTGAAAGAGGGTATGTTTAGATTTAGATAGTAGGAAGAAATTGTTTACTGTGAGGGTAGTGAGGCACTGGAATGAGTTGCCAGAGAAATTGTGGATGCTCCATCCCTGGAAGTGTTCAAGGCCAAGTCGGATGGGGCTTAGAGCAACCTGGTCTATTGGAAGATAACCCTGGCTATGGCAGGAGTTTGGAACCAGATGATTTTTAAGGTCCCTTCCAAACCAAACCATTCTATCATTTGCAAGAGCAGTGTGGAGCAAGGTATGAACTACTGTTTGGTGAAACAAGAGTGCTGTTGACCAGCTGGAAGTAGGACAAAAAGAAATAATTTTGGTTCTCAGAAAATATGTTAGATATGTGGTGAATTTTCTCATTGCAAGGCAAATCAGCCTCAGGACCAAGGGGTAGAGAAACTCTGAGAGACCCCCTTCATTCAAGGCATTTATGAATTATTTGACAAACACCTTTGCCAGTGGCCGAGATACACTTGATGCCATTCACCAAAGAATTAGATTAGAAGATTTATTGAAATCCTTAACACATTAGATTTCTATGATTCCTATTTCTACTACTGCTAGGAGCAAGGAATTTTTGCTCTATAGAGTTATGAACAGTACCTTATCCATATTTCTTACATAGCATCTAACCACGTGTGTCTTTTGCAGTACGAGCCTCTGGTAGTCCAAAGAAATAGAAAAAAAAAAGGAACAAAACTATGTTTTGCTCCTGCCACGGCTAAAAGAAAGATTGCCTTTGATATCTTTGCATTAAAACAAAATTGTGGAAAGCAGGAGGTTTTGCCAGTGGTTACCTGCAGGAAAATAAAAACAAAATAAAATCCAGAATGAGAATTTGACTTATTCTTCCATCGAAAAAGAAAAAATAAAAGGAAGAAGGAATTATCTCTTCTGAAAGTGCTAATCCCAGAGGCATTGTAATAGCTGGAAAATATCTTCTTCACATTCTCTATGCAAATAATCTTTATCCACTTTTAGATAATGACATTTGGGTAGAGAAGAATAGATTTCCTTTGGGAATGCTTTTATGTCATGTGGCATTCAGTTCCTGAAAACAGCAATTGATCTGTGGGGGTCAAATATACTTAAGATCTGATTAATATTACCAGAAATTAGTCCCTAAATAGTCTCTTTTTCAGGCACAATACAAATAATCAGCTAGCTTCTTTTCCATGCACACATAACACATACCATGTTGCTGCTACTTTGCAGAGTTTGTATTTAGCATTTATCCCATTTTTGGATTCACTGTTTTGTTGGTAGTATTAGACATAAGCCCATAAAACTAATTTTCACCAATATTAGTACAATCTACATGGCCCAAGGCCTACAGTTTTAGCAGTATTTTTGCTATATTAGCAATGGATCTCTTGTGAGAAAACTGCTGTGCAGAAATTTTACTGTGCTCATAAGACAGCTGTTCACCACGTGTTTGAAAGGAACTATCAGGTGTGTTTCTAATTAAAGTGTTGAACTAATCATCAACAGAAAGTGGCAGCTGACAAAATCTAGGCTTTCCCCTACTCTAAGCCAAAGTTCTGGTGAGAGGAATTTATTGCAGAAACAATAGCAGACATTAATAGCAGTTAGCTGAGATGTAAGTTTGATACCCTGCTCTGATTTTCTAGGAGCACTCTGGTGTTTGTACAGACACAGGAGGAAATGCACAAGACCTTATGGATGCTATAACTCTGTGGGGTTTTTTTTGTTTTTTCTTTTATGAAAACTGTTCTGCTTAAAATACTTGTATGAGAAAGCATACAGCCCCACATTTGAGGTGACTTTTTGCAATGCAGGACACTTGAATGGAAGTCTCTGGGACTGCAGGACCTAGGAGTTGTAGTGAGCAGAGTTGGGGATGTAAAAGCATAAAAACTGTTGTATTGTCTCAGACCAGTTGTCCCACAAAACTGGTTGCCTACCACCAGCAGCAGCTGCTAATAGATGCTTAGGAAAGGCCACAAGAACAGCACATGCCTATATTGACACTTCTTCCCCAAGCACTTACAGCTTCTGGCTGTTTGTGGCTTAAGGAATTACTGAGATATTAAGTGTATCCTCATTCTGATGTTCTGTCCTTGTTTGACTTTTCCCCATGAATGTGTCTAACGTGAAACTAGTTTCACAGCTTAATTAGGAGTTATGCCTAATCAAGTATCTATTCTGGATTGGACTTCAAGGTTTCTGTCCTGTCCGTCCCCCCCGCCACACCAAAATCTTACTTCAAACGTGAGTAGAATTTCAAAATTCATTGCTTAATAAATGAGAACTTCTGCCCATGTCATCCTTTTGCTGTGACACTGATATACAGGACAATTCAAAATTGCACTCTGTGGATGACAGCTATGCGCTTCATCTACACATTAACATTGCTGACTTGTCCCTCAAACATAACCAGAGTCCATGGTGGAGTTTGGAGACTGGGTGCTGCAAAAGCTGGGCACTGCAAAAGGGTACCTGCAGGAGCCTGAAGACAAACATGCTCAGTACTTATTGCCAAGCAGGTTTAACCTAAACTCCAGCTTTGCAAGTGAGGCAGATGTGAAATACCAGAGCGTGGTATGTCCAAGCATTCCACACTGATCATGGTTACGCTCACCTTATCAGGCAGGAGGAAGAGCTAATCTAATTGTTTGATCAGGCTTCGCATTCTCAGGCAGTACTGTGTCAGTAATACCCGTTTATAAGCAAAATTCATTCAATGTTGTAGCTTATAATGTTAGTTCTGAACTAGCCTGCTATACAGATAGCAAAGAGCTGCATCTCCATTATTACATCAGAGCAATACCCTGTGCCTGCTCTATGCTGACAAGTCTGCCACCCTGCAGCACATACAGGCATCTCTGAGACACAGGAATTCCCTACTTGCAATTTGTAAAGAGTCCTTGGAAAGCCCAGAGTTGATGTGGATATACCCACTGTTGTGCAGGTAAGGATGAGGGTTGAATAACATTTTTCAGATGTATTAGGCCATCCATTTCGACGTCAGTGCTGGCTAGAAAGAAAATGTTTCATTCCAAGAGGCACATGGAATGAAACTAATGAAAAGCCCTCAGGCCATATCTCGTCCTCTCCTGGAGACCCTAGCACAAGGAACATTTCAGAGGAGACAGATTTTGGGTTGTACAGGTCTTTCTCTTATGTCAGCTGTTCCCAGCTATTTCAGCAGCCAAGAAAGGCAAGTGCAGCAGAGATTTAAAATTACTGAAGAGCCCAGTACAGGTTAGGATTTGTGTGGCTGGGGAGCAGCCTTGCTGAAAAGTACCCAAGGGTCCCGGTACACAACAAAAGCTGAACATGAGTCAGCAGAGCACAGCTGCAGCAACAAAGTCAAACTGGATCCTGGGCTGCAGCCACAGGAGTATTACTGGGAGAGATGGACATGTGATCATTCCACTCAGGGTTGGTCAGGTTGCATCTAGAATGCTCTGTCCAGTTCTGGTTACTACAATTCAAGAAAGACAGAAGCAGACTGGAGAGGGTTCAAATGAAAGCTGCAAAGATGGTCAAAGGGCTGGAGAACCTGCCCCATGAGGAAAGACTGAAGGAGTTAGATCTTCCATCCATGGAGAAGAGAAGGCTTACGGGGACCTCATCACAGTATTCCAGTGCTTAGAAGACAGATACAAAGAGGGCAGAGGCTCCTTCTTCACAAGGAGACACATGGAAAACACAAGAGGCAATGGGTACAAGTTGTACTAGGAGACATTTCATCTTGATATAATAAAGAAATTTTTTACAGTGAGAATAATAGCTCAGTGGAACAACCTTACCAGGAAAATGGTCCCCATCACAGAAGGTTTTCAATTTGAGACCGGTCGGGTTGCTACACAATTTCATCAAGGCTCCCTTTCCCAAGAAAAGTTGGGCCAGAAGAACTTTTGAGGTCCCCTCCAGCCTGGGCTGCTCCATGGTCCTGTGATTCTATGATATAAATTAGGGCAGGTGTACACTGCACATAGGGCCACAGCAAGCTCCAAGGAGATTAGAAGGACCAGACTGTGTTTGTGCCATTTCCCCAGTTCTGCTCTGAGAGGACATCTTGCCTGAGATGCACTGGCCCCCACAGCAGGGCTGGCATTTGGGTAGCAGAAGTGCTGCTCTATTTTGAGGCAGTGTGTGCAGAGCTGTTACAGCTGGGCCAAGCATTAATCATACAAAATTTTCAAGGAAGGGGACAAAATTTACCTCTGAAAGACAAGTGAACTGGTTAATTGAGCTTGTTGGGAAAAGAGTGTCAGAACAGAGAATTCACTTTCCTTACCACTGACACATTTGCAAAATACCATAATTTTCTCAGTAATTTCATTCAACAAAGAAGAAAGAAAAGGGAGAGGAGTTGTGAAAATTTCGCAAAATACTCTTTTGTCACTTGTGGAAACATTTTGAAGTGCTTTTTGCTTTCTCTTTTATTTTTCTTCCCCAAAAGGACTGTTCATTTAATTTTATATTTTATTATAAAATATTGAATTTCCACATCACAAAATGAAGTATCCAGGTCGACCTGACACTAATCCTTTATGAAATACCCTTCTGCATAGAACTTGTGGAGTTACTGGTGCCCTAGCTAATGAGGATGAGTGGGCAGTCTTTTGCCAAATAGAATTTCCATCTTCTGCAAGTCTCTACTAATAAACTGTGACTCCATGGGGTCTGGAAGATCATGTTCTTTTTCATTGCACACTTGCAAGTATCATTTCCTCACCATGGATAATAGCAGCCTGGGAACAAGTGATTGCTATACAGTCTCAATACCAGATTGCTTGGCCTGACATAAGTTCTACTGAATGATTTCTGAGTCAGTTTTTGTCATCTTCTAACAGTTACCTTTTGCTGCTGCTGTTGTCCCCAGCTCACGTAGCATGGATACTCATTATTTCTCTGCTCTCTCACAAGGTTTTTAATAGCACAGCATGGTATGGTGGTAAGTTTAGAACTGCCCCCATCCTTTTATTACTGGTAGATATCATGTCTTCCATCAGCCTTTCACAATCCACTTATTTTTCTCCTTCATCTGCTCTATCTTGTGTCATAGCTGAGGCTCTCTTTGAGGCATGTACTGTCATTTTCCAAATGTAGGGGCATGGCACCAACCACAGTAAAAGTCCAGGCCAGCTGAGAAATGCTGTTACATAATTGCCCAATAATTGTAATTATCATCAGAGACAGATGCCTGCTACTAATCATAAAAACATTTTGCCTTCTCTTTCTGCTTCCTGTTGTGTTCTTATTTTCCTTCTTGCTTTTCTTTATACTTCTTCTAATCCACTTTTTTTTCTCTGAACAGACACCTTCAAATAACAGGATACCTCAATGGAACACTCCCTCTGCATTGATCTGGTAAGAATGCTGACAGCATCCTAATTCCACAGACCATCATAAGTGAGGTTTAGGTGACTGAATGATGTCCATTTCCACAGTGTCACAGAAATATTACTGTGCTGAAGTTAAATACGAATGCACTCTCGTTTGTTGTGCTTTTCCTCATGTCCCCCGCTCTGCAGCAAACTGCATTAGTGTTCCTTACAGGAGAGGTGGCTGCAAGCAAGGAGACACACTGCTAGCAAGGCCTCAGCTAAGAAACATCTGCCTGAGCCAGCTGCAGCAGATTTCATAGGTCACTCACATACAAGGCTGACGATGTCCCATATGTCACCTCCACAGTCTCAAATCTTCATTCTGTCCTAGCTCAGCCAGGCTGCTCTAGTTCAAAAGGCCCCTACAGACATGGATGACTCCTACTTCCCTTTTTCCCCATCAGTGAAAGGAAAACTAAACGCTTGGGAGGCAGTGGAAGTCTGTCACTACTCAGCCCTCATAGACCTCACTGCATGCTCCGTGATTTTGCTTCATGACCACAAGATGTCTCCTGCAATCCACGGAAACAGCAAAAGGCTGGCACACAGACTGGGGAGGTGGGAAAAAAGGGAGCAGCCTCCAGGAAACGCCTGAGAGGAGCTTCCGGATGCATGTCCCATGTCCCATCCAAGAGAAGAGCATCCCAGAGAAAAATTATCATCTTTGAAAAGAGAAGGAAAATCTGGTTAACCTTCTCCTTGAAGCAACAGACTAACTGAAACAACCTGTAAACATTCACAGTTTATAAGCATCCTGTGTGCAAGGAGAGACCAAAAGACTGACAGAGTGCTGAGAAATGGCTGTGAAATACAACAATGTGCAGAGAAACAAGAGCTTCCTTGAACTGCAATATTTCCAGGATAGAAGCTTCAAGAACCATCGTTAACTGTTTTGGGCATAGAAAGTCTGAGGCTTTACTTTTCACAGATTTATTTTTGGGCTTGTCCAATGTTGGTTATCGTCTCAGTCCAGAGTGGAGCAGCACTGTACACAGCCTGCAATCATTGATGTCTTTCATTTCCAGGCAGGCCTGCAGCATGTAACCAGAGTTTTGGTTAATGCATTTCTTCATCCATCTTCTAATGTCACACTAAAGAGCAGACTTGCCCTTGGACTGCTCTGCTTCTAGTGTAGGTTCTCCTTTTAGGAATGTAATTGCCTGTAACATGTAATGTAACTGGATTTTCCAGTTGGAAGTTAGAGCTAGTCAGGATGATTGAGAATATATGTTTCTAAAACTTTCCATTAAAAAGGAAGGGGAAAAAACCCTCATGTAGTTAGAAATTCAGCACACTGTTAAAAAAAACCCTAAAAACCCAAACCACCAGACATTTCCTCTATCAATACTTTTTCAGCTTGAAGTTTGGGGAATCTTTAAAAGAAACTAGACAATTCTTTAGAAATCTCCTGACAAATATTTTTGCCCTCATCAATTATTGTTTGCTGGAAGAAACTCATACCAAAATGAGTGCTTATAATTGAAAGAATCTGTCATGTTAAATTATACACTCTTGTAAGTATGTCATTCAATTTATAATTTATAATTGCAATTTGTAAGGCACAAGAGCATGCAAAACAAAATTAAGTAATATTAATTGCATTATTCAGACTGACAGGAGAACTCCCATGACTTAATCAAATCACAGAAATGGAGGAAACCCTGCTTTGGGGATTACCAGTGGTATAGTAGACCAACAGACCTGCACAGACTTCTGAATCAGATTTCCCACCTGAAATCAGTGTCAGGGTGGTTGTCACAGTACTTCCTCAAGCAGCAAGCTCTGCAGAAAAGGAGCCTTAAGGAATAAGCAGATGTTGGGAATTGTGGCCTGCAGTCTAATGCCCAAAATCTGTGCTTAAAAATAGAGCCACTACATACAGAGAGGAGGCTAACTTGTTCCCTCTCCTTCTAGGCCCTGGAACCCAGTATTAGAGCGTCCATCCCAGCAACTGGCTTTTTTTAACTCCACATTTAAAGGGGCCAAAGGCCCCCTCTCTTTTATGCACTTGTCTGCTATTTAGCTCTTTTAGAACAAGCACATGATACATGTAATGGTGCATTTGAAGGCAAAAGTGTCTGTTGTAATGAGAAGGAGAAGGGTGTAACTTAACCTCAGTACTTTCCATGTTCATTTTTATTAAAGGGTATTCTCTTCCCAACAGCATTTTCTCTCATGAGCAGCTCCACTGACATCAGTGAGACTGCTTTACAGGCTGTAGGATTTATCTGTTGATGAACATAACCCAAAAAAGACAAGTGGAAAGTCCTCCTGGCTTTTGAATAACATTTTATAAGACATCTCAGTGATACCAGAGGCTGTTCTGAGGTATAATACATAAACTGACTTGTGGTTTTCATGTGAAATTGAATATATACCTCCAAAGCATACTCTTAAATATTCTAGTATGAAAGATCACTCTGAGCACTTTTGTAAATTTCTATTCTTGAAATATTGATTCAACAATTTTGAAGAACCACTATGATTTTCTATAAATACCGATCCAAGCTACCCACAAAATTTATTGTATGAGTGCATAGGCTACTGCATTCCTCTATGCAATGTCCATTATGCAATTTATTATTTATGTATGTTACTCCTTATCCATCATGAATAATCTGAGATGAGCTCAGTTGATTAGAGCATGGTGTTGATAACACTAAGGTTGCATATTTGATCCCCATATGGGCCACTAACTTGTTGGACTAGACAATCCTTATGGATCCCTTCCAACTCAGAATATTCTGTGATACTGTGATTCTCAAAGGAGATGTAACTCAGAAGACTTAGAAAAATGGGTGAATGGTTTAGTTTCAAATTAACTGTGAAAAATTTGTAAATACTACTGTCTGAGTTCTACAGTGGTAACTACTGGACTGAATGAGAATTTGAGTGGTAGCCACAATCTTTGGTAAAATTGATAGCTAGGCCTTGAGCTGAAGTATTCTGTTTTTCTGAAACCTTCCCACAGCGATACCTAATTCCTCAATTTTCTTAGAGCCCATGCATTTAACCATATGGGGGGGGGGTGTTGTGTGTATGTGCATTTCCTGTATGGGACACCGAGAACATCAGTTAATATTTGATTTGTACAAACACTTTTTATATAGGTGTGTTTGTTTTGCCTGTTGCTCTTAGCCAGCATACCTGACGCCTGCGTAAAACCTTTGAACACTCAAGTTTTATTTATTGGTGGAGTCAAACTATGTTTACTCAGAACTAACTCTAACTTTAAACTTATCAAAATTTGTCCAACTTAATCAATTCTATTCTTCCCAAAAAAATACAATAGCTGAACTTTCATTAGGAGGCCCCTGCCTCCTTTAACAGAGTCAATATAGCCAGAAGCAAGCACTACCCAAAACAATCTTGAACTAGTCTAACACTCCTCCCCAACTTAGCATCTACACTTACCAGGCTCATCAAGAAACTAAACCTCACCAAAATCCTACAGGTCTTAGAAGTTCCTGCATTTTCCTGAATTCTTCAGACTCCTGTGAATCAAACTCTAACATTAACTCTAACCCAACCACAGAGTTTACATATATCCTACCAATCCCCTCCGAGCAATTCCCCAGCCGAGACAGGGAGTTAATTTCCTCTACCAGGGCCATCTGACTCAATGCATCTCTTCAATCCAGCAGTCATTTGATTCTTCAGCCCTCTTAAACCCTGGATTAGGGTCAAACTCTAACCCTGGTTTTAATCAGAAACCAGAGTTCAATCTGCAGTTGTGACTAGCATCTCTATCTCCTGCTACCTGTCTGTATCAGCCCTTTCCATATGAACCACTAGCTGCAACTCCAGCCTTCACTGAAAGGACCCATATCCTATCCTGCCCTGTTACCCTGAATTGTCCCCTACCAGCTGTAGTCCCCATTCTAGCTTTAATGTTGTTGTAGGAATACACAATAAACACTGACTTTTCAAGCTTTCTTCTGCAAAAAACAAATCTTTACCCCAGTCCTAACACTAGGCTCAGAACTGAACCTTCTCAGTTCATCCCTGCCACCCCCAGCCATGTCCCATTTCTGTGACAGCAAGGAATGAAGAAATTCAACAAGATCCTGCAGCATCCATGTGGAGAAGGGCTGGGGTTACTGTAGGAAAAGAGATTGTTTAGGGGTAAGGAGTTGGTGACGTGGGGCCCATGATGCATGATTACAATTAGAGCTGAAATTCACCAGCAATGCTGAGACGAAGGAGGAACACACATTCCTAGTCCCTGCAAGGTGCACAGTGTTAGGTAAGATCTTCTGCTGTGAGGAATGAATGATGCATGCAAGATTTGGTAGGCTGCATCTAGCAGAGAATGTTTAGTATTCAAATTATTGTTTCAGAAGAAATTAGCTGAGGAGGGGTTTTGCTGATCATTGAGATTTGCAGAGCCTTGCACTAGGAGCACCCAATTATCTTAACTGGATGTGGTGGTTGAACACCAGCTGGCAACTAAGTTCCACACAGCAGCTTGCTCACTTCCCCCCAGTGGGCTGGGAGAGAGAATTGGAAGAGTGAAAGTGAGAAAACTCATAGGTTGAGAAAAAAGACAGTTTAATAGGTAATGCAAAAGTTGTGCACACAAGCAAAGCAAAACAAGGAATTCATTAAACATTCCCCATGCATAGGCAGGTGTCCAGCCAACTCCAAGAAATCTAGGCACTATCACACTTAACAGTGACTTGGGAACACAAACTCCATTACTCTGAATGTTCCCCTGCTTCCTTCTTCTTTCCCCAGCTCTATATGCTGAGCATAATGCCTTATGTTATGGAATATTCCTGTGGATACGTGGGGTCACCTGTACCAGCTGTGTCCCCGTCCAGCTCCTTGTGCATCCCCAGCCTGCTCACTGGTGGGGTGTGAGGAGCAGAAAATGCCTTGACTCTGATTTAAGCACTGCTTAGCAATAGCTAAGACATCTCTGTGTTATCAACACTGTTTTCAGTACACTTGAAGAGTGGGATAAGGGGCCAGTGCCAGGGATATGGGGTTGTATCTGTTACAGATGCTCAGGATTATAAAGTGGGGGATCTATACTAGGAGTTGGAAATGGCTGTATATTATTTACTAGCCATGTAGGAACTGGTTTAGGTAGTACATTGTATTGTAGGTTGTAGATTTGGTTTTCAGCAATGGGTTTCTTTTTTAAATGAGGCTGAATATACTCCTTTCCCCAAGGGAGACTTGGAAATCAGCTGAAGTCATGTAGAGACACAAGGCATGGCTACAGTGGTGAATTCTGGGTACGTGAGCTTGAAAGAAACTTGGATTACAGAGCACTAGGTGATGTGCCAGGATTTCAGCAGGGAGGCAACCTCTGTGGCAGGCGCCCAAGGAAACAGGCAGGCTGGTTCAAGCGCAAGGCACTGCAGTGTGGGATCATAGCTGAAGTGCTCAGAGTGATATAATTAACTTGAAAGAGGGATGCAGCTGCATAAACTTCACATCCATACTTGCTCTAGAAAAGGAGCAAGCTCCTGTGGTTGAAGTGTGCTAACAGGATTCCTTCTGAGTTTGGCGGCACAAAGAGTGCACACAGAGATCCAAAAAGCAGCTTTTTCACATGTGAGGATGCTTGTTAATTCTTTTTCCCATCAACCTGCATGTACTTCCATGCCCTGTGAAAGATGCAACAAAATTATAATGTCAACAGTCATGAGGGTACTTGGTCAGTGTCTTTCCCTTTGTGATAGCCCACAGAGACCAAAGTCGGCCAGGCTGTGTGAGCCACCCCCTCTGCAGACTGCAACCACAGCTGCTCCTCCTGGGTCAGCTGGCACAGTGTCAGGCTTACCACTGTTCTGCCAGAAATACATAAAGTGCAGCAGATACTCAACAGAGAGAGTAAAATGAGGCTTTACTCTCATCTGGTGTAAAGTACCGTATTACTGACTGCAGAAACTTGTACCATCCGAGGATGGCAAAGGGTCCTTTAAAGCACAGAGCAAAAGTGCAGTGCAGAAACAAGCAGAAATACAAATTTTAAACACTGTGGAACTTCAAAATGTGCAGAAGCCCTGTCACAGGTAAGACAAGGTTAGTATCAGACCAGGACTCCCAAAACACGACTTCAGACCATCCTCTTGTATTGAGCTACCCCGCCCAGAGGTGTCGATAGGTTGTATTTCACCACCCAGTGAGACAGGCTGGCAGTGCAAGAACAAGTTCAGACATAGAAATGCAAATCAACTTACCTCATTAAATTCTACATAGGGGATACATACATACATGCTGTATGACAGTTACTTTTTTTCTTTTTTGGTTTGTTGGGGTTTTTTTAACTAGCCATTTGCAGAGAGCAAGACAAATTCTTCCATCTTTCTAACTGACACCAAAGCAGGCTATGGGTTAATTCTTTGCTCTGAGAAAGAGTAGCTGTGCTGTGGCCCATAAAAACCAGCTGCTGCTTACACTGGACTTTAATGCATTTGAATATATTGTGTATTAGAAATTATATTAAAAAATTTCAGTACCATTTTTTTAAAAAACTACTCATGGAAAGAGATAATTTCACAAATACCTTGTTACTTTTGGGGCATTTTTACTCTTTTGTCAGTGAGTGTCTCTGCTTATGAAGGACACTGTAAAAGATTTTTTTAAAAATCATTTTTCCTTCATTTTATCTTAGTCAGAAAGCCCTTGTGTCCACAATAACAGTGAAAAACAAAAAGTTTTGAGGCTTTATTTTCAGGAAAATTTATTTCCTGTAAACAGTTTTTCTTTTTTTTAACTAAGGTAAATATTGTATGAGACTCTGTGTAAGCCCATATAATGCAGAGTAGGAGGTGGACATGCCAATATACTTGCTTCAGCAGTTAAAGGAATTCTTGCTTCCCCTGCCCCTACTCCTCCTAGACCAGAGTACAAACTCATTCACGAGTTTAAAGGCACTTCTTTTATCCAAAGTGCCCAGAGCAGTCCCAGGAAAAAAATTACACGTTGAGATTTACAAGAGTTCAATGTTAAACCTTCTTTGTGCAACCTAACCAACTCCCTTCACAAGTGTACTTGCCTTCAAAAACACACACTATTTCCATTAGCACATACAGAGAGACTGACATCTGTATTCAGGGATTTGCACAAAGAGAGAATGAACATAAACTATTTTTCAGGTCCATGCTGCTTACTTGTATTTAATTACTGTCCTTAGACTTACTTGTAAATGTACCATTTCTATGCATATAGCCATAACAACTGTTTCTCTTGAAAAATATATTATGACAGAGATTCCCACAAAAGCCAAGGGCAGGAAGGTCTCCCAGGGTGCCTTTGAAGGTCTTCCCCACAGAAGTTTGTCTTCAAAGGTTTTCTGAGTTCAGACATTCCAAAATTGCAGCTTATTCTTTTGAAGTTCTCCAGGAAGCTTTGTTGCTGTGTGGCCTTAGGACACTTCTGCTATTTGTTTTCTTTTGACTAGTTCAGAAAAAAATTAACCAGGTGGTACCAGGAAACCAAAATAATCTACTTAGCAGCTTCCACAAGAGGGTGCAGTTGCATTTTGTTAAATCCAGAGTCAACCACAATTAATAAACGGATTGCAGCAACAGCTGCCAAGCTGCCTACAGAAATGACTAACAAAACAATTATAGAAAAAAAATCATCGAGTGTGGTGAAAGATGAGAAAAATTATACTGAAACACACTGAATGTATTAATAAACAGCACTGTCAGGTGATGTTGAATAAAAAATCTGGCCTTTCAAACCTCTGTGGGATCCATTTGTAATTTGTTTTCCTTGAGCTAGTGAAGAGCCACAAGCATTCCAAGGGGAAGCCCCCGGCTATGACATCCACTCTTCCATTTTAATTTGACTTCCCAGGCATTCCCAGAAATATCATGAAGCAAACAGAGCATTTACTGATTTTACCAGGGTAAATCTGCAGTGATCCTGGGCCCTTCAATAGCCCATCCTGCATTCACTACGGTGTGGTGAAGCTCAGAGTTGTCAGTGGCCATTTTGCATAATGTACTAGCAAAACATTTTATTTTACTGTACTTTTTATTATGAGAGCCCCTAACAGACCTGCCATGAGAACCAGCATCTCACTGTGAAAACTGCACACACAAAGAACATAAAAAATTACACACTCCTGCAAGAACCAGGTGAAAGTTCACATAACTTCACTGACCAAATGATCCACATGCCAACAGACATGACGCCAACAGTCATCTTCAAATGCCCATCAGGCTTTAGTTTGTTGCTCTGCTCTCCTTGCTTGTTGGTCCCTTAAGCCTGTTCTGCCCAAAGCTCTGCAATCCCCACCTCTAAAAGCCTTCTATCCACATGGGACACTTTGGCCTGGCACAAGAGATAGGGTCCCAGTGTGGGTGAAATCTGAAAAGTGGTGATTGATATTTAGAGTGCTTGACACAGGCTGGTCTGTTGGTCACTTCCACTCTTAAACTTGGTGAATCACCTGTTTATACTCAGAAAAGCATGTGATTAACTTGGGTAATAGAGAATAACAGGCTCTGTCTCCTACCCACTGTTGACAAGATGAAGCTTGCCCTGATGCAGAAGCAGCAAGAACACAGTTTGTCACATTTAAACCACAGGTTGCCTTGACAAATAAGCATTGAGATAGCCATCCGTTCCAGCAAGTGAGGGACTCATGGTAAATTTTACAAAGATATAAAATGTCCTGGCAGGTTGTTGGAGTCCAGAATGCAGAGAATATTGCTCTGCCTGTTTTTAAGAAAAAAAAACCCCTGTACACCAACATTTCTGGCCTTCGACCGTGGAGAAAACTGTATACCCTGAAAGAGGAGTTAGAATCTGCATGGGTGTAAACTAGGTGATGAGATATTGTGTAAGGTTGTTGCATGGTATAAAATCTAGACTTTTTAGGTTAGTTAATATAGTAAATAGATAAAAGCAAAAAACTTCAAAATGGAGGATAATAGTTGTCTTTTAGACCCTTCTTCTTCTTCTTCTAGTCCTCCATTTCATGCAGTAAAAATAATTTTGAATGATTGGATGAAAAAACCTGCAATTACGGTGAACGTGGTAGAGTGAATTATTGAGCATTGGTAGGAAAAAAGAGAATATCTTTCGTTTTAAGTTTTAATTGGACAATTTACCTTTAAAAGAGCCTGCAATCAAGATCAGGCAGCCATTCTTGGCATTCTCTGCTCTGTACTGTCCTACGCTAGAGTTTTAACTCTCTGATAAGACTTAATAAACAACTATCTGCAAGCTAAAGAAGACAGAAAGTGCCATTCTTCACGGCGCCTGGTAAAAGGTATTAAAATTCCCTCATCTGGGGAATAATAGTTCAGACAGAGAACCAGACAGCAGGTTATCCTAACTACCTGTATCCTAAAAATTCAGTAAGAGTATGGCAACCCTTACCTCTCTCAAAAATACTTTGCTGTCGATAAAAAGAGGTTAGTGCCCATTTTTAAAAAAAAAAAAATTTAGGAGTATGCCCCTAAATATGAAATAATGATGAATTCAGCTACATGTTTTCAGAACATGTGTTTTTTAGAAGTATGTTTCTAAACATACAAATTTTTGCTTGGTGGACAGAGACTTTTTTTTAAAAAAAGCAGTGTTCAGTTTTCTAAAAATGCCCAGTCCTAGCAAAACAGTTGTGAAATCTCAGATGTGATTTTTCATGTCAAAGGCCCCAAGCCTTCCACCAGAGCTCTTTCACATTTTTACAGTTTTCAAGTGCCTCTGTGAAATATCATATTTCACATGTGTTGAAACACACCAAGTTATGCTACATGGATTTCATCAGGTTATGTTTGTTGTCTAGGAAATACACTTACCTTTAAATAAAATTCTTATTGCTAGTCATAAGATTCTCCTGAGAGGACATTTTCAAATGCACTTGGTTTTGGCTTGGGCCCTTTTTCCCTCTGTTGCTGCTCCAGAATTTTCTGTTCACAGTTTTTAATAGAAAAGGGGTTTCTGTAATATTTTTTCCACAGGAAAAGTTGGTTGTGCCAAAACAATGTAATGTCCCTTTGGGAAAATAAAATAAGAATCCAAAATGTTTTGAAGTGTCCGAGCAAATCTAAAAGTTTGGCTTCAGGATGGTTTGTCATTACTCATCATGAGTTTGTCATGGTTTAGATCCCTCATTTTCCCCCATCATCTGGGGTTCCTGAATGGATTGCATTTTCCATCAAGAACAATAGTGTCCCTTCTAGCTGTTATGATGATGCATCAAAGATGTCCAAGCCCACATTTTAAAACCAAAATACTTTGGAACTTTCTGTGTTTTGTTTTTCTTCCCAATTAGAAAACAAAAGCAAAAATGTGGGACAATTTTGAACACACAGTCTGATTTTCAATAGGCTCCATTTTGAAGGAAAGAAGAGTAGGATAAGGAAATTCTTGTGCTTTGGAAAATCCCATTTTAACCAAAAGTGAAAGGAAAAATAAGCAAAAGGAAGCAGCATATGAACCATACTAATGTAATCCTTAATTTCATGTCTTTTTCTTTAGCTGGTATTTTTCTTCTTTCATTTAGCTACATTTTTCTGCATATTAATAACTAGCATTGCCCATTATGAGAATTATAAATGTATCTTTTTATCCCATCATTTACAATTTATTCCATAAGAAATGAAACACCAACATGCAATGGTATCTGGCTTCAACAAACCAGATGAAATGTAATGAAATGTACAAAACAAAAGAAAATAATGAAATATGATGTTACTTAAAAAAAAAGCAAAGATTTTTACATTCCCTCCGAAGTTTTAAAGTTATCTGAAGCAACAGGATCAATTACTTGCATATTCAAAGAAGAGGAGGAGGGGAAAGGACTACTTGCCAGCTGCCCTCCTTAGAATAACTCAAAATTTGTATAAGTATACATTGATAAAACTCCTCCTTTCTAAATAAATCTGTCATTTTTATAGCTTGCAGTTCTGAATTCATGGCATATACTTAGTTCTTCTGAACCTGTATAGCAGTCTTTTTTTTTTTTTTGAAGAATATGAACAAAAAGGGTCTGGGCAGCTGCGATGTACCATCGCCAGCTGCAGCACTCATGAAGGGAGGCTCAGGTTTGGTTCTACTCTGCTCCTTTTTTTTCTCCTTAAAGCCAGATGCCCAAGAAGCACAGTGATAAAACATCAGGACAAATCAGGAACCTGCAGAACAAAGCGAAGAGTAACTCAAAAATAGTTTTTCTTCTTTATTAATTCCTGTATATTTTTTCTTTTTGAGCAAGGGGTGGAGAAGGCTAGAGCTGCTAACATTTTCCCACAACAGCTGTTGCATGGTGGGAGGTCTGTTCCAGCTCTGTGTTCCTACCTAACTGCAAAGAAATGCTGGCTTAGCCTTTGAAGCCTTGGAACAGAGCATCTCCAACCTCCTTGGCTTGTGAGAGGAAATGCAGATCAAGTTTTTGGAGAACTCACCTTAGATCTGCTAAGCCTCTACATGAGAAGTGAGACTGTGTAGAGGCTTACTTGCTGTCAGGTCAGGAGTGGATGTACTATTAACACCTATTGCAAAATGCATATCCCTGATCTGCATGGGAGACTTGAGACATTTCAAATGGCTGTGTCCAGTTTGGAAGCAGAGGTACTGCTCTACAACTTAGCTGGCAAAGTTGCTTCCTTCTAACATGAGAAAGCAGCAGATTTTCACTTTGCAAGTGTCAGAGCAGTGAGGCAGGCAATTGCCAAGAACAATCTTTGCCTAGAAAAAGTGGAAGCTGGGTGGTTACAGGCAACTGAAAACTCTCACACACATTACCAACAATCACTAACAACAGGAAACGATACAAGCTCTGCTTATAATAAACCCAGGCTTCTTCCATCTCTTCATGTCTTTTCCAGATGTTAAGAATTGGGTTTTCTACCAGTGCTGCCTCTTGAGTAGTTGTTACCTTGGCTGGCTCCATGACTCCTTCATTCAGCCCTGACAGAGATTCTCAGGGAAGAATGGAAGAGGCTGTGGCTGCTTCATGGAAACAAAGCAGATGGTGATGAGGAAACCAAAGGGTATTTACCTGGAGTGAGGTGGGAACTGAAAAACATCCTTGCAGAACTATGTAACAGTTAAACATCAGAAAAACAGAGCCATCTAGTCTTCCCTATTCACCACCACTGCTCTCTTGTCATCTACTAATGGAATCACATTGGATTTTCCTAAATTCTGAAATTTCAGAAAATTCACACTGTTCTGCCTGTAGGTGGGATAAGAAGTCACTGGTCTCCCTATGTTGCTACCTCTCTCCTCACGCTAGTGAGCACAACAATGTATATATATCATTCCCTAGGAAAATTGCATCTACATGTTCTTGGTTTATAGAAAACTACTAGGAGACATAAACTAAGATCATGTTGGCAGAGCTGAAAAACTATAGGAAATAAACTACAGTTGTAGTTACACCAGCAGACCTGAGGGGACTGTAACCTCCACCTGAAGGAATGGTGATGAGAAAACTGAAGTCATGAGGAAAACAATAGAAATAGAGGGCATGCTCAGAAAACGAGCCCACATATCTGATAGATGTCCAGTTTTCACAGCTCTCTAAACGGTGCACAACAGTTACGTCCACCTGTAATGGTGAACACCGGGAGAGTGAACAGCCCCATCCTGATCCAAGCTCCATTCTAAGGATTTGTTTGACATCACAGATTGAGGAGATGATTTTTCTCCTGGAACTATTCCCAAAATAATAATCACATTCATCTCTAAATTAGAAGGAAGGCTTTCTTATCCTCAGGGTTATGACCAACAATCCTCAAAACATTAGAGCAGGAAAAACAACCTGTCACAGAAAGTTCAAAAGATCTGTTAAGCATCAAGGTATAATAAAGGGCACTCACACAGCCTGAGGAATTTGTTCATTTTTAAGCAAGGTGGTAGCTCAGAGGAAAAGACCACACAGAGTCTCAAACAAGGTTTAGCTACTGATGATAGGAGAATAAGATTTCTTTTTTTTTTTTAAATTCTATTTCACTTGGCTTTGTTTTATGAAGTCATGGATAAAAGCACCAAAATAGCATGTCTGTTCAACAGGAAAAATTCAGGATGCCCTGGAAAAGAGGACATTTTGATGAAGAACACCCTTCCAGTGCTCCCTAAAAGCCATATTATCTTGGATTCTGCAGCTACTAACATTATTCAGCATTACTCCCCCAGTAATGTCTTAGGTAGTCAGTACAAGAAAAACAAAATACATATAACCAGTATGTACATGTGCAAGTCTCCCAAAGTAGCAGAAATTGCTTCTTTATACTGGCTATCAAATGAGGTCAGAAGTCTCCTAAAGGCTATGAATGACTCTGGCAGTGATGTCAAAACCAACCCCAGTTCAGGTCAGCTTTACTGCACAAACTTCTTTTCCTCCTACTCTTTGTCCCTTTCCATTCTGCCTAAGAGTACATGACCTGCTTTGTGAGGAGGAAGGCATACATTCCAAATCTCTCAGAAGAGCACAGTGGCACATGTTGTTTTTTTTTTTCTGAACATGTATGATTTCACAGGTTTCAGATTTTTCAAATATGAAATTTAAATGAAAAATAAAAAAAGAATGTGTGCAAGCTTCCCAATTAAATCATGCAAGAATCAAAGACACAGGATGTGTAGCTGCTGCCAAAGCAGGGTTGAGTGTTAAGTGTTCATCATATATAGCACTGCCCTTGAAACAAAAGCAGTAGTTATTTTAAGTAACCATAAGCAATACTCATGTGCAATTCAAAGGAGATCGGATATAAAGAGATAAAGATTAGAGTACAGCAATACGGCTTTCATTATACAGTGTAATCCAGCGTGTCTGATGTAACTGGATGTGACACAAATGTAAATAGCAACAGGTTTGGGAATACAGGGTTTTCCAAGTCTAACATGCTTTCAAGCATAACTTTTAGTAAGTTCAAAAACATCTTTGAAACAATGTTTTTCAAAAAGAACCCTCCACATACTTGCTAGAATTATAATATGCATAAATAATTAGACATGTTACACAAGATCAAACAGAAGCGCTATTTGAGAAAGAACGGAATACTTATCCTCACAAATAAACGTGGGCACCAAACACAAAGATCCTGGCCATTTGGAGATACAGATGCATTTTAAGGAAAAATGGGACATCTTAAAATTTTGAAGTTTAACATGAGGTTTAAATAGGATACTTGCTTCAGAATAGGAAACAATTACAGATCCACCACACAGCTACTTAGCACTCCATTTCCGTACTGAACTACTATACTGGTAGGTAATTTGCATTATATCCAAGGAAAATGTTTCACTTTTAAACATCAATGATTCTATTAATAGCTTCTGGAATATTAAATAGAAATTAACATGACAAAAACTACCCACTTACTCGACTAATGCTTAGAATAATCAGATTCAAAAGAAATATATTTGAGATTTAAAAGGAATACCTATGTTTTGATAAACACTCTGTTCTTCATATATTGATCCAAGATCTTCAAAGTAAGCAAGTGACTAACTCCAAGATGAACTACTTTTTTGTAATATGATCACACAGTACAATGAGCAATGGGAACTTTGCACATGAATTTTAAGAGGTGCCGCTATAAAATACTATTGTTTTCCACACTTTTAAAGAGCAATAGCTGGGATGAGGCCTTGACTATTTCAGTTATTTCTCAAAAGGAGGGAATTAATTTAGGTCCAGCAAAAGTTTTTATTTCCTTTAAAAGAAAAAAACCGTTTGTCCATTAATCACTATAGTGTTTTTCTATTTATTCCGAATGGTTAGAAAGCAATCCCACCAAGTGTTTTCAAGAACGTCTCGATGTTTCCAGGTTACTACCATGTGTGCCACAGATTAACTTTTGGCATGTACTGTTAAAGCTCTTCAGAGAATCAATCTGTCCATCTCCTTCGATATCTCAGGACGCAAGTTCTGTATTCCCCAACTACAAACCACTGAACCCACATCAGTGCTTGAGATATCTTAGTCTGCCTTTCTCCATCTCTATTCCTCTGTTCCTCCTTCTTTCCTTCTGCTCTTACACCTGTATTCCTCCATATCACCCTAAAATAATTTATTTGGCATAATATGTACTTGATCCTATCATACGTTATTGGGTTTTTTTCAAATTACTCAAACACATTAAGGATTGTATAAATATAAATTATTACTTTAGAAAGTAATTCAAATATATGAGAATTTTCAAAGATAGTACATGGAGAATGCCTTCCTAAACTAGGCTATTTGCACAAATCTTCAAGTTTATGCCAACTAATGACACAACACAGATGAGGAGCAGGTGAATGCTGAGCCTGTCTGAAGGGCTATTTGGCAAACTGTATCCAGCAAATGGCAGCAATGAACCCCTGCATCAGTAGCTTCTTACACTATATTCCAGCCATGCTAAAGCATGCAAGGGCAGCTCCTCCTTCCTCCTTCCTGAACAAGGAATATTAATTTAACAAAAATATTAATTTAAAGCAAAAGAATAAAAGGAAGGGGAAACTCCCAGAAACAGGCACTGGCCTTGTCTGACTAGCAGCTGAGACTTGTGCTAGTTTCAGCTGGTGTCTCCTGAGTGAATACCAAGCAGTGTCAGCCCACCTGCACTGCAACACATTTGAGAGCCCCCTCAGGAACCGCAGCAGTAAGGGAGCTTTACCCAGGTATCATGTGACAGACAGGTTGCAGGCTGCCAGGCAAAAGATAGCAATGACACCCCGAGTCCCATCCTGTGCAGGATTAATCAGGCTGAACCACCTTTAAAGTCACCTGTTCAACATTTCCTTATAAAAGGAACACTCTGAGGAACACTCAGACTATCAGTGACAAGTGCATGACAATTTAAGAAGCAGCCAATTTTTCCACTGCAGTGAAAGCATGTCTAGCCTCCAAAACTCCTGACTCAAACCCTCATCTATTCTTTCACGCCCATATGCTGTGAGTTTGAGCTTGCTCTCAGCTATGGGACTGGTCAGCTTGTCTTCTCCCCAACTGCTCTGCTATTTTAATCACACTGTGCTTGAAATTAAGCGTGACAGTCTCACCACTACCGACAGAGTCAATCACTGGTGCAGCCCCAGCACTGTGGCAGCCAATAGCACACGTAAGACAGCAGTAGGGGACACAGTTAACAGCTCAGCCTTTCAGAAACCCACCAATTCATTCCTTACATTGGTCTTGAGGAGACAAAGCAACAGGAGAGGTGTGATGAACTGAGAATCACAACAAACATTTCAGTGCCACACAGCCATAGCCAGGTGCCATGAGAAAGGACTACTATGTAATCCCATCCATCAACACCGAACCTGAAACCCACAAGTCAAATTACAGTGACAGCTGGCAAGAGCCAGTATGTCTCTAACGATGAAGCTTTAGCCCAATGCTGCAAAATTCCTTAAATGAGTAATTTTGAAACATAATGATGATAAGACAACTAGGTCTCATTGTGTTTTTCAGATATGCAAGTTTTACCACTGTGCTGAAAAATTAACCAATCAGCAACGCTTGCCTGTGTATACAAAACCCCTCAAATGGTACTGGAGTTCAAACCTTGCTCACTGAAGACTACCATAAGCCCAGTTGGAGTCGTGAAGCCATGGCAGAACTACAGCTTCAATCAGTCTGCAAACTGTTAAGTAATTCATTGCCCAAGTCAATTTGTAAAACTCATTGTTGCTTTTTAAAATAAAAATCAATTCTGTATAATGTGAGTTAGATTTCTGACTGAACAGGAAATGATAAACTCCACCACTCTAACAGGGTTACACGAGAACACTTTGTGGTATTGAGTCTCCAAATCTAAAATACGTTTGGGTTTTTGTATTTTGTTAACTGCTTAACAAATGCTATGGTGTTCTAAAATCAAATACATGTATTTGCTTTATCTGAAATTCAAAAATACAAATGGCTTTACTCTGCAGCATTGCCTGCAAGATAAATTGGACATCCTGTCTCATTTTTTTTTTAAGACTAAACTATATTAGGTTATCATTAGTGATCAATTACTGTTTTATGATCAGCTTTTAAAGAAAATGAAGTGGAGAGAGATGTAAATTTTACTAGAGAGCTGAAAACAATAAAAGATAATGCTGAATGGGAATTGCCGATTTGCCCATGTAGGTTTCAGTAACTTTGGCTCTTCAGGTTGATTTTTTTTCCTGTTCTTTCGCTTTTTCCTGCAGTCTGCAGTTCGGAAGGATAGATGCATTTGAAGCACCTTTTTCCATGAAGCCCACCTTCACACAAATCCGATTTTTTATTTCTTAAAATACAAAACGCTGACTTATGGAACCGCGATGAGTGGGAAACCCGTAACATAAAATTCCCCGGAGTTACTGGTGCGTAATTTACAGGCTCGCTCTTTGTTTGCTCGGTGTTCGGGCGACAGGTCTGTTCCGTGGTGCCGCCCTGGGCATTCCCGAGCTGCCGGCGCTGCTCCCCGCCGGCCGCTGCAGCAGCCGCACTGCCGGAGGGCCGTTCTGCTTCTCTTTGACCCACAGGAAATTAAATGTACCGAGCCTAAGCCAGGGCCCACCTGATGATGCCTCAGCGAGGAGTTTTAAAAGTTATTTTTGTTCGCCTTTCACGCACCACGCCGAAGGGCTCCGCTGCTGGAATGTTTCAGGTGCAGCTTCTCTGCCAAGAGAGGCTCACCGAGCTCACCCGCCCGGCACGGCGGGAGGAGCAGCTCCTCCGGATCTACCCCGAGCAGGGTCCCCGCGACCCAAGGCCGGGAGTAGGCGGCCGCGCTGGGGCGAGCCGCGGGGCAGGGCAAGCCCCGGCTCCCTCCCCGCCCCCCCCGCGCC
>VXAD01010626.1:424095-475481 GCA_013399195.1 Dicrurus megarhynchus
CCCCCCGTTCTGGTTTATATCACTTTATCGAGCCTGGGACACGACTGCTTTACATTTCTGAGTCATTAATTTAAATGTTCAATCATCACACTTCATTAAAGCTCCTTGTCTTCCTTACAGTTTAAAAAAAAATGTGTTGGACACATACAGGCTCCTGTTCCTCCGGAGTCTGCACATAACTTTCTGCTCTGTGTGGACCTGCAGGCTTGATGTGTGTAAAGTGTGTGCTCAGGCCAAGGGCTAGCGTGATGACTTCTCCAATATTCACTATTACAAATATGTGAAGTTTATGATATGGTTATTTATTATATTAATATATGGGGTTCTAGGTGTCTTGCGTCCATGTGGGTATGGTCCACTTGGCACTGGGAAAAGTAGGACAGAAATATTTCTGAAGCTCATGTTGTTAAGGTGTATTCAGATGTACCTGCTGGACTTAACCCTAGGCAGAGGCCGGTCGTTAATTAAAAATTAGATGTTTGGGTTTTCTTAAAGTGGCAGAATGTTCCAAAACCAGTTTTGAAACTTGGAGTGTGTTGACAAAGAAGGTGTATTGGTTTTCACTTAATAATTCATAGACAGCTGAATGATATTTCAGGCAAATTTTGCACGTGAAATTGATCTTTAGGCAGTGGGGCCAGAAACAAAAGTTTATGTCAGACCTTGAAGAGGGATAAAATTGCCTTGTCAGTTACCTTTGCAGTATCTCTGTTGGTTAGGTAGTACAGTTCAGCCATAACCATGTTTTTGTAGGCTTC
Organism: Dicrurus megarhynchus; assembly: GCA_013399195.1. Classification (NCBI taxonomy): domain Eukaryota; kingdom Metazoa; phylum Chordata; class Aves; order Passeriformes; family Dicruridae; genus Dicrurus; species Dicrurus megarhynchus. The sequence continues at coordinate 424,854 of VXAD01010626.1, forward strand.
ATAGAAGTAAGAACCTTTCCTTTCCAAACAACAAAACCTTGCACTTCCACTCTTGTTTCTGATGTGTGTCTGTAAATTCAGCTATAGGAGGTTCCTATTGAGCATAGGCATAGAGTGGAGACTGTGTGTGTATTTTGCACAGCCGGGGTTTTGTGGTTAATTTTGGGACAAGTTAGCATCTGTGATGGGAACAGAGACAGCAGCATGGGCACTGTGCTTGTGCTGAATTTCAAAGAAAAAATCCAGTGGTACCAGCTATGACAGTAGTTAGTAGCAGGACTTGGCAGTAATTAATTATTCCATGTGCTTTGTTAGCTTTATTTCCTTAGCAGGTGCAGCTCAAATAGAGCTATAATCTCTGTGTGCCTTCAGTCTCTCTAGTAACTCTTCTGGCTCTTAGCTGATTTCAAATAAATTTGGCAGCAGAGGTCTCCCAGGTGAACAGTTTTTACAAAATTTGTGGAAGTAAGGAAGCCAGGTAGAGCAGAGCTCTTAACCTGCACTCCAGAGAGTTCATGGCAATGCTTACCTCAAGCTGGAAATTGATGCAGGAAATGGGGCCTCCCTGTTTTTGCTGCTTGCAGAGCTACTGGTCCAGTTTGCAGTAGTTATTTAATACCTGGACCCTAGTACCATTCCGTCTGGAATGAGAGTGGTGAGCCCAAGGCAGCTTTAGTCTATATTCTGTATTATAAAGAGAGATTTTCAAGGAAATATTTGTTACTCAACAACAGTTCTTTGGCTACAAAACTTATGAATGGAATTGAAAGTATACTTAAATTGTTGCATTATTTTGAAATAGCTGGAAAAATACTTAATATATTCTTGGTGTGCTGCATACTGTGTAACGGAATTATTAAAAAACTTCACAATTTAGGGGGTTTTTATCAATATTTGTGCAACAGAGCAGAGACCTACTCTTCTGCACTAAAGAAATGCTCTTTATTTTGAGCTTTGTGCACTTCTGCAGCTCCTGAAGAGTGAAATCGTCACTCTGGTCTGATAAATCATGGCTATCATGTGACAGCGATGCGAAAGTCTGCAGTGTGGCACATGTCAGATTATGTGGTCAAAGTTTACTTTATGAACAAACTGGCTGCATGGTTTTACTTTTCCATATGTGCTGCCTGTGGACAAAAGCTGTGTATTTTCAATAGATAATTCCTTGTGTTCAAAACGTTAGTTAAAAGAAATACGTTCTTTCATCCATATTCCCTACTTGCATCCAACTGTTTTGCCACATACTTTGATCACAGTTTGAGTAAGATACCTTGATGTTAATTTAAAAATTGGTGTCAGTACTAACACAAAAATGACTTTAGGAATGCGTCCTTATTCTGCTGTGTTGCATCTAGCAGCCTTTTTCGGGTAGGACACCTTCCGGCGTACGTTCACAGCCTGTGGTTTCTGTGAAGTCCTCCTGAAAGGTTTCAGGCTTCTAGAACTGAAAGTCCTGCACCTGTTGATGGAACAGATTGATCCATGAGGGAGAGCTGCAGTTTTTCTAACTATTGTAACAGAATGGGTTCGTTTTTGTCCTGGAGGAACCACCTCCAAATACAAGTAGATAACTCAGTCTCAGGATTTATTTCATTTCTGTTCTCCTTGAGAGTGCCAGTAGGAGGCTGTTTTATAGTGATGATTTTATGATGTGGCAACCACTTTTTTTAATATTTTTTTAAAATATGAACTGCTTTACAGTTGCCATATGGGAACTTCTTTCAATCACTACAGTCCCTGGCTGCATTCGCACCAATGACTAGAGCTGTAGGGTTCCAGATTGTATCACCAAGTGCCAGGTTTCAAAGGTAAACCTGGACAACTTCCCATGTGTATGCTGAGTTTAGTAGGAAAGAAGTCATATTGAAAAGATGTTCTCAACTAATTGTAGGACAAGTTTAATTTTAGGTTATAAGAGGTCGTTCTTACTGCCTTTTCCACTTATGGGGGTTTATCATTGATGGTGCCAATGCATCAAAACAGAAACTGGCACCAAAGTAAGTTATTGAAATGAGTGGGACTGCACCCTTAGGTAAAGTTAACATGCATGGCTGATTGCAGGATCAGAGATCAAGATGATAGTAACATTAATGCTAGAAATTGAGTAAGTAAACACTATTACTTATGCATGAGTTTTGTTCCCTTTAGATTTAAACACATACTCTTTGAAAATGTAAAGGATAGCTGGAAATAGGATGAGAAATGCTCTCTGTTGTCATTTTGGGTAAGCACCGCATAGAGCACTGGGTTTCATGCTGTGTCCCGTAAGTCAGTGGACCAAAGCCATGCACAGCTGAAATCAAGCCCTCGAGCTGGACTTCTGGCTAGCCCTGGCTTGTATCCGAGCCCCACAGCTCAGTGGGATACTGCTGTAGAGGTCGTCACTAACTGCATTTAAGGCTGTGTTGACTGTTGTGGCCAAGACTGGGGTTTTGTTTCGATTTTTCTTGACTGTAGTATTAGGTAATGTTGTAGAGCATGGTTGGAGAATGCTGAGGAAGTAAAACCTCTGACTGGAATAATTTGTGGTTTAGCTTCTTGAACACTCTTAGTTGTTGTGTAGGGAAATTGATAACTTTTTTTGCTAACCTGGCTGTATTTTGTCTTTGTATTTTTGGAAGGCAAATGCTTTTATAATAGTGTTACATGAGATTCTAATAAGTATCTGTATTGACTGCACCTGTATCTTAAATGTTTATGTAAATTTTGAATTCTGATGGTGCTACTGCACATCAGGTAATTTGTCTTTCGAGTTCAGGGAGATGAAAAACTTCTATGGCTTAGGATGTTTCTGTGGCTTTCTTCACACCAGAAGTCTAGAGAAGTCTGGGAAAAATAAATGATTCTTCAGAAGTGATGAATCCCTTTAGCTCAAATTTTAGGATTAGCTAGACCGGGCTTACAACAGTGAATAACTTTATTTAATTGACAGTGAAGTTGAGAGTTGAGTAAACCCACCCACATAAGTAAATCTTTGTAGATCAGGGCCTTTAACTTTGTTTTGTAGAAACTTTCAGGAGAATTTTGTGGCATTAATCAGACATTTAAACTCAGTCTTCATATTGGAGGAGTTTGATTTACTAGGGTTAAGTTCCTTTGCACATGCCCAAAGCACTTTCTAGTCTTGCAAAACTGAGGCAGTAATAGTGTTTTATTCATGATGTGAATTATGGAGTGTAAGTGCAGTCAGGTCTCAGGTATGCTTCCCAGGACTGACAGCCCTGTAGCAAAGAAGGGTCAGAGTGGAGGATGGTGTTCCTGTTCCAAATGTTTGCCCATAGTTCAGGCAAACATTTTGATGGTGCATGCAAACTTCAGAAATAAAATAAAGTATCTGGGCTAAAGGTTTTGAAATTTTCAACCCTTCCTAATGGCCTCACAATTGTAAGAAAAGGCAGTGCTTGTGTGAGGTATTTAAAGAGTAATTAGAGGGTGCTATGGATCTCTTGTGTATTGCAATTGTATAGCATTATAACTGTTTTGGCAGTCAGCCAGGAAAGGGAGACTTAAAACAAATTAATAGTGAATAATCCAGTTTTAATAAGTTATTTTAAGTATGGTTAGATAACAACATTAATATTTGTGCTTAAAATGTGGCAAAGAAAAAAACAGGTCGCAGTTATGTGTATCTTCTTGCTTTTCAAGAACTTTTTATTGGAAACTAAAATCATGACTGACACTTGTCAACACAGAAGAGTAGAAGAAAAACCCTCCAAGGTCCTTCTCTTTCTCTGCATACTCCTCCTGTTTCTGGTTGATTTTTACCAGCTCAGCTTGTTCAACACGAATACTTTTATTTTGCCAGTAATAGTACCCCAAAGTCCAGAAGGTAGGAGGCTCCACCAAGGATAGTGTGGCCAAAGGCTTTCCTGGCTCTTAGGCTCCCTTTTTAGCATTCAGTATTGCCTAGCATTTCAGATGGTGGGGGCCTGTAGTGAACCTCTGGTCTGACTCAGAGGTGTTTGGGCTTGATGAACTGGTCTAATTCATAAAAACTGGCCTTTCAATAGGCTTGGCTTAACATGTGCCTCACAGATGAACAATGCTTTTAAGGTTTTGGTCAAAGTATGCTTCACTGAAAAATGAATATAGAATTAATGTCTAGAAAATATTCTTGTTTTCAAAGCACACATTTATCTGAAACTAGCATTTGTTTGCCAAACTTAGGGAAGAAAACATTATCAAAGCTGAAGGAGGAAATTTAAAAATAAACACAAAAGTTCTGTATTTCATTGTAAAGTGTTTAAAACAAATCACCAAGATTAGTCATACATCTTTTTAGTTCTTGTGTGTCTCCTTTCTTCGCCTTGATTTTGATCTGTTTTTCTGGAGGTTTGAAGTTTGAGATAAAAACCTTACATTACTGATTCCCAAACCAAGGTCTTCAGAAGAATATTAACAGAGAAAATGTGTAGTGTTTCAGTTAGAAGTTGATCAGAATTAGTCTGTGAGAAACACAGAATTAAGTGTGACATTTAGGTCTGAAATGTGTTTAAAACTGGGGTCTCCAAACATCTTAAAAATTACAGATCTGCACCAAACCTGGTAGCAAAGTTCCCATTTTAAAAATCTGTAAAGACACAGCATTTATATTCATGTGAGGACTAAGCCAGGGTGAGATGAAATGGGAGGAAAGCTTATGGTGATAAAAAGAAAGTGGTTTGTGTCCTTCTTCCTGTACGTTTTTGAGCTGAAAACAGAACATGCCAGCAGAACATTTTGCGACTTCTGGTGTTTTGTTGATACCTAGTATTTAGTGTTTGTGACCAGCTCTGATTACAGTAGTTCAGTTGAAATAGTCTGCATTTCCTTAGAGCTGTGAACTTGTAACGATGCTCTGATGATGCTGCGAACATACTTAGTAGTGCATGAGCTTATGAGCTTGTAGAAAATCTCTCCTAACAGGAAATCGTGCAATACTTCAGTGACAGGTGAACCTGAAAATACGGATTTTTGTTTTCTGTTTCCTAATGCAAATTTATGCAAGACCTAGATAAGTTCCACAAGGCAAAGACCATTCTCTGCTTTGTGTGATGACTAGCCCAGGTGAGTTGTGTATCATTCTTAGAAGAAGGCTGTCCCTTACTGAATGAGGATGGAAGATTTGTATTTTTCTTGATCGTTGGGGGTTTTTTATCCTGAATCTGAACAGTGCTTCTCTTTGATGCACATGTTCTTTAACTAAAGCCTACTAAAAGAGAAGTTGTTATAAATCAGACTGGAAGTCTATCTAGGCAAATATCTGTTGTCTTGATTTATTTATCCACTCCATTCAGGATAAATTCTGAATGTCTCAAGTAAAAGTTCTTGGAAGTTTAGTTAGAGGGAAATTTTCAGTATGGGTTCTTTAGCAACAGATGGCACTTCTGCTTCTGCTTGTCCTAAATAAAAAGTATTCAGATTTTCTTTCAGCAGTAATATCTTAAAATGTAAGTGGGCTCTCTGGCTTCTGAGACATGTGATATATGGGATTTTTGCCAAGGCATATTCCTTGGTTTTGTTTTTTTGGGATTCCCTCGCCATATATTTTAAAATAGAAGTTGCATTAATAGAATGACAAAGTCCTGAACGCAAAGAGAGAGATGGGTTTGCTTAGCTGATACTGGTATTAAATATTTGTTTAAAGGATGATTAAAGGTTATCATAGTATTGGCCAGATCAGTTTATCCTTACCTAACTGAAAAACATTCAATGTGGAGAGAAAAAGAGTATATTAGTCTGACTGGAGGCAGCCATGTTGAATTCTATTTTCATAGTAAAGTTAAATATTCTATGCAGGAACACTTACAGCATAGAGCAAAATACTATTCCTTTTGAAAACAATTACCCATGAAGAAAAGACAAGGGAAAACCAGGATATTTCCTGAGATGTTACTACTGGTTTGTTGGGGAAATTTTCTTGAGTAGCATTTGTTTTTTCAAGCCTGAGAAGTAGGCATTGTATTAATGTTCTGTAGTTGGTGGGAAAAAAAGGGTTATTTGTTTTTGCTTGGTGGGTTTTTTAAGGGTTTTTGTTTGTTTGTTTGGGGTTTTTTGTTGTTTTTCTGTGATTCTAAGTGAGAGCAAAATGCAAGCACAAAATTCTCAACTTCAGAACACACAAAAATGAAATGCTAACTGTATATGGCTTTAGAGGCTAGGATGCGATAGTAATATGGGTACCTTTTTTTACTTTCAAGTACAATTCTGTACTGTATTTTAAGTAGTTACACGCTTAAAACACAATTCATAAATCATAGTGATTGAGGCTATTTAAAGTGATAAGCTTTCAAAATATCTTGCTAAATAACTGCACATTATGTAATTTGCTAAAGATATCAATCTTCTTTTTCATTTTAGGGATTATTTCTTAGCTTGTACACTGTAGAAACCGTAGACCTGATTGATTCAGGCTATCATGATGTACATAAAATGAGACAACTGTTAGTTTATAGATGAAAAATTATTTCCCTGGAAACGTTTGACTTGTTCATGCATAGTAGGTGTATTTAAATGTTCTGGAATTCATTTGCATTGGTTATTAAATCTAGGGCTCTTTGATTACCTCCCCTTCCCTTTTGGTTAGGTCTGACATACCATCAGAATACTATTTAAATCTGGTGCATACATGGTGAAATCATAGCCAAGTTAATATGTGACTTACATTAACAAGCATGACACTTTTATTTCGCGTGGTTATTTTGAATTACTATTTTACCTCAGATTTACACTTGGGCTTCTTCATTCTTTTCCCAAAGAAAGAGGTTGAGCCTTACTAGTTGGTAAAATATATTGACTCTTACAGATTAGGTTTACACTAATCCTGTTAGCTTTTTGCCAGGGGCATGGATTTTCTGTGCGTATATTTAACATAATAATAAAGTGTCTTAATAATTCTCTTAAGCTATATATATAATTATTTAAGCAATGAAAGTGCAATTTCTATGCAAGACAATTTGTTTTCTTCCTGGTTTGTGCATTTGAATGGAAATTCTGATTGAAATCTATATAAATAACCAGTGTTACATTTTAAAGTACAAGTTAATATGTTCCTTCTTAGATAAGGATATAGAGGGCAATAATTCTAGTGCAAACCGCATTTTGTTTTTAAACTGATAGATTTATTTACAAAAGGGAATATTAGCTTTAGTTTGTGAATAATTTTTGGTGACCACAACCTCTAAGGCATTAGAATGGATAGATCTCATACTTCGAAGGTTTTGTTTTCTTTGAAAATAGAAACAAAAAAATCTCTCCTCTGTCATTTAACCTTGTCTTCCCTAAATGTTTCTAAGATTCTAGTGGACCAGTACCTACATAACATTGAGGGGTGGAATATTCTTTGTACTTGCAACAGCTTATGTTACTTTAGATATTTGGGTATTCAAATTCTGATTTCAGGTGGTTATGAATGAGCTCTGCCAGTCTGATGATTTAAATTTGTTTAAAGTTTTGGTAGCTAACAATGTAGTTTGAATATTTTTTTTTAATTCAGTATAGGTTATCCTAAAAATAAATTTGTGTCTTTATAGAAATTTCAGTTTAAAAAAATTATTTATTTCTCCACTTTAAATATTAAAAAAATGCCATCAGAAGGGTAACTTACTATTGTAACTATATACGACATGGTCAGACAGCATATGACTTAATTTGGCTTCAGAAGTCTGTTGTACTCTACTTTTGCTGTTATACAGATAGTTAGAAGTAAACATTGTTTACTGCATTATGTGTAGTACAGTGTAGCCAGGTAATCAGATAATTTATGTGATGGAATCAAATCATATTGAGCCAACAGAGTAACCTGCACACACTTCTGAGCCAGTGGATTGATCACATCACACTAAGATGTTCTTGAGGAAACCCTGACCGCTCTGATGGAAAATTCGAAAAGTTTGCGAGTGTTACTGCTGCAGGATTTCTACAGCTTGGAAACCATGCCAATTAACTATTGCTTCTCCTAAAGTATTTCCTAGATTTGATGGATTTTGACTTTTCCCTTGAGTTCCCCTGGAACTGAAAGCCAAAGCAGATGCAGATAGTACAGTTTTGCAGTCAGAATATCTGAATGGGATCATTCTCTTTAAAAACATTACCATGTAAAATAACTTGTCACATGCTTTAAACTGAAATGGAAATTAGACTTTTTTTCCTTTTTTAAAGGTTTGTTTCAGGGTAGTTTGTTTGTGGCATTTTTTTGGCTAATTAGGAACTGGAAAATCTGAACCTGTTTTTATTCAGATATTTTAACATTGCTATTCTAGGATGTGATCCTTTTTCACACTGAAGTCAAGTGCAAAATTCCCCTTGACTTCAGGGAGAGCTGGATTAGCTTTATACAAAAGGACTAAATTGTCCTCTGGGATAAGTGGAGGCAACTCTATTGAAGTAGACTTCATTAGAGTATAAAATGAAGACAAAAAAAAGTCTTGCCTGCCTTAACAGGCAGTGAAATTGGATCTGTTAGCTCAAACAGCTTGGTTAATTTAGCAGTTGAATCAAAGATTTTTTCCCTTTTTCAATTAGATAGTATAATTATATTAGTTGACTGCATTGAGCAGCGAATAACGTGTCACCTAACATTGACTACAAATATTTTTCAGAAACTAGAATCTCTTTATGAACTATGTGTGGCCTAAGAATTATCATGAGAAAACAAACACTTGGCAAACTGTCAGCAAACTTTTGAGCAGTTTATCCTTAAGTAGATGAAAGGAATGTTTAAATTACTGTTTAAATCCGGTAGGCTTTATATGACAAGTTGTGTGAGATTTGGGGAGCCTTGTTTGTATTTTCAGCCTCAGGCTGGCATCCTGAGTGGCTTTATGTAGTCTTACTGAGGTGAGAAGAGGGTAATTCATTTACACCAAAAATTGGTCTGGATGTTATCCCATGTGTTTGGTGGTAGTGTCTGGAGTTATCCCGTTGAGTTCCACAGTAGACAGTAGTGCCTTTGGCATCTTTCACTAATGCTTTATACAACAGTATCTGTATTGTGTACACAAATGATGAAGAAATAATATTTGACAAATAACCTCAAATGTGGTGATTTGATTCTTTACGTAATACCCTGCTATACTTCTTGTAAAATCTATCATTTGCGCTCTTGCGTATCAAGTTTTTCTTCCAGTGCTTCTGGTATCTGTTGGAATCCTGAATTAATTCAACTGACTGTGTGATTATTATGACCTAAGCACTTTCTGTATGGCTTTTTTGTACTTTCTCCTTGAAATTTCAAAAGGGGAAGGGGGATGGGAATATTGTAATCTCCTTAGAATAATTTGAGAATGAGCCCTTAAATGCTGCCCCGCATTTCTTTGTTAACATTTCAGAGGTGAAATAAAATCCCCTCCCTAGGAAGCTTCACAGAGCTTTTAGCTGTTTAGCATACATAGCTCTGGAAAAAAACTCTCCACAAATAACTGTTGCTGCAATATTTAGCTGGTGTTAAGGGGTTAAGTAGTAAGCTGAAATTCTCTGAAACACTTGAGATGCTAAATTTACAAAACAAGACATGAGAACTGTTTTAAGATTAGTCATAGTTAGGAAGCTTATTGAAGCACCAGCATCTTCCTGGACACATCCTGTACTTTTGTGTCTTCAGCCTGCTTCATCTATTCACGGTCCTAACTGCTTTTTGGTTTTTAGAAACTCTTGCTGCAACTTCTTTGTGACTAAGGCGCATTGTCAATCAGTCCGGTCCTCCCCATGCCAGCCAACTGCCCCCTTAATGCAGCAATTCACTTGGATGAATAGTGCTCATACTTTAAGGAGACAGTTGCCTACCAGAGAGAGTGCCAAGTTGATTTAACTTTGTACGGGTGTGAAAGAGTTTTTAAATGGGTGCTGTCAACTAGCATTGGCCCAGAGCATCAACTGCTTGAAAATTGTTATAAACTGGTTGGGATTATATCCAAATTTGTTTAAAATATTTTAGTCAATCACTGGGCTGCAGAGAGCATTAGTACCCCAGAAGTGGTTGTCAGACAATTGTCTATGGTCTGTCGGAACTATAGCGGACGTGTCCTGGCCAAACATACAACACGGCTTTTAAAATGGACTCCTTTTTGGCAGTGCATCACTAAATTGGTGAAAGAATACAGGATTAATGTTGTAATCTGCTCTTCCAGTTTCATTTAATGCCACAGCATGTGTTTGAAACACTTAGTTGGATGTATAATACAGTGTAAAACCACAACTGTAGCCTGTCATTACCGTAGTACTTACAGAGCTGAGCTACCATTTAGCCAAGCCAGCTACTGGATTATCCATTACCTGAAATTGTTTAAAAGTGGACAGAATTTATGAAAATTGCATTGGTTCTTTGCTGGCCAGAATTTTTTGATGCATTTTTAGTTTTAGTGGCATTTGAAAGGATGCTTACCTTTTAAGTACACCATCACTTGAGTGCAGAGGGTTTAGCACAGTGCTTTCTTTCATCCCTGATAGTGTAAGGATGGACCTTTTCTAAGCATAGTTTGGGGCCTGATGTTTTTTCACAGCATTTCTGAAAGGAAGTGAGAAGGTGAAAAAAGTTAAGAGAAAAACATGTGGAGAAGAAGCTCCCTGAAATTTCTGATGTTTCTGTTTCAGGGAGGCCAGGAAATCTGAGAAAAGAAGTTATTTCTGTCAAAAGCCTGACAAAATAGGGTTATTATCCTAAATGTGTAGAAAGGATGCTGTTAACAAAATATTCAGTGTACAGGAGAGAAAATTTCTCGTGGGCATGGTGGTAACTAGTGAGTATATTTGGGGGCAGGGAGAAGGGTGTTTTCCTTGCTTCTCTGAGGTCATTAGGCCTTACAGCTGCAACAACATTGTTACTAGCTTACATACATTTGTGGAGAAAAAAAGCAGCATTGTTATTTCAGTGCCTGGCTGGAATAAGTAGTTTGTTAAGCAGTGCTGTGAGATTGTTAGTTGTTTTAGGGACATCTCCATTAGTCGATGTGGAGCTATTAGTAAGTGTATTGTAGATATCCAAAGGAAAAAAACCAAAACAAAAGTGTAGATTGGAGAAGGTGAAGAACAGATGCTAGAATAACTTTCAAAAGTGAAAGACAGGATGTTGATTTGGATCTGTCAACATAGCATGGAGAAGAAATGGTGTTTAACCACCTTCTGTGATGAGATTGGCTGGATAGACGAGAGCAGAGCAGTGAACATTGTTTATCTTGACTTCAGTGAGGTTCTCAGTGCGGTCTCCAGTAGCATCCTTATAAACAAACCAATGAAGTGCATGCCAGGTGGGTGAACAGTGAAAGCGACTGGAAACTGTCTGACCTGATGGGCTCAAAGGGTTGGCATCAGTGGCACAATGTCACAAGTGGCTGAAAAACTGGTGGCCAGTCCCTAGCAGTGTGCCCTGGGGCTCAGTACCAGAGCCAATCCTGTTTAACACCTTTGTTACTGACCTGGGGGTCACACAGAGGTGCACCCTCAGCAAGCTTGCAGGATGAGCTGATAGACCAAAGAGGGTTGTGCTGAGATCCAGAGGGACATTGATGGAGGAATTGTCTGATGTGAACCTCCGGAAGTTCAGTAAAGGGAAATTCAGTGATCTTGAGGAGAACAGCTCCAGGCTCCAGTATGTGGTAGGGTCCAATCAGCTGAAAAGAAAGTGCAGAAAAGGACACGGGGGTCCTGGTGGGAAGGGTGTATGTGAGCCATCAATGTACACTTGCAACAAAGAAGGTCAGAAGTGTTCTGGATGCGTTAGGAAAAGTTACCAGCAGATCAAGGTGGTGATCCTTTCCCCCTACTCTGCCCTGGTAAGGCCCCGCTTGGAGTGCTGTGTGCTTCTGGGCTCCCCAGTACAAGAGAGACATGGCCATACTGGAGAGAGTCCAACAAAGGGCCACTAAGATGACTAAGGGTCTGGAGAATTTCTCTTACAAGGAGAAGCTGAGAAAGCTAGGATTGCTCAGCCTGGAGAGAAGAATGCTCAGGAGCACCCTATGTGTGTAAATAACCTAATGGGGTGGAATAAAGAAGACAGAGCCAGGCTGCTCTCAGTAGTTACCACTAATGCACGAAGTAATGGGCACAATTTTTCATACAGGAAATTCCATTTAAACATGAGAAAAAAAAGGAGGGTTTTTTTATGGTAAGGATGATAGATCGCTAAAACAGGTGGTCCAAAAAATGTGGATTCTCCATCGTTGGCAATAACTCAAAACCCAGCTGGACACAGCCCTGAGCAACTTGCTGTCATTGACATGCTTTGAGCAGGGGGGTTGGGGTAGGCATCCTCCAGATGTCCCTCCCAGTTTCAGCTGTTCTGTGATTTTCATTAAATGATTTAAGAGGGCCAAAACAATAAATGTGGCAGTTGAAATGAAACAAAATACAGGTTGAAAGGCAGAATATTTTTGTTTGTTTTTGTAGACAAATTTGTTTGTTTGTTCCTCCCAGCTTTCTTATGCCAGTTTGGGAAGAGGGGAGAAAACTCTTTGCAACTGCATTGTTCTCTTGGTTGTCTTAGCTTTCTGCTATTAATATCAAGGATGTGCATGGCTTTATTGTCAGCTGTGTCCTCTCACTCCTGCAGCAGCAGCAGTGAGGCTACTGTTAACTTTCCTGCTGCCCGGAAGACTGAGCAGCACCAGAGGCTTTAGGACAAGGAAATGTTTTCATCTCATATTTGGAAAGGTGTTTTTTCAACATCTATAATTAGGGTAATTTTTTTTCTTCTTAGTGCTGTAAAAACGTAGGATGTGAACACCATGCTTGCTCCAATGGTCTTTTTACCAATCTTGATAATGTTTTTTTTATTATTTTCTCCCTCCATTTGACTTAAACATACTGAATTGACGAATCTGTGCTGCTCTTCTGTTGGTATTAGAACTACAAGCTTCTATTAGACTCATGCAAAATACAGAGGTGAAAAAGGAGCTGAAGCAGTTGCATATGGATTTAAACACACTGTTATGTTCAACATTAACATCCTGCCAGTAGAAATACGGTCACAATGAACCTGGCATCTGAGCCTGCACCACAGAAAAGCACTTGATCAGTTTGTAAGACTAATTTTCAACTCTTTGTCTTTGGATTTGTGAGTTAAAAGAGATGAAAGTCGGCACAATGTTGAAAAAAAAATGTGTGAATTTAAACCTGAAACTTAGATGGCACTCAAAAACTTTGTGTTGTAAAACTGCAACTTCACACAATTGGTGAGCCTGAAAATACTTGTGCACATTGTTTTAGTCCATATCTCAAGTTGCCTGCTTATTGGTTGTAATTTCTACAGAAGTTTTCAATTCCAGAAAGATGTTAAAAGTTTTACTTCTCTTTGAATGCTGTCTCATTTGCAAATGAATAGCTGTGTCTTCACAAGATCATTTGTGTTTTCTGGTAATTAGGACAGCTGTTACATACTTGAATGGCTACTGCTGCACAGGAGCATATATTTATGGAAGTATTATTTGCAGACTGGAAAGATAAGAGAGGCTTTTTGGTGCAGTCAAATGTTTGTAGTATTACTGTTACAGTAAATCTTTATCATGTACTGATCTTCCTAAAGATAATGCTTAAACCTTCTGTGGAAAAACTGAAAACCACTTCCAAGTCTTTAGAGAGAGGCCTGCTTTGCACTTAGAAGTACAGCTTTCCAAACAGCAAGCAAGCAAGGATCATTGTACTGTAGACAATGAGCAACAAATACAACACCTAAGATAGCATTAGCTAAGATATAAATTCAGGTGTGTGTGATCTATGGTGTCCTAACCTGTGTGTGACACTATTTAAAAAAAAGGCTTCAGGACAGATCTGGGGAACTACGGATTACTAAGCCTGTTCAAAGTAAATCAGTCAAAATAATAATAATGAAAATAACGTGGATAAACATGATGTATTGAGGAAGAGTTAAGAGCCTGCTGTGAAGGGATATCATGTATTGCAAACTTGCTGGAGGTTTTTTGAAGGCAAGTACATGAATAAAGATATGACAGAAGCAGTTTTCTTGGATGTCCAACAAGCATTTGACTAGGACACCCACCAAAGAATTTTGAAGAAACTAAGCGGCCACAGGATAAGGGGAAAGGATTTTATGGCTAAATTAATGACTAAAATACAAGAGGAAGAGTTGGAGTAAATAGAGTAGAGAGGGGCTCCAGGTAACAATTCTCCAGGGTTATGTTAACAGAGCATGTTCAAGTTAATAAGGTGTATAGAAGAAAAGTGAGCTCCTGGACTTTACTGATGGGTAGCAGATGCAAAGGCAGACCCTAGCATTACACAGGGACTCAACATTGCTCAGCAACCAGACGTTAAAATGGCAGATGAAATTTCCCATAAATTGCTTCATGTGTTCTATTTGGAGTTGGGGAGGAACAAGCTTGCCTTCTCATCTAAAAAGATGAGCTCAAAGCTGACTACTGCCACTAGAAATGGTTAGGAAAAAAAGGGAGAATTATAATTATAACTCTTAAGAAATTTAATCATCTTACGCAGTTCTGCCCTGCTTACACCTATCCCTGTCATCACCATAAAAAGAACATAGTTGAAGTTTTAAGGAAGAGAAAATCTGAAATATGGAACAATTTCTGTAAGAGGAGCAGCATGAATTTGTTAAGGTAGAAAAGGTGACCAAAAAGTGGTGTGACAGAATCCTGTTAAGTGTTCAGCAACCAACAGGACAAAAATAGGGGGTGTTTATTTACTGTCTTTTTTTAGTGCACGCACACTAAGAGGTATCTAATGAAAATAGCTGATGAATTGAAAACAGACAAAAGGAGGTGGTTACCAACAGAACGTGTAATTAAGCTATAGAATTTCTTGCCCCAGGAATTTAAGGAGTCTAAACATTACATCAGTGTAGAGGGAAACTGCTGTTTTGTGGAAGAATCATCAAATACCTACCTATTCTTGTTCAGGAAATCCTGCTTCTGCAAACTGTTGCGGGATCAAGGAATATTCTGGGGAAGCATTGCTGTGTATTTATTGTATTCTTACATGCTTCACTCTTGGCTGCTGTTAGTGAGAGGATATTGGAATGGACACGGACCTCTGGATCTTGCTAAGTACAGCCATTACTTTGTTTCAAAGCGTGCCCCTTTTTTATTTTTATTTCTCTATTACCAGTTTTCCAGAATCCTTTCTCGCAGTAGCACTCAAACTTTGGCCCACACTGGGGTGCTAAGATATTTAAGGGGTGTTTTAGGGCCACTGGTTACATATTCCTTTCTTTGTGAGATTGGTGAGTGCCACCAAAATATAAAATCTCCAAAATATAAAATCCGATCGTGTTCAGACCAGGGATAGGACTGCAGGTATGTGTCAGTCAATGGCTTAATTTCATAAGACTTTATCCTCTTACTGGTGCATAGTACATTTTGGTCATGTAATGGATGTTCTAAGGAAGAGGTGGTTTTGAGTGTGTATAGGTTGAACAAATGCATGGCCTGGGCGGAATGTAGGCAGATTATTTCTGCTTTCCCTTCTGACTCGTTGCAGTGATTTTGTATTGCACTTCCTCCTCCAGACATGCTTATTGATAAAAATATACTTCTCTATGTCTCTAATGACTACTGAAATAATCAAGAGACCTCTCTACTTGTAAATTAAGAAGTAATATTGTGTTAAACAGTAATATTCTATTTAATAATCTTCACACTATTTGAAACAGAAGACTGCTGTTTAGTATAGCTGCCCTGTTCCTTTTGCGAAGGTGGCAGCTTTGAAAATAACAGGTTTTAACTGTTTAGTTCAATCATAATAGATTATTTTGATTTAGTAGTATACTTTACTGTGTTACTGATTATTGAATCCTTAGTTCCTGCTTTCTGTAGAAATATTTTTGAAGTTTCGGCCGAGGTTAAGGAATTAGTAGAGTTGGTAAAGTATTTTCATCCAGTTACGCATCTTCTTCTGAAAATGTTAACTTCTTGATAGTTTTCCTCATGTAGTTGCATTATTTTAAAATATTTATTTCATATTCAAAGATGTCCAGATTTGTACAAAGATGTCAGAAGCATGTGTGGTTTTATTTGAAAGGTGTGCTTATTCTTCCGTGAACAGACATCTATCTGTTGTCTGCAGGGGGAAAATAATGAGTGCTAATATTTACATACAACTTAAGCTAATTCCAGTTGCTAATTTGTGGCAGTGCTGCTTCTCACCCTGTTGAAAGACAGCTTTTCTAGCCTGATTTTTTGAATCAGTGGAAGAAAATGACCATTAGGCATGCCATGCCACTGAAGCTTGTGCGTTAGCTGTTAGGAGACAGGTTGGTGAATGCCAGCTTTGGCTGCCTAGACATGAGCTGGTTCTGTAGGCTCCCGTTATAGTCAGTAGAGAGAAATAAGCACTTTCACTGCATGATTCATCTCACCCCCAGATGGATGTCTAAATTTGGAAGATGAATTCCACCTGAAGTCCATTACTGAATATAAATGTCATTAGTTTAAACTAGGGAATTATTTTAAAAGGACACTGGTTTGACTGGCACAGCAGTTGAGTAGAAGTCTTTTGTTTTCTTCCATGAGTTGTGTTTCAGAGATTTAAAATCAGCACTCTGTAGCCTGTTTCATATTTTGTGTTGTTTGGAGCTGCTCTGCCTTTACAGCAGGTTTGAAAGTTAACAAGTAGGATATATTCACATTGCTTAATTTCTAAGTATCTAACTCTGCCAGGCTATCTGGCTCTTCCTGACAACCGGTTTGATTGCTGGGGTGAGGGGATGACAACAGGGTTGTGTGCCCTGCTCTTCTCATTATGCCCTGTTGTCAGAAAGATGTCTTTCTGCTCTAAACTTTCTACTAAATGTTAGGAATTAAAAAAAGAAAAAAAAATTCAGTGTCCTTAAAATCACTGCTCCTCTACAGGAGCATGTGTCTCTGCAGTGGTTATAAACAAAGTCTCTGTGAGGTGATCCAGCCTTCAAATTTTCAGGTACAAAAGGCAGGCAGTGCAGATACCTTTTGTTTGTCTGGAACAGACACTTGGTTCATGCTGTGCCATGCTCACACACACGCAACCCCCCCTGTCCTTTAATTTTTCCTGTTATTAGGTCTTGATTCCTGTCCCAGGTAATCTCCTATTCTTTTCTTTTTTTTCCTTTTGGAAACTCTGCTTTTTATGTCATGATTTGTGGCAACTTACACTGATCAAGTCCTGCCATCAGATTCTATCCTAATACTTGAATCAAAAATAAGAAATTACAATCCCATTGCTATTGTACCACTTCTGTTTTTCTATACTATTTATTATACTTATGTTCAGTTATATATTGAGGATGGTAGAGTTCTGTCAGGTTTGTTGGATTTGGGGTTTTTTTTGTATTGAAATGAGTATTTTTTTTTTAGTTCCTACATAAGCCTGAACATTCTGGAAAAGCAGTTTGGGGTTACAAAATAACTCACAAGAGCATTTGAGGTTATGTATCTAATAGAAAACTGTATCCTTTGAACATTTTACTCCACCAGATACAACCATGGTGGGGAGAGCAGTTCTTCACTAGGAGCTTAGGGGATATCAGTGGTTGGAAACTTGGACCTGAAAGGTTATTTGGGTTCCTAACTGGAAGAACTGGATGTTGTACAGATATTGTATGGGGTCGTTACTTGTACTGACAAGGATGTAAAGCAGTTCTCAACTCTCTTAACAAAAATAGTAAAAGTCAGAAGTAATAGCTATATCAGGCTATGGAAAGATATGAGGGCAGGTAAAACACATCACCAGCCCTTAGCGCTAGCAGAGAATTTATCAAATAGAAATTGCCAGGCACTTTCAGAAAAAAAATCTTCCCTCAAAGAGGGGACATAAAAAACACCTTTAGTCTCTACCAGTTGGGAGTGGCTGGATAATTCTCTCCATTCCTAGCCTGGCAGTTTAATGCTGGGTGTTATATGAGCAGAAAATGCAAACCTGTCAGCTTGTGTGATAAGGAGCAATTGCTGAGCTCTCCATTTGATGTCAAATAGGACTTTGCTTGGGGACAATATAGCTTCTTCCTGTTGAGTTACAGCCAGTACTTGGTAGAAAAATGAAGTGCTACCTACTGCTTCCGTGTAGACAGTTCCAAAGGAGTAACTCCCTTCTGTGTATTTCTCCTTTCTTCTTACTGTGCATTTGGGGTTTAGTGTTGTATTGTGCAGATCTTACCTTAGAGCAGTCACCAATGAACTGTGCCATTCCTTTGTGGCTGCAGGTACAGGTATTTACCTCTATTTCTGCTCAGGCTCAGTTATCCCTCTTAGTAGTGCTCTTTGTGAATAGCAGTCGATTCTGACGAGCAGTCCACAGATTGCTCCAAACAGCTGAGCCCATTTTTCAGCAGATTTATTTTATGTTTATTCTAAAAGACACTGTTCAAAAATATGCAAAATTGATTCTTAAAGCTAACCTGTGGAATGATAGTATTGTATTGCTTCCTGCTTTCCTGCATTGCTGGAAAGATGACATTTAGAAGTATTAAGTTTATAAAGCTGGTAAGGACTTAAGGAATTTTGGAAGTTTAGGAGATTAGCAAAGAAATCCCATTTCTGCTGGATGGGGATGACATGTAACTTTCTCTGATACGTCTTCCTATTTGAACTTACGAGAAGTGAGAAATACAAGTTTTTACGTATCTCTTAACCATCAGTAAAAGAAGAACCAAAACACTGAAATGAGTTAGAAAACTACGTAAAAGGACTCAAAATACATCTCTGCCACCTTCCAGGAGAGACGTAGAATAATGACAAGACTTTTTCCTTTTTCTTGTTTTATGGTGACATGATAAAATGGAATTATTTTAAATGCTTGTATTTTTTATTTTGTTTTCAATAAATACTTGGGTTTATTGAAATTTTCAAAGACTGTCAAATCTGCGGCAAGGCAGTTTTCATTTAAGCTGTTTTAATCATGCTGCTTATTTTTGAAGATCAGCAGTTCTGTCATTGAAATATCTCTATCAGGCAACATTAGTTGTTTTCAAATAGTGTAAATTTTTTGTTTCCTTATTACTCATGACTAAAATCCTTCTGACCTGTGACCAAAATTTTAAAAACTCATGCAGGTTAGTGAGGAGTAAGTTGCTTGATGTGCATGCTTCTGCTAAATCCCTAACATCTTCCCTCCACCCTTCAATTTAACATTTAATTGAAATGGAAATTGTCCTTCCTTTTGGCAATACTTCTGGAGTCAAAAGAATATTGCTAAAAGCCCTGCTTACTGGTTAGGAACAAGGAGTTTGTTACTAAACAGTGGTTACTTAGCCTGAAGAGAATCCTTAAACATGCATTGTGTCCTGCTAAAACAAGGTACTAGTGATTGAGAACACAAAATGGCCAAGGCTTTTACTTACCTATTTAGAAGAGCATTTCCTGAACTGGTCAATAAAAACTGAAGGGTGTCTTTGTGCTGTGATGTACCCTTTTGGAAGTGAACAGTATTTACCTACATGAAATATGTCAAAACTATTTGCTCTTTGACTATTAGTGGTCTGTTTCTCTTTTAAAGATAACTTACAGCCCTCTAGTTGTTGTTCTAGCATCTCTTCACTCTCCTTTACTCACCCTTCTCTCATCTGTTACTGTTTTATTTGGTCTCCTGTACCATGCCTAAAACTTACCAAAGTTATCTGTTGTGTTCACTTTGCTCATGTTCAGGGAGTAGTGACTGATGACGTGTTTTACACGTTGGCTAGTTCACGCTTGGAACATACTAAATTAGAGGGAAGGCCCATTGACTAATATGGAAAACCTTTTAAAAAGAGAAACAGCAAACTGATGTAATCTCTAAAATATCCTTAGAAGATGTTTGAAGACTTCAACATTTATTTTGAGCTGTATGTTGATAAAGCTACCCATCACAGGAAATACTAAGATGGTTTCCCTTTGTTTCACTCCATCTAATACGAACACCCTCAGGAAAAGTTTCTCTTTGGCGTCTTTTGCAGAAATGCTTTTATGCACTGTGTTCAAAGCCCTTTCAGTGATTTTAAGTGGTAGAGGGAAAATCAGCAGAAGGTGAGTCGAAATGAAATTGAACAAGGAATGGGAAGCAAACACTATGTGGTTTCACATTACAGGCCATCATTGCAGGCTTGGTACACTTGGTACAAGTCACTCTAATTGCTGGTCTGGAGCTGGAAAGGGTTGAGTATTTTGATCCCGTAAGCAAATGAAACAACCTGAATGTAAGGGAAGATAGTACCTTAGTTTTAGAAAGCAAAGAAGGAATATTCTTTTTTTTTCAGTAGCAAGTTCATTAAATCACTAGTGAAATGCCCACATTTGGAACAAAACTTTTCTGTTGGAGACAGAGGATACATCTACTTTGCAGGAACCAACCCTTGTTTAGGACAAGTGGCTGTAACCTACAAATAAGCCAGTCCTGCTTATGAAGACAGGAAGAATGTGAGTGCTTTCCTGCGGCAGTGTGCTTGCTGAGGTGCAGCAGAAATGTCTTCGTCCTGGAGAAGCAGATGAACTTGGAAGGTAGAACTGCTGCATAGCTGAGATCCGTGCACATTGCTAAACACAGTGCCAGCTGCTTGCAGGGCAGATGAAGAACAAGGCAATGGAGTGTTGGAGATAATCGTAAGAAACGTTGGGTAGGGTAATGGTGAGATTCTTACTGTGTCCCGTTGTCTCCACTTTCAGATGGGTGAGAGACTTTCAAATTATTTTTTTTCCAAATTTGTCTCACAGCTCCAGGATTGGAGTTGTCTGGATTAACTGAGAGTCATGCCTGTTTAATACAGAAAAATTATTACTGTACTTTTAGCAAGAAGGATAACACACCATGCTTTCAGGATGTGGACATTTCTGTTCAAGAGTAGTGCTGAAAAAGACCTAAGAATCCTAAGGCTGCTGCCCAAGTAAATACTAAAGATTTCAAGTGGGCCCAGGGATCATTATGATTTTTCACAAGGTCAAGTGCAAGATGCTGCTCCTGGATCAGGGAAATCCCCAGTAGCAACACAGACTGGAGGAATAAACTGAGAGCAGCCCTGCAAAGAACACAGATACTGGTGGATGAAAAATTGGACATGAGATGACCATATCCTTGGCAGCATCAGAAGCAGTGTGGCCAGTAGGTCAGGGGAGGTGATTCTGCCCCTCTGCTCTGCTCTGGTGAGACCCCACCTGGAGTGCTGCATCCAGCTCTGGGGCCCCAAACATAAGAACACTGTAAAAAGAGTTGGAGCAGGTCTAGAGGACACCACGAAGATGATCAGAAGGCTGGGGCACCTCTGCTATGAGGACAGGCTGAGAGAGTTCAGATTGTTCGGTCTGGAGAAGAAATGGGTCCAGGAAGAGTTAAGAAGAATTGTGGACTTTCAGTATATAAATGGAGCATGTAAGAAGCACGGAGAGAGACTTTTACCAGGGCCTGTAAGTGACAGACCAAGGTTTTAAACTGAAAGACAGTAGCATGATACCAGATACAAGTAAGAAGTCTTTCAGGATGAGGGTGGTGAGACACTGTAACAAATTGCTCAGAGTTGTTGTGGATGCCCCGTCCCTGGAAGTGTTCATGGCCAAGTTGGATGGGGCCTGCAAAACCTGAAAGATATCCCTGCTCAAGGTCATGTGGGCCAGAACTAGGTGATCTTTGAAGATCCTTTCCAATCCAAAACATTCTGTGATTATATGAAAGAAGGATTAAAGAATATTCTCTGCCTTGAATGCCATGTCTCTTCCTAGTGATCACTGTTAATGGGAGGTTCTGAAAAAACTGAGGGATCTTGGAGGAAATTAGGTGATTGAGTGGCTGAAGAGCCACTTGATAGAGTGGAGTCTAGTAGACTGCATGAGTCTTGTCAAAGGGAAGGTCTAAGATAGCTGTGATCTTTCTTACATGGGAAACAGGAACAGGGCAGTGGTAGGGCTCCAAGGCAAAGGTGTTTTCTGGATGTTGGCATTAAATTCAGATGGGATGTGAGGCATGTACTTTTAGTGGTTACTGTGTTCAAAATTTCAAATTAGGACTTGTCCAGACTGTGGGTGAACTTTCCATAACAGTCACTTCAAATGAGTTTGAGCATGTGTGTTACATTCAAGACCATAAAAGGAAAAATTAATTTAGGGCAGCCCTGTGGCCTCTAGTGTGCAAGATGCCTGACAAGCTAATTAAGATAATTTATCCTGGTCTTCTAGCCTATGAACACTGTTATATATGTCAGTAGAGAAACAATAGAACTGCAGTAATGATAGCTATGAGAGTAATAGTTCTTGTTTAGTTAAAACATCATCCAGCCTTCCTTTTCATAAGGGTGTTATTTAGCAGGTATCATCTCATTTGTTTGTTTAATTTTGAATTTCTTTACAATTTAATTGTACTTTTCACTTTTTTTTATGTACAAAGGAAAAACACAAGCTACTGATTCATGAAGAACAATGTACATGTGTGTTTGTAATTGTTTATACATACTTTCACCTTTTGTGTTAGTCCAAAGGTTGATATTTTCCAGCTGTCTCCTTGAAATCCTGCTGTTCAGCAAAGAGCTAATTGTTGCAGGAGGTCTGGGTGTATGGTCCTTGAATAAATGAGCTGCAACATTTTGTCAGTAATTTGACTTAAATACGTTAATTACTGATTTTTTTTAACATAGTAATCATGGCAAGTTTATCAGGATAAAATAGCATTGAGAATAAAGAAGAATTTACTTTCAGCTTAGGGTGAAGTTTGGCAAAGAGTAGATGGGAAATTCATGTCTGCAAAGCAGGAATGTGCAAATGTAAAGTACAGTGTATCAAACACACAGCAAATAAATCATGTCTTAAGTTCCACAAGATTCCTTATCAGTGACCTTGTGCTATAATTTGGGTGGATCGGTCTTTCACTGATTCATCTCTTTAAGTTGCTGCAACTGTTCCTTTCCTTTATATTTCTAAGTTGACTGATGAAGTTGCAAGAGGATTCTTGCTAATACTGAATTCCTCTGTCATCTTAAAATATGCCCAGCTGAGAAGATGAAAATGATTCATAAGAATTTCAGTATCTCTGAGTTTCTGGGAGCTTGCAAATGTTGTAGGCCATTTTTCATATGTAGTTCATAGTTGAACATTGAAAGAAATTGCTTCTTAAGTTACCTTTTCAGAACAAAAATGCTGCAATTTGTTCTTTGACCATGTAAGTTTTATGTTGCTTTTTCTGTAAGGCAGACATGTCTTGAGAAGGTGTTTTGCATGCTTCATGCTGTGAGACCTGGAAAGCAAAGTTAGTTTACTTTAGTAAACAAAATTTAAAAGTGGCTTTATAATTAACTTTTGGATACTTCTTTTTATTTTAAATATACTTAAATAGAATGGCTGAAAACTGAGTGTATGAAAACGGTCTATGATACCAGGCATAGGTTTGTTGTTTTCTAAGTAAATTCAATGAAAACAAAATATTCCTATTTATAAATTGATTTCTACATCCTGTCTGAAATATCCTAGATATCTTTGACAAGGTATGACATGCCTTAGTATCTGAAACAATCTTGTGGAAACATACCAGACTTTTTGCTTTTAAGATACTTGTAATTATTTGCAAATTAATAAAAATAGCCATTACACTATTAAAAAAACCAGCAGAATTGTCCTTTTCTGCATTTACTTATTGACTATGTACTTAAATGCTCAAGACAATGGAGCAACAATAATATTGTCTAGACAATATATTGGTTGTTTTGTCTGTGGTATAGTCTGTTGTCAGAGAAAATGTCTTTGTGTGGTAAGGACTTGAAATTGTATGGCTAGACATTGTAACTCTAAATTTTCAAAATGGTCTTATGTATATGTATTATATATCTCATCACATAAAACTGCTTTTGCAATTCTGATATTTTAGTTAATCTCTCCCTCATGATCTTGACTGCTGGAATAAAGAAAATTAATCCATCAATGTTATGTTATTTTGCATCATCTGCCTTAGGTTTGTCGACAGGTTTTTTGTTGGCTGTAGAAAAGCACAAATTATTTTTCACCCTTTCTGAACATGAACGGTATGTTGATTTCACTCAAAATTCAGAATACATCCTGAAAACAAACTTGCTTTATATAGAAGCTCTATTTAGCAGTTGGTAGGGGTTTCAAAAATTAATTTTAACTCTTTAAGTTTGACATATTTGCTCTGCTCTGCTTTGGAAGTTAGAAGCAGCTGCCTCTGGATGTCAGTGAGGTACCCCCAGCAAGCCTCTGTGCCAGCTGCAGGTGGGTTTGGAGTGTTAGGTATTTTTTTGTTTGCTTGGAGTTTTTCCCCACCCAGCAACTTCTTTCTTTTCTGCTTTCCATTGTCTTGCACACAAGGTAGGCAGCATCCAGCTGAAGTGGAGATTGCTCATGTGAGCAACTGGAAGACAAGGAGGTTGATGGTGGGAGTGTGCTTTTTCGGATGCTTGAGAAGTTTGGATGAGGAAGCCTTGTACTGGTGTATCAGACTAAAAGTCAGGCTGCTACAGTTGCACTTGCAAGATCTTAGTCCTGGTCTTGGCTGTGACACTCACCCCCCCGTGGGTTTTCCTAAGCCTTGTCTAGATCAGAATGTTTGCAATGTTTAAGTCAATGCCATTATAATAATAACTACTTTTATTTTCTTGGATAAGATTATTCTGACTTAAACCAGTAAACGTAAAACAATTCAAGTGAAGACATACTGGAATGCAAATCCTGTGCAGATGTTGCATCAACCCAAGTCCATTAGTTTAAATTTATAAGTTGGGACGTACCTGTTGGAGTTTTCTTCAGGTAGCTGAAGAAAATTAATCTTTAATCTTTATCTGAGTGGAATTTCTGAGTTACAGATTGGTGGAGGTCAGAGCAGTCTTCACTCGTGCTGCTTCTCATGTTCCAAGACATCTCCTGCTGATGGCTCTTTGACAAAATATAAGGCTGTCTCTTTTTATACAGTTCAGACCTGTGGTGAAGGTAGAACTCCTGGTTAGAGGCAAAGGCCACTGTTGAAGACAGAATAATGAACTAGGTGGTCTTTGACTAGAAGCATGTTTAAAATTACAGTAGGCTTGCTTTCTTCCACCTCTTGTCTGTCATTCTTGGCCAGTCCCTAGTCTGATTGGAAAAGCCACCTTTTCTTGCATATAATATCTGGTCAAAGAAAACCTACTAGCCTAGATAATGTAGGTGAAACTCTGACTATAAATAAGCAGTAATTTATGAGTATGTTTTGCAGAGCCAGCCAAGTATCATCCATGACATGGTCATTGTCTCCAGTATGCTCCTGGAGCCTTTGCCTGTCTTTAAAGTGAAAGACACTTTAAAGGTACACAGATCTTTAACTTTACAGATTCAGCTGTCCAGGTGCAGAGTGAGTGGGAGGAGATCATACATGTTTGGTCCAGATGAGAGGAAGAATGTAACTGAGAGGGAAAACATAAGTGTTCACATGTGTCCTAACTTTTACTTACTGATAATCCTTAATTCCACTTTTGGTTTTAGAACTTTTCGTTGCCATAAGTCAATTTTTCCTTCAACTTTGTAACCTGGCGTCCAATGAGACCTTGCAGTTGGATTGTTAGGGCCTGTTGTGCACTGGTATGAGAGTTGTACCGCCTGCTGGGGCAGTTCCATCGTCAGCCTGTTCCAACAAGGACAGTAGGTGTTTCTTCAGTAGAGAAGCTTTTGTCTGGGACAATCCAAATGGGAGGACTGTAAATCCTTAAGACTCCTGCATAGATACGATGTTCAAAATCTGATACATCTGAGCAAATCTCCCATGTCTAAGCCATTCAAACCTCAGAGGAAACAAACTTCCACTGAACTTCTTCCATTCCAAAAAAAAGTCAGGAAGTCAGGGAAGGACAGGAAGGATCGAAAGACCTTATTCTTTTAGCAATTGTGCTTATCCTAATTTTTCAGGTAGCATGTTGGAATCTGGTACTCCTTCAGAGCACGGTTGTTGTGATCTTGCAAGCCAGTTAACTGCCTCGTCCTGTAGAAGGATCAGTATCAATCATTAATTTAAAGCAAATTTAAAATTTTGAGTCCTGTAAAAAACATGAACCAGAATAGAAATATGTGATATTTCCAAAAGCTTTTGATTCTGAAATACAAAATGTCCACCTAAAAAGCATTTTTATACTCACTGTTTTTTCTCTATACAGAATCCTCTGTTTGCTACGCTGTGTTTGCTAGCTGTAGCTTTATTAGAAAACAATCTGGGGTTTTTTCTGCTGCTATGAAATCAAAATCATTACCACAGCAGCCCCAGATTTTTTTGTTTAATGTGTTTGTATAGTCATGATCAACGAAGGACTAGGTCTGTACAACCATTAGGATTCAAAAGTTCAGATTGCCTTAGTAATAAAGATGGTTTTAAATACACATTTTAGTGTATGGGCAAGCTGAGGTTTAATAGTACTGGTTTATAGTTATTTTTTGGTGTAGAACTGCACAAAGATGTGAGGTAAACATTGAAAATCAAGTAACATAAATCCTTCCTTCAGTGGGGGTTTTTTTAATGCTTCTTCATCTTCACTTTTTGCTCCTTATTAGAGCGTTAATTGCAAGGTCATGTCAGTTGCACTTCAAATGCATAATGATGCAGACTCTCTAAGGTCTCATTACACTAATGTTACTGCTAATTATAAAACTGAATACAGTAGAACATCATTCTTTGAAATGTCATGGATTGTTCATGGTAAAATAAGCAAACCCTGCAATTTATGACAGCTCATAAAAGATAAATTATATCCCGTAATAAAAACTGCGTAATTTTTTAAAATTGCCTTTACTCTGCAAAGAACACAGGGCAGTTCTTTAGTTTACTGTCCTTTACAAACAAGGCAGGTTGTTTTGTAGACAAGGAAGCCCACTCTTGTTTTCATACCAAAGCAGTGACCTGTTAAAGATGGACTGAATTAGCAGGATGTTATAGTATTGGCCAAAGAGCTTGTTAGCCTCTTTACTAGTGGTTTTCATTTTTTTCAGTCTATGTCACATCTAATAAATGATTTTTCAATACCACCAGCTGAAACCAGCTGTTTGGCAGACGCTCCATGCTGTTTGCCCACTGTACAAAAAGCCAGTATAGGTTCAGTGTCTCTGGTGACATGTGGAATCAGCTCTACACTTGTTTGAGCAAATAGACAGCTGCCAGCTAATGGATCCATTAGCAAACTTCCCACAGAATATCCTGTCTTTATCACTGCATGAAATTTTAATAACTTTAAATCATTACTTTAGTTGAAAATTAAGAAGACCTTTTTGTAAGACCTTTCTGTAAGACATTTGTTTCACAGAAGTGAAGGCATGTCTTTTCTTGACAGAAACAATTTTTTTATGCTAACATTGAGAAGTGAAAGTAGAGTAGCAGTGGAAATCTTCAATTTTTTTTCATCTTTTTATTAGCCATTTGTTAACCTCAAATTAAATTATTTTTCTATGTTAGGTAGCAAAGGGAGTTATTTTTCACTTGGAGGAATTTTTGTTTGTTTTAGGTGGGAAAATATTTGCAGTCTTGCCTTATCCTTCTGGAAGGAGACTTGATTTGCTTGTTCTTCTAACTTGACTCATTCTTTGTAGTGAAAAATCACTTAGGTGATCTTTTTTAGCTGTATGAACAATTTCAGTAATCAAAAGGAATGAAATCTGAGTGTTGCAAGCTGCCCTTCCCTTAGTGATTTTTCTTTGCTGTACCTCTTAGTACCCGGTTTATATGAGAGGTTGAAAAGAGAGGAAGTCCCTAGGGCATCTTTCCCTTTGTGGCACATTGAAACTGCTATGTATGAGTGTCACTCCTGGCCTTACCTCATTGTGAAGTCTCCAGAATGCAACTGGGACATGCTGCATTGTAACAGAAGTGCAAGATCAGAAGAGTATTCAGTTGGCCCCAAAAGGAAACACCCCAATTTTCTTGGATGTTTTTTGTTTGGTTGTTTTGTTGGGTTTGGTTTTTTTTGTAGTGAATGGGTTTTGTTACCAAATGCATTACAGCAAGTGAAACAAACATAAGACTCTCCCAGCCCTTGGTCTTCAGGGTTTCAGATGCTAACACCTAGCCCTTAAAATCTTGGTGCTGATGGCTGGAGTATGGGGGAAAGGGAACGCAGTGTTTAGAGGTGTTTGCAGGCAGCTTTTCTCTAAGGTATGTGGCTGGAACAGACTGTCAGTGTATCCACCAGAGTTGAAATCACCTCTTTCAATGAAAACTCTATCTAATCTTCCTTCATACCAGTAAGAGACCTTTCCTGAAGCATTCCTGACAATGTTGTGTCCCAAGGAACCAAGCAGTAACTTCTGAACTACCAACTGAAAGGAGCAAAGATGCACTGGATAGACAAGTAGTTTCCTTGTGACACCCACCTCTCTGGGCTGGATGGACAAGGCTGCAGACACCCTGAGGGAATTTTTCAGTATCCGAAGATAAAATGGCTTTAGAAGAAAAAACCTGTTTTTCTTGGTCTGGTAGCTCATCCTTAAAGGAAAGCATAAAAAAAAAGCCACCACAAAGACTTCACTGGCCACACTTTTCAATTGTTGTTGAACAAAGATTTCCTCGTGATCTGGCACTCTGCTGTAAAAAGGAGTTGGGAAGATAAGAGGGCAGCACTGACTTTCTTGGAACTTTCATCTTGTCAATGTTTATTAAGGGTCTTCTTCATTGTCTGAGATGTTTGTAGAGTATTGAACAACAATTAACTGTTGCCTTTTATATGACTTCTCCAAAACACAAATCCAGTGAGATGCTACTAAAATCTCATTTGATTCCTACTTCCTGGAGTACTCTTCAGTTGATTCCTGTGAGCATTCTGTTAACCTTCAGCTGTCTTAACACTGATCATTTTAGCTTCTGTTTCTACTTGAAAACATTCTTACATAGGTTTGTTTTCATCTAGAAGACAGAACAAGACAGGTGGGCTTGTAGTCCATGCCTTTCTGAATATGGTTTCCTGATAGACCTCCAGCAAGCTGACTGCCACCCTCCCCCACCCAAACCGTGTGGGCATAGTGATCAGAATCAATAGGTGAATGTTTGTTTCAAAGAAAGAACAAGATGCTGAAGTTGCTCAAGTAGATTGCCTCAGACACCAGTCTGGTCTAAAATAATGATCTAACTAATGGGAAATTAGTAACTTGTGAATAGCATACCTTGGGCCAGCATTTCTTTAAATAGGTGGACTTCTGCAGTGCAAACAGGAATTTCCCGTCTGAATCTATTTCTAAAGAGTTCAGTGCGTCAGAAAGAAAGCTGTTAGCTTTTTATGACAAAAATGTATTCCTTAATATGTTTTTGCTGGCCAGGCAAAGGTTGATAAAAATAGTTGTGAAGTTATTTCAGTTACATACATTTTTGATAACAAATGCTGTACCAGAATAATCAAGTCCAATGTTGCACACCAGCTGCTTAGGGATTTTTTGTTCTTATCCAGTAATTTATTACAAGACTAAACAGTACTAAGTCGTTGGGGGTTTCCCCCCACAGGATGGGCAGTCAGGGTTTTTTTAGTACTTGCTTCTTGTTTATGTCATCTTCCCTCCCCTCATGCCTCTAATTCCTCCTCACAAATGCATGTACAGTATTTTACTGCAGTTTGCACCTATATTTTTGCTTTTGAAAGCTAAGGAGCTTGCTTGCTCGATTTTTTTTTTTTTTTTTTTTTGTGGGTATGCAGTTATAAAAGTAGTTTACATTTTTGTCTGCTTATTTCTGAATGTCTTTCTCTTTGAAGTGCTGATTGAATCTCTGTTGTTAATCTCTTTAACCCCTGAAAGAAGATTACCTTAACAGTGAAGTGGCTGGGGAGGGGAGTAGCAAGGGAGACTCTGATTCTGTTTTTCTAGAATGAATTCAGGTCTTCAATAAGGGCTTTTCTTTGTGACACTCAAGTGTGCCAATAGTAAATTCTTGCTGCTAACACAGCCTAAGCAGGTGAGCACATACGGGTGATAGTTACCAGCCATTTGATCGAATCAGCAATTCCTTGGGCAGAATCCAGCAGTTTTACCGGACTTGGTAAATTGTTTGCTTTTTTTTTTTTGTCTTGAGGTCTTATCAGCCTGCTACAAGTTAGGCAAATGCCAGAAGGAAGGAAAAATATTTGTGATGGACGTTTGGACAGATGTCTGTATACTTCCCTTTTAATTTACTTGATTAATGTTAATAGTGTGCTGGACTTTTGAATTGTCTGCTTAACTGCCAGCCAAAGGCAAGGAATCAATGCTATTGGAAAAGACATTTTTGTAAAGGTGATTGTAGTATTATTCAATGCTAGGAGAAAACATTGATTCAAGTTTTTTAAAAAGAATCAAGTAGGCCTCAGTGGAGGACAAGAATTCACAATAGGCAGCCACATGGCCAAAAGAAAGTGTTTTGGATTACAGCGTCTATTTGCAGTGGTAGAGAAATTAAAAGGATGTGATTCTGGATGTTTGACTTCTATTGTGAATTAATAACTGGCCTTTCTACTGTGGATGGTAAGGTGTCTTTTGTAAAGTATTTAGGCACATTGCATTCTTTTGCACGTATTTGAGCTTTGCTATGTTAATATTTGTTCATAATTAATAAGTTGGCAATAATAGTATGAGAAGTAAAAATAATTGAAAAGATGTGCTTTATGATGATTCATTATTCTGTGGAAAACCTCAAATGTGATTTGTAAAAGGGCAGTTATTTGACTTTGTTGCTGCTTGTTTCTGCATCAGTAATTGTATTATGTTGCAGTATTAGGGGCTGAAATGACAGGGTGAATATACTGAATCTTTTTGAGCAGTAAATTTTATAAAGTGTTTCAGTGTCTGTGGACCTTGTTCTTTTCAGGAACTCTGAATCATGGTTCTTGAGGAAATTACCGTATCTTTCTTATTGTAACAGTTAGTTGTACAGGGGTGTTAGTTTCTCTCAGTGTGACTATATTAAGGCAGTATTTGTTTAGTAAAATTTACTTTATTCCATTTTTCTGTCTAATAGTTAACAAGGTAAGAAGGCATTGAGAAGGAAAAAATATAATTAGACACACATTGGGAAATATTGTGTTTCCCTAATTGTTAGTTGGAGTCCATGAAATTGTTCTTGTACTTACAAAATATGTGGGTTTCATGCTTTCAGACTCCTGCTGTTTATTTTTTCAATTGATTCATTAGAGAATGTGGAGCAGTTGATTTCCTATGTCTGTCTAGGTTTTACTTTTGAAGTTAGAGTAGATTTTTAAACCCCCTCCTGCGAATAATGCAGGAATTTTAATGCGAGGCTAGTGCTGCATCTAATAGACACTGCTGTTTTCTTCCTGATTTGTTTTCCTGCTGGGGTAAGCCAGAAAATGCCTGCTACCAGTTGTCACCACCTGATAAATGGCAGGTGGTGACTTCTTAAGGCTCAGTCAGTGTTAATTGCTGGCGACAGGTCTCCTCTCTGATTCCCTTCAGCAGCAGGTAATAGGTGTCCCCACGGTAAACAGCACTGGCACTGTCTGCCTATAGTGGGAGCTGGTGGTAGTCTTGGGCCATCAGGGATATAAATTGTCACCTGTCTGGGCACAGTTCAGTTTCTAAACCCCTAAGGATACTGTAATTACTCTTAATTTTGTGCAATTTTAGTTACTCTAGAGCTTAACCATATCCTGTGGCTGTAAATATCTGAAGTTTGTTTGTGAGATGTATTTGGGGGGCTGGCAATGGATGAAAACTTCTCTATGTCTTTAAAGATGTTAGTTGTCACCAGTTGGTCAAGGCTTCATTGCACAGATGCTTAAAAAAGAAAGCAGGAATGCCCCATTCATTTTCTTTGTATAATTGCTTTGGATTTGCTTCCTGTAATTGACTCTGGGTTTGTCACATCTGTTTCACCCTCCATCCTGCTATAGAAGACTCCAGTGTCTTTTCCTCATCTGTTGCCTGATTCATCCTTTTTTTCTTTGTTGCCATTTACGGTCCATCAAGTAACTGGGATGAAGAATAATCCAAGTGTGCTGTTAGTATGTGAAGTTGTAAGGGAAAATAATTAGGGCTTCTCTGGTCTGGTAATGGTTTCAGTTTTATTCCAGAACACTTTTTCATCAGCATTTACACTCTGCATGGGGTTTAACAGTAATATATTAGCATTTGGGTTAACTTTTTGGGACTATTCTGTGACAGTTATCAAAAAACACAACATGAAGGTGAATTCTTTTTTTTTTCCCCCTCTCATTCTCACAGAAGCAACCATGGGGTGCATTAAAAGCAAAGAAGGTAAAGGCCCAGCCATGAAATACAGAACTGAAAATGCTCCGGAACCTGTTATTTCCCATGTAAGTCATTATGGATCAGATTCCAGCCAAGCAACACAGTCACCGTCAATAAAGGGATCAGCAGTTAATTTTAATAGTCATTCCATGACTCCTTTTGGAGGGCCTTCAGGAATGACACCCTTTGGAGGAGCATCATCTTCGTTTTCAGCTGTGCCAAGTCCATATCCTAGTACTTTAACAGGTGAGTGTTACATAAAATGATGCTATTATTATTGTTTATTATTATAGCAGCTTGACAATCGTAGTCAAAAAAAATGCTGTGACTCCTCACTGTACAGAAATAAATTGTCTTTTAGAGATTCCTGATTTTCAATATCTTTACTACTCAGATAATAATTCAGCCTGTATTCACTAGTGACTGGGGCATGGAAGTTGGGTGTTCAGGCTTTTATTTTTGTGGAGACAATTAGGATCACAGCACAGAGAAATTTAAGACTTACTAAAGACAATAATGGCAATAGTTGATGAAATTATGTTAGAAGTTCTAACTTGTTGAAGGGATGCATATGGGATAATGGCTTTAAACTTGCAGAGATGTACAAAATGAAAACCACTTCAGATTCAGGAAATTGATATTTTAAACTGATTTCAAGTCTGATTACTTTTAAGTTATATGAATACAACGTTGAATCAATTTATAAAGCTAAACAGGATTTGCATTATATTCTGTGTACTTTACTATGGGAACAATATGTGTGAAATGAAAGAGCAGAATTCTCATTGTTGGTGGTCATATTAAAACCAAAATGGGCAATGTAAAAATAGAATTTGCAACGCACAGAGACCTTCTTGGCTGAGGTATAGAAGATACAGCATTTTAAAGCAACATGCACATTTGATGTTAAAAACCCACCATTATATCAAAATCCTAAAACACACAAGAGTACTGATTTTGTCCACATAGCTAATTTCAGAGTTTAGATGGATATTTTTGAGAGAAAGCTGTGATTTGTTCTTTTTTGAGAGAGACACAAGAAAGAAAGACTAATTTATTCTAGAAGCTCTGCACAGATACTTCACAAAACAGAGTAAATAATTTCTTATTAGTCTACTTCTAGTTTTCCCACAAACCTCTAATGTTGGCACAATTATGGTGCTTAAATGTTTGCAGTGTTACTGTGGCATTTAAAGTCTTTTAAACACGAGAAATTTGAGATCCGTGAAGATGCATTCTGACCTTGACATTAAGCAATTCAGGAAACCAAGTATGAATTGTCAGGTAATGATCACCTCATAGTCCTTTTCTTGGGAATACTTTAAAAGCCAAATAATTAAAATGAACATCTAGCCTGTATCATTTATGAGTCAGCTCTGAATCCCTGTTTTGGATGAACATATGCAGAAATTAAATAAGGGCAGCATTTCTTTATATTCATTAGCTCTGCTGAGGAAAGTTTATTGTATTTCATCTCCTCCAAGAACCTCTTACTAGATCTGGTTCTTTGGTCATATAGGAATCTCCAGCAGTGAATGTAGGCACTCCTGGGCATAACTAGACATCAGGGATGTAGCCCCCCACCGGGTACCACAAATCCTTTGCTGGCAGAGATCAGAAGGGATGTTCTCTTGCCTGTTCTTGTTCCTGCTGGTAGTTAAACATGTTATATTTTGAACCAGAGTCAACAAGAGAGATTTCTCATGAAAAGAGAGCCTAATATCTCATCAGTGTGAAATCAGTTATCAGCAGGCGGGCTGATTTGTGTGAATGCTCCCATTGTTTTGCAATTAGATAAAATGATACTGCATATGAAATTATTCCTCCTCGTTCTGTAAAATCAGCCCATCCACAAAAAACCACACATTTTAAATAAAAAAATAAGTAAATACATAGATAAAATTGCGCTAACAATTATTTGGTAAATTCAGTACTGCTTTTCAGATCAATCAAAATTGGGTGTTTTTGTAAGTGAATGAGATGACAACCTTCATCTGGCTGTAAGCTTTTTGTGTTTGTGAACACAAACACAGTAAAACACTGGATCACATTCTGTCACCCTTTGCTTCACAAGAGAGGAGAATAGATGGGCTTGTCAAACAGGATGTAAGTGTCAGTAGTACTTATGCCGTTGATCAGTGATGTGTGACAAGAGGATGATATGGTTGTCATCGTGGCCTGTAGTGAGGCTGAATAGAGTTGAGCCATCTTTTATTCCTCTAGAACAGAAAAGAAGAAATCTGATTTAGTCACACTGTTCCTGTATTACACATGGTCTGTCTTCAGATGCTTTGAATTCATAGAATATTGCTGAAAATCAAAACAGAAAAATGGGCTGCTGTTCTTGCCTTCCATGAAGCTGTGCAAGTACTATTGCTCTGTAATCCCCATGCTGAACAAGAAGGTAAAGCCTTCTCTCCAAAACCAGTCATAGGTTAGAGGATGGGAATAATGAAAGGAAAATCTTTACAGAAAGTCTTGTGGCTACAGATAGCTTGAGCAGCTAAACTAGATCACCTCACAGTGGTTCACAAAGAAAACAGCTGCAAGAGACTTGAAAAATCATCTGACAGTATCTTTGCTTAAATCATTCTGTGCTGATGCTGTTCTCTTCAAGTATTTTATTATTCTTTGCTATGAAAAAATAACACTTGTGACTGAGACTAAAAAGAGGTTTTATGGCAGCTGAAGTTTTTTGAGGCTCATGGAGTCTCCCTGTTTCTTTATATGCAGTTAAAAACTTTTGTGATGTTGTGACTTGAGAGTATTTATTGTTTCCATCTGCAGAAGAACTCTCTGGGGATGGTTTATTTCCATAACACTTGCTTTCTGTTTGTGTGAGTATGGTTGTATCCTCACAATTTTCTTGCTCCACATATCAGTTTGTGTCATCAAAATAATGTAGTAATAAAGGCAAAAATTTGTAGAACTGTTTTGATTTGTAACTTAAATTAGGAGCTACTAACTTCTAAGGAATATTTTAATTCATTTTCAGTTCATAAATCACACTTTAAAAAAAGCCCTCAATTACTCTAACCTCCTGTGGGGATTTTGTTCTGTTTTTCCTAGCGGAACTGTAAATTCATTTCCAGCTGAGGCCTGCTGAGAGACTGTAATCACAGGAAGACTCCAAATCAAATGAAAATATTTGGGTGATTAGGAACTCTTGCAACAGCATACTTTGCAAAAGAATATTGCATATAGACTTATCCCCATTGCATTATGTATTCTTCCTTTCTGATCACTGTCATGTTAACTGTAAGATCTAAAATTAGATGCAACATGTTTCTCTTGGTGGACTTTCATGTATATCCTGGTACATATATGTGCGTATTAGGGATGTAATATTATACATTTAAAAATATATTATTGCTTGGACCATCATTAAGCTTCTTAAATGTTCTTTAGACCGAGAAATAGCATTTCTAGGGCTTACAAAGTCTTCCTGAATTGCCTATTTGCGGTTTTCTATTTTAACTTTCTCCTAGTTATGGTACATAGTTCTTTATTTTTGCTAGTAGCTTGTACATCTCAAGCAGCCTGTTCTCCTTTCCCTCTTCCTCTTTTAGCCCAGTTTTATAGATTAGTTCTTTAAAGTATAGAAAAAGGTTTCCTGCTGGTAAGTGTAGAAGCCTTCCTACCATCCACCTCTCTCACATCTGTCCTATCTGGGGGACATGTTCAACAGCATGTCCTATACCAGAAGTGGGATGGGAAAGCATATTCCTTTAGGGTTGATGAAGGGCAGCTGTTCCTGATGTGACCTGTCTTGGTCCTTGTTCTCTGATGGATCATCCTCAGCAAGGGTCTGCATCAGTGGTGGGGAGACTCGGAATCAAAAAAATCATTAGTGCTAAAGCAGAGAAATGTTGTTGTCCCCAAGAGAATACTTTTATTTCTGGTTCAGTTCCTTGAGTAGGTCTTGATGTGTAACCTCAAAAAGTTGGGAATGCATCAGTTATTTATGGCTAAGTTCAACAGGAACTTTTACTTCTGTGAAAATTAGTGACTGATGGTTCACCATTGTGGTGGTGTAGGTTCTTTCAGATTTGCATTTCTTAACAAGAAGCAAGCTTAATAAAGAAGCTGCGGGGTTTTTTTTTACTGATGATGCGTCATGCAGGTTTCTGTATATAAGTGCTGTAATTATTAATTTAGTTCCAGTGATGTGTCTAGTGGCCTTTTGTGGTGTGGAAGAATATTTTCAGAATGTCTGTTTATAGGCATTGCTCTGCCTTAAGAAACGAGCAGATTATTGATCTGGCTTCCAAAATGAGATACAACTCAGAGTGTTTAGCTGCTTCCAAATCAAAAATGATCAATTATTTCACGCACAAGTCCTTAAATCAAGTGTTGCAACATTACTGCTATATTATATGGGACTTTTTTTCTTTTTCCTAAGGTGGTGTTACTGTATTTGTGGCCTTATATGATTATGAAGCTAGAACTACAGATGACCTTTCATTTAAGAAAGGCGAACGGTTCCAGATAATAAATAATACGTAAGTGTTCTCATTCACAGACTTCACTGGGTTGTTGGGAATAATTAGATCCTCAGTTCTTTTGGAGAT
This sequence comes from Dicrurus megarhynchus, assembly GCA_013399195.1. Taxonomy (NCBI): domain Eukaryota; kingdom Metazoa; phylum Chordata; class Aves; order Passeriformes; family Dicruridae; genus Dicrurus; species Dicrurus megarhynchus. The sequence continues at coordinate 461,488 of VXAD01010626.1, forward strand.
CTGTATCTCCTATTTCAGTGAAGAGTAGATTGGGGTTTTTTTTGTTTTTTTAAGGCATTTAACATTCAACAAGCATGGGGTTAAAATATATAATACTGCTAAGACAACAACTTTTCGGCCTGAGATCAGGGTTTGGGTGCAGATGTAGAACTGTAGCAACTGTGACCTCTTCTTGGTAGGGTGACTCCCTTCCCCTCCCTGCCCCAGCAAGGCACAGCTACCCCCTTCAGGGCAGCAAAGTATGTACTTCTTCATCCCAAACTCTGCACGTGGAGTAGCTTTCTGGTCTGGAGAGGCAGATGAAGACTAGACAACTCAGACGTTTATTTACACATCTGCCATAAAGCATTTTGGTTTTACATTAAAAAAAAAAGCCCCAAATCTTTAAAATACGAAATTCCACTAAGAGGCATTTGTGTTGCTCACAACACGTGAGGTATGTAGGTGCAGCACAAACTGTTTTAGATGCCTTCATAATTAAAATAACACGTTACCTAAATTTACCTGCCTTTCATATGTGAGTGCATTACAGGTGCTACGGAATTATGTGTTGTTTATATGTGGAAGAGGTAACTGATGTTTCATTGCAGGGAAGGAGACTGGTGGGAAGCAAGATCCATTGCCACGGGAAAGACAGGCTACATCCCAAGCAATTATGTAGCTCCTGCAGACTCCATTCAAGCAGAAGAGTAAGACACTATATCCTGTCAATCTTACTGTCCTTCTACACTTTGTACCCTGTGGTGATACTGTTTTTTAATTCATTATATGTAACATTTAAGGGTAAAGTAGGAGAATACTACTAATGAAAGGATAGCAATGCTACTTGGATTATGTCAAATGTATAATTATTAGTAAGCATGAGGTGGACACTCAGGCAGATGTTTTATGCCTGCTTGCTACATGCAGGACTAAAGGAGAAAGGATGGGAGAATTCAAGAATGATAAAAATTGGAGGACACACCTGGTGTATCATGTAAAGCAAAAATGGATGGGTTTTAGCTAAAGAGTTCACACACCATCAGCTCTAGGTTTTCATCCTTTTTTTTGCTTGCCAAACCCTGAGTCAAGATCAGCTGTATCCTTGGTCTGACCTAACCTTACATTCTAAAAAAGCATTTGCATGCACAATTATTGCTAATCTATTAATCTGTAATAACTTTTTGGTGACAATATTTTTTGATATGCTAAGGACTGCTGTGAATTTGGAAAATTATACTGCTTTGTGTATCAGTACTTCCTACATTTATTTACTAACATCCTGGAGTGCTTCGACAATCACATGAAATGGCTGTGGAACCTGTGGGTTGGAGTACAGTTTTAGGTTATGGTTGTTCCAAGGGATTGCATTTGTTGTACTAGAAATACAAAGTTGCTTTGTGTACAGCTCTTGCTTCAATATACAGGCATGATACTGCCAATAAGCAGTTCCCTGACACATGATCTGTGCACTTCTCTGTTTGCTACTGCACGTCTAGGAAGAGTGCCTGATTTTCAAGATGTTTCCTGAATCTCAAGCAGAGAGTTTAGCATGTTGCTGCTGCTGCTGTCACTTGCTTCTTTGCTATTAAAATATGATTGCATCAAACGTGCTCTGTTATTTTACACCCTTGAGTTTAATCTAGTTTATAAATAATTAACTTTTGTTTAATTTTTGGGAAAAAAAGTCAAAGGTTTCCTTTTTTTAAACTATGCAATAAAGGCTTATGTCTTTACAACTGCAGTGGTGATAAAATGGAAATGATAGCCCTTTACTAAGAAAGTATGGCTCCTAAACACTGACAGAACAGAGTGGTGGGATTTATCATAGGTTTATGTGATGACCAGAGGTGAGAGTGAAGGGTGATGAATAAGGAAGCTTTTAAAAACTCTTTATTTTAAAGAACCAATGCTAATTTTAGGAGATATCCCCACAGCATTTGGAATACAGTTCATTTGCTTTAGAGTTTGTTAGCCCTGTGCTTCGATAATATTTGTAGATTTTGTGTTGTGACTGCAATTAGAGTTACCAGTGCAAAAGCAGTACAGAGCCCCAGGTTGCTAGGATTTTGTCTAAGTGGCTTTTTCTAAGCCTGAAGGCATTTATAGCAGAAACTGCTTGTGACAGGATCCATATTACTGGTGTGCTTTTTTAATGACACCATAATATAAACGTTTAATTGTCTCTAAAAAAGAAAGCAATTCAACCCTACTATTATTTTATAGGTAGTGAAATAAAACAGCACTTTACAATGTAGTTTGTAAATTGTTGTAGTAGTCCAGGGAAAAGGCATTTTCATGTGAAGTTAGAACTAGGATTCAAGTTTGCTTCTGTAAGATTATAGGTTACATCCAAATTGTCTCCAGTGTGTATACTCTCATACCCATTTCTAACTTTGCACATCTCCTTCAATACTCAAACTGCAAATACAACAAAATGTAAGAATAAGTTTCAAATTCCCATGTGATTGCACAGGCCATTCTGTTCATGGCCAACAAAGTGATCCATCTTTATCTGCATTTTTTTCCCCAGAAAATGTTTTACCCGCAAAGCCATTGTTTTGCAGCAGTTTCTGATAGTACTTTTCCCATCACTCATGAAGCCAAATTAGCTTGACGATAAGACAGTGAAAGACAAAAATTTACACTTGACATCACTTTGTAACTTCTGAGGCACCTAATCAAAATAAAATGTAGTTAGAAATAAATGTTATACCAAAGTCTGGGGATTCATATGAAGATGGACCTTAAAATTATCACTGGCTCAGGACAGTGCTGTGTGCAGGCTGTTTATCAGGATGAGCACGCTGTGGGAGTGTAGAAGAAAAAACTCCTTTTGTGAAAGAGCTGAAGGCAAGAAAAAAAATGCAAGTCTTTTAAAACATCTGTGTTCATTTTGGTATCAGAATGATTCAGCAATTTGGAGTGTTACTCAGAGAAGTAAATGACACCTACCTTAGGGTTGTTCCTAAATGATCAGTAGAAAAAAGTGCTCCCTCTACTGAGGTAGAAAAAGATGGGAGGCAACAGAAATTCAAACAGGAGAGTTTCCAGCTGAATCTAAGAAACCTTTTTATCCTGAGGACAGCCAGGAAGGGGTACAGGTTGCACCAGGTTGGTGGTCTGTCCTTCAAGGTTTTCAAGCCTGAAGTGGACAACATCCTGAGCTACTAGGTCTGATCTCACTGCTGACCCTGCTTGCAACAGGAGGCTGGACCAGAGAGCTTCAAGGGTCCCTTCCACCCTCAATGAACCTATCATTCAATGATATTTGTGCACATCCACTTTGCATTAAATATTGTTTTCTAACAAAGCCAGAACTTCTTAAAGAAGAGAGTTTTAGCTGCTGCAGCATTGAATGTGCAGCCAAAGTGTGTCATCTGATTCACCTTGGCCTGTAAACTTAGCCGGAGGAAGGAGTTCCTTTCAATGTTGATGTCCATTGTTAAACTAGCAGAAAACCATAGTATTTGCAGATACAGACCTCTTTACATGTATTTTGTAAATAATAGAAATGAGAGTCATGTTGAAATAGGTCATCTTAATCTTTTGATTATAAGGATGTCATTGCTTTTGTTGATCTTCTTTGGGATACTTGTAGCCCAGTAACTGTTTTGGAATATTAGTAGTCTATGCTTGAGATTTCTAAATCTTTTGCTTATATGAGTACCAAAGTGTAGGAAGCTTTTATTTACACATTTCCTTTTAAATTTTCTAGGTGGTATTTTGGTAAGATGGGCAGGAAGGATGCAGAAAGGCTACTTTTAAATCCTGGGAACCAGCGTGGTATTTTCTTAGTAAGAGAGAGTGAAACCACTAAAGGTATGTACGTGTCTGTGTATCTCTTCTCTCTGCCATTTCCTGCTCTCCCCAACACCAAGGTGGACATAGTGAACATTTTTAAGCTATCCCATGATACACATGAATGTGCACACCGTGTATGTGTACAATGACAGTTGGGGAGATACATTAAATGTGATTTTATATTTTGTTGAAGAACCAGATGTGACTTGTTTCCTAGGTGCTTATTCCCTTTCTATACGTGACTGGGATGAGGTCAGAGGTGATAATGTAAAACACTACAAAATCAGGAAACTTGATAATGGTGGATACTATATCACAACCAGAGCACAATTTGAATCTCTACAGAAGTTGGTGAAACACTACAGAGGTAAGCCCCAAGTTCCAGTGTCCCAATGTTACGCTGTGCCTACTGTGAGGAAAAAGGACTGTGTACACAGCTTATTCTTAAAATTCACAACTATAAAATTTCTTTCTGATTTCAACAAAAAATAAACGGACTAGTTCTTTTTATCAACATTTAGATGTTGCTTTTGTTACAGTCTTAGCCCTGCTTAACTGTGAAGCTGTTAACTATTTTTTCTCTTTTCCAGAACATGCTGATGGGCTGTGTCATAAGCTAACAACTGTGTGTCCCACTGTGAAACCACAAACACAGGGACTAGCAAAAGATGCCTGGGAGATTCCTAGAGAATCTTTGAGGCTGGAAGTTAAGTTGGGCCAAGGATGTTTTGGTGAAGTGTGGATGGGTAAGAGCTTAATGTGACACATTTCAGTTGTTCCTGTGAATGTTTTAATAGTATTTTAAGTAAATCAGTATCGGGATCTGAAAAGATAATATCATGAAGAAATGAAGGGCAAGAATACCAGTTATGATCATGCATGTAATGCTAAAATTAATGTTCAATATAGTTCTAGTTTATGATTATTCTGTTAGCTAAAAAAACAGAAGCAAAAAAAACAGTTTCAGCAGGAAATCTCTTCACTATTACAGTGGGGAATAAAACCTGATCTGTTTCTCTAGGAACCTGGAACGGAACCACAAAAGTAGCAATCAAGACACTAAAACCTGGTACAATGATGCCAGAAGCTTTCCTGCAAGAGGCTCAGATCATGAAGAAACTACGACACGACAAGCTTGTGCCGCTCTACGCAGTCGTTTCTGAGGAACCAATCTACATCGTCACTGAATTCATGACAAAAGGTGTGTGACAGGACAGGTAGAAATACTACACTTAAAAGGTTATTTAAGACCTTAGCAGTAAATCAAATGTTTAATTATTGCTAGGTATAAGATAACTGGAGTATAAATGTTAATTTTGATTAAATTAAAATGAACAACGCTTGACCTATTTGAAGCAGTTCTGATTTAGATCATGGGCAGAGGCATGATTTTTTTGCACATCTGTGTCACCCTTGCTAATCTTCCAAGTACAAGATTGGGGTTTTTTTTTCTCCTCATTTTTTGTGTGTACTGTCTGTCACATTTAAATGGAACAGTATAGGTGGGAATATCATTATGGGATTATGCCTGCCTGTAGACAGGTCATGCTAACAACAAAACACGTTGGGCTTTGGGTTTTTTACTGTTTCTTTCCCAGCAGTGTAATAGTAAATTTTAAAAAGGTTGAGAGTTTTTTTTTGCAGACTCCCTCCTTTATCCCCTTGTTTTCAGTCTTTCATCCTTCTTCCTTTGCTCCATATCATTTCCCCCTACCCCTGCTGCTGAAACAGAGATTTAGGCAGAATGTAGAAATAAACATCATAAGCATATTAGTGTTAAGAAGCAGCAGATTTTCAAGTCAATTATTCCATTTTTTATAAAATGCAGACTTCTCTTCAACTCATAGAGAAATTTTGTTGTCCTTATAAGATACAGAAGCAAGGGAGTGGCTAGTTGCGTTCAGTACTGCGCCACAAATGTATGGGTTTGCTTTCTTCCTGTTTGGATGGGGTTTTTAAAAACGCAAAAAGGAACAGAAAAGATAATAAGTTCTCCTGCATTATTGTTGTTCCTAAATAACACTAGACGGTCTCTTAGATCTAAACCTGCCATGCAGAATCAGTTTTCATTGTCAGATTTCAGCAAGGTAGTAAGGAAACAAAATATTTATAACTGACTGTCTAAAGAAAAGCAAAGTTTACTACCAGAATTGGTTACCTTGCAAAAGCAGAAGTAAAGAATTGTAATTTGTCTAAATTATGGATTCAAAATGCCGTTGGAAGCTGCTTATTGCTTACCTTTGACAAACTTCTCACATTTTATAAAAAAACCCATAGAACTTCTTTGTTCTAAGCCAGTAGAACAATTTATTTTTATTTATATTTCCCCTTTTACAAGGAAAAGAAGCAGGTAAAAACTACAAAGTATCCAACTTTTTTTTTTTTTTTGCAACGTGGACAGGTTACTAGAGATCAGTGTGAAATCTTTGCTCCTCTTCAGTCCTTTGATCTCATGAACCAAGGTCAGAAAAAGTCTGTGCAAACACACACAGCAAACAGCAGCAGCAGTGGGGGTCTGGCCTGCCACATTTTTACTTTCACTGTGCAAAAATACAGCAAGTCACTAAAGTCATGTTGGAGGAATCTAATTCAGAGTTACTGCTATGAATCTGCTTCAGGATATGCAATCAAGTGGTTTCTTTCCCCACCATGGCCACACTTGTCATTTTGTTGCTGTAATTTTGACTGTGACAAGGCTGATTAATTACCAATCTTCAGCAATTTCTTAGGAAAGAGGTCATGTTCCTACATCGTATGACATAATGCCACCCTGTAGGGAAAGCTGTTGTGTAGAGACAAGGCTTTACTGCACTTGTAAAGGTTGCTGTCTTAACAGAAGCACAGGTCCTTGAAACTGATTTCAGATGCTACTCATGTGATGTTCTTGGTACAATTGCATTATATAAATGAGAGAAAATAAGATATCGTCAAGAATGCAAGATAGTTTTGTTTTCCCCTGTAAGAAGGAAAAAGCAACAATTTCAGAATAATTTCTCTAATATATGATTGGGGGTGGCAGAAAAATGTAAGTAAGGCACAGAGGTTTTTTTGTTCTGTAATTATAAATTTCACAGTGGAAGAAAGTTCAGCTAGGAGGAACACTGATACCAGCAACATTGGAAAAATTCTAATGCATTGCCAAAAACAGCGGTCTGTTTTAGTACTGTTTAGTTATCTGCATTATTGAAGTGGGTTCCAAACCACTTGAATAAAGTTGCACTAACTAGTTACCAGCGCAGAGGTAACCGTGGGCTTGGTCATTGGGTCACATATTCTGGTAAATGATGGATTTTCAAATATGGATTTCATGAGATAAATGTGTCAATTATAATGTCTAGGAAAAAAAATCTCATTTGTGTTTTCAGGTCAAATTAATGTTTTGGTTTTTTCTTTTTTTCTTTTTTTTTTTTTTCCCAAAATGTGTCTTGTTTTACAGGCAGCTTGCTAGACTTCCTTAAAGAAGGGGAAGGGAAATACTTAAAACTCCCACAGCTGGTTGACATGGCTGCTCAGGTACCAAAAAAACTGTATTTTGTGCTTAGAGAAGAGATATCATCTATCAACTAAACAAAAATATCAAATGCTCTGGCTGTTGTATGCTGCTCTGTCTTGCACCTTCTGTTGTAGGTTTGTAATTAGTCAGAAAGGAAACAGTCTGGTTTGCAATTAGCAGATACTGTGTAGCCAGACACACTAATCAGTGCTGAGCTCTTGGTTGCTATGCTATACTTCTATACTTACACAATGGGAATGGAGCTAAAATAAAGGGGTGCAGCTCAGTGCTTGGGATAAATGTATATAGTCATGAAAAAATAACGTTTCATAACACTTTCTTTTTAAGATTGCAGATGGCATGGCTTACATTGAAAGAATGAACTACATCCACAGGGACCTCCGGGCAGCTAACATTCTTGTAGGAGACAATCTTGTGTGTAAAATAGCAGATTTTGGTTTAGCAAGGTTAATAGAGGACAATGAGTACACTGCAAGACAAGGTAAGGCCAATTACTTTAATTAATAAGACCAGTTGCCTTTTAATTGCTTAGAACTATTACATTTAGCAGAACATGCCTGTGTATTGTGTCTTCATGAATAAAGATCATGCATGTACTTGTGCTTTCACAGCTATGTTTAGGTGAACTCCTCGCCTAAGTGCAATCCTAGTAAACTTCTTTTGTTCAAAGTTATGTGGCAGTTTGTTTGTGTTTTCAAAAAGCATTTTTAATTATTTTGGGGGGGTAAAACATGCTACGGTTTGAAGAGAGATGAGATTCCAGAGAAGTTGCTCAGCAGGTTCACTTTTTAAAAAATATTTATTTAAGACTCTCAGGTGTCTTTAGTGGTTCCAGATATTGTAGCCAGTAGTTGCTGCCCTAGTTTGAGAAATATTAAAATATGATACCACCTTGAATTTTATCAATAAAGCAAAGTATAAAAATGTTTTTAGTGCAGTATTCTTTTCAAAATATTTTGAAGTGTAAGCAAATTATGGATTAGTAAGGGAAAACTGAGAATCTGTCTTTCCAATGTTTGTAGGAGCTAAATTTCCGATTAAATGGACTGCTCCAGAAGCAGCGTTGTATGGTCGGTTTACAATCAAGTCGGATGTGTGGTCATTTGGAATTTTACTGACAGAGCTGGTAACTAAGGGGAGAGTGCCATATCCAGGTAACAGGAAAATTTAATGGATTTTTCTTTTCTTTGTTGTATTCTGTGCCTCTGAAGTTACCTTTTGTACTTTCTGCTTTCATTCAGAGCCCACAGTTGACAAGCAGAGACAAAAACTTAGTCACACCTCACTGGTTCCTTTATTCACAAAGATACTTAGTTTTATTTTCAGATTAAATATTGCATATTTTAAAGTGTTTTAAGATAATAGCACTTCTAAATGTGACTGACAGTTTATTTCAGATTAGTGGGTATCCTTATGTTTCCTATCTGTCTGTTCCTGATATTTCTACTTTTGATATTTTCCCAGGCAACAGAGAGCATCAGTACACTGAACCTGCTAAACCAGCTTTTTGAAACTAAACATATTTCAACAGATACTTTGGCTGGGTCTGGAATTTGTAAGACAGTTCTATTAGGGATATATAAAGCCTTTTTCTTGGCCTGATTTCAAATTAAGTGGTCCTTGAGTGAAACCTAAGGCAGGGAGAAGCTATTTGTGCTTGAGTCTCCTTTCTAAAAGGACAGGTCCAAGACAGTGGGAAAGGGAGAAAGTGTACATATGGAATAAGGACCGGGTATTGAGGAATTACCAGTATACCGAAATAATTTTCAAAAAATGTATTTAATGCAAAATGTAAAAAATTCATTCACTGTAAAGTATTTTCATTAAAGGTTCTGTTCTCATAGAACCACATGCATTGCAGCTGAAGAGATTCTTGAAAAACTTTGGGAACCTGTTCTTTGCATAATGTCATTCAAAGCTAATATGTTTTCATTCATTCAAAGCTAACCTGTTCTTTGCATAATGTCATTCAAAGCTAATATGCTTTCCTTTTAGGAATGGTGAATCGAGAAGTTCTGGAACAAGTGGAACGTGGATATAGGATGCCTTGTCCACAAGGCTGCCCAGAGTCTCTCCACGAGTTAATGAAACTGTGTTGGAAGAAGGACCCTGATGAGAGACCAACATTTGAGTATATACAGTCTTTCTTGGAGGACTACTTTACTGCTACAGAACCACAGTACCAGCCTGGAGACAATTTATAAGCCAACAGTCTATATAACATGCACAAATCTGCCAAATGTAAAAGACTTGCAAAGAATTCCTGAAGTCTAAGGAATCACAGGAAAGAAAATCTTCGCTACTTTGCATGCTCTTAATGGCAAACTGGAATTTCATAATGCAGTTGCACAAAACCACTTTTAAAGTGTTATACTCTGATTTACCAATGACATGTTTTTATTTTTTCCTCTTTCCCAACTTATTTTCAGGGTCCAAAGGAAGCTTACTGAAAATACGGGGCAGAAAAAATAAGTGTTGGTGTGAACAATAGCAGAAAAACCAATGTTTCAAATCCTTTATTCTCCCAATATTTGCTAATCATTCTACTAATGAGAGAATTGTCTGGAATTAGTGATCTTGGGATAAGGCATTGTTAAAGTAGAAGAACTTTGTGGGACCAAGCAATTCTATTCCAGTTCCGTAAAACTCCCTGTGTTTAAAACTATGTGTGTGTGCCCCCACCCCCGCAAAACAAAAGATTGTACAACTGTATTTGATTTATAGTCTTGATCTTTAAGCTTCCGCTTTCATGGACTTAATTAGGGTAGGCAGGTAAAAAGAGAAATTGGAACAGTGAATGAGAAACTTGATCTAAATGGTAGACCTCAATAGTGAGATTAGAGAGCATAATGCACTGTGTTAATACTTGTATTAATATAACTGGAAAGTAGCATGAGAGATTTTTCCTTTTTTCTTTCTGCATAGCTAATTAAGAATAATGAAGGTAACTAGAAAATGAGGCAATATTTTATAAAATTGTGTTGATAAAGTATGATGATATTTGAACTTGAAGCTATGTAATACAATCACGGGAGAAAGCCTTTAATCTTTTAAGCTCCAGTGCAACAGCGAGCTTTTGTATGGGAAGACTGCCTGAACAAAGTTCACCAGGAAAGCAAGACTGAAGCTGGTAATGGCCACTTTTTAGTCCTTTTTCAGACAGGTTTGGTACTGTTGTATGTGGCTTGTAAGTGTTAACGAGGGTGGGTGCCACAAGTGCTATCTGTCACTAGTTCAGGGATTTGATTGCACTTTTGCTTTTCTTGACTATTAAGACACACTTACATGTCGTTGCTCTTCCCACTTCTGCCCTTCCTACAGAATTATTTAACTGAAAATAAACAAAAGAAAATGTGAAATTTTAAAAACTAAAGGGATAAAATATATTTAATATTGTCCAAGTGATGAAACTTGCTGGCATTCAGCCCAGCTGACACTACATCTAGATTTATTTTCTGTGGCTACTGACATATCAAGCAATAACGTCATGTCTTTAACTCAACAATTTGCATGAGGTTCTTGAATTTCTGATCAAGCTTACATACTTTAATTTTGAAACACTCTTACTTAGTTACCAGCTTGGAATTCATATTATCATTGTAAAGCTATCCAACAAATGAATTCAGAAAAGCTGGTAATACAGTTCTGGTACTAAACTTAACATTCATGCGTTTACACTACATTGAATCCAACTACCAAACAGATCTGTGTAGGAACAGTGCCATGATCTTTCATTTTCCCTCATCATTGCTCATCAACTATACATCTGTGCTTATCAAATTTTAAAAGGGCTTTCTGTAAGAAAAACAAAAACAAAACAAAAAAACACACACACAAAATAATCAAAAAACCCAAAAATATGATGAAATTTTAATTTTTCTAAATATTTTAAAATTAATAACACAATCATATGAGTTTATGTGTTAATACAGTCATAACAAAAAAATGCCAAAAATGACACTGGCATTGTATGGATTTTTAATTACTGAATGGAACAGTTCATTGTAATAACACTTGTATAGTAAAGGAATAAAACACTAACTTAATGAACGTGTTCATTGTAAATGGTTGTGTATTATAAAACTTCTCCAAAAGAGTTTGTATGTTTATGAAAATTTGTTTCACCTGAAGACCTTGATGTGGTTCTTACCCTAACAGAGTTTAAAATTCACATTCACACTTTTTATATAAATAGTAATAAGTTTAATTATGTAACTAAGTATTTTTATAAAGTATGGCATTGTTGAACTGTTTTGCAGAATTGGTTCAAAATAAATTTCACCTTGATTGCATCTGCTTATTTGAGGTGGGGGAGGGGAGAAGGTGGGAGGGGGACAAAAGCAGAGTAGCCTTCACATTGAGGGGAGAAGGACAGGAATAAAACATTCATGAGGTATTTTTTATCCTCTGTAAATTGTTTTAATGTACTTCCATGCAGGATTGTGAGTTCATTGTGCATTATTGCTGTTAAAAGGGAGATATTTTCTAGACCGGTTCACAGGTCCTTGGCAGGAATGGGTTAGAGCCATTCTGCCTGGGCTTAAAACAAACCCCCGTGGTGGACAGACAGACAGACTTGGGATTCTTGTGAGAGCAAGTCCAACTTAAACTCTCAGCTGGCAGTCACTGCCACGCTGTAAGGCAAGCACATATCCTTTCTCTTGCTTTGTGTGGGATTAGCAGCCACTGTTCACTTCTGTCCAATTTTTCAGGGAATTTTATACATTTGTTCTTGTGATAGCCAATGTTTTATCTCAACCTCATTGAATGTTACCTGTCTCAACAACCAGTATGACTCAAAGTGCAGATCCTGGCATGTATATACAGTGCCACTGTAGATCAAGGGGCTAGTACTGTTTGAGTTTCAGTAATAACTAATGCAGCACTAAAACCATTCTTCTTACAGAACCTACAAACTGCAAAGTTTACTGTATTTTTAGTATTTCCTGTAATGTAATTAATGTTTTACTATTTTTAATGAGAACAATCATGTAATTTCTGGTAATCTGTACTCCTTCCTGTTGTCCATCCGAATCTTGTGATTCCCATTCTGCATGCTAGGCCTGCAGACTGTTTGTCATGCATTGTTTCAAGCTGTAGTATTTTAAGAATATTTTCATAGTATTTTTGAGTAAACTTCCAAACATAGACGTGTACGATCCTACTATTTAGATAAAGTACATTCCTACTTTAGCATAAAGCATTATGAAAAGAACCTTACATGTTCTTATCCTTGAAACCACTGAATTGTCATTTCACCAGGCTTGTGAGTAGCTCTTACAACTGAAAAGTAGCCTTGGAAAGGTTTGGAGGGGTTTTTGTTGGGTTTGGTGGGTTATTTTGGTTGGTTGGGGTTTTTTTGTTTAAAGAAAGACTTCTAGAGTTTGCTGATGGGCTGAAACAACACAGAATGCTGTCTTACCCACAGTCATCTACAATACTGTTTATTCTAAAACACGTTATCTACAGCTGGAATAAGTATAAATGAGTATAGAGAAGTAAACTTAATGAGCCCCCCACTTCTGTTATTTATTTTCATCTATTCAATAAACTCAGTTTTTAAGTTTTCCATGGAGATGCTGTAGATGTTTGTATTTGTGCCAACTTTCCCCCAACACACGACTTCACTTAGAGCTACACAGTCACGTTGGGTTTAAACCACAGGAGCACTTAGCGTAAGCTAAGCAGTACGTTGCCAGCAGGAGACTCAAATTCTCACACCTGGCTTAAGGAATTTAGGGCTAGATTGGAACAACTGATCTGGGCACCAGAAGCAGGTCTGGGTGGATAACTGCTGAAGTCCAGAACTGTGAGTCACCCAATAACTATTGTCTTGTGCAGTCGGGACTTGGGCTCTGTGCAAATGTCTGAAAGTGCAGGTGCCTTCATAGCCACACACCTTGCTCCCACTTCAGCCTCATCCTAGTACAGACTACACTGCCTTTGACCTTCCAGGCACTGCAGTGTGGGGCTAGGAGCCCCCCCCACCTCCTTAAATACACATCTCTGACAGACACCCTTCCAAGACGGGGTGGGAAGAGTCAGGAAATGGAAATGAGGTGGTTGTATCTATTTTTGATGTAACAGCCTTGAGTGTAAAACCTGGGTTCTGATCAAGAATCCTGGCTAGCTGGGTGTCAGCTGTGAGAGACTGTTTTGGGATTGTTGAGAGTTGGAAGCAGAACCCACTGCAGAACTTCGCCCTCAGCTGCAGACTTTAACATTTCCTCAAGGACCAGATTATTTTCTCTGCGCTTTTTCCTAGTGACACAGAGAGAGTGTTAGCTGCAGAAACAGCAACAGCTTCCCTGCTTCTTTCTCCCTTAGCACAGGGGAGGAAAGGGGGGAAGAGTGGGATAGAAGGACGGAGGCAAGCAGCTGAGGTACCACACTTCGTCACTGGGCAGAGGGAAGCAGGCTGAGCATAGCAGATGTCATATGTTCTCCTCTTGGTCATATTTTGAAAAGGAGGTAGAAATGCAGGGGAACTGAAGAGCATCTGTTCCCTTGTGCACAGTGAAATGGAGCAAGGCTAATGCCAAGTGCTGTTTCTGTTCTCTGTGGTGGTTCTGGGCAGTTCACCCTGACTGGTTTCTTGCAGAGCCCCTTCATAGTAGTTGGGAAGTCCCAAGCATTGTTTTGCTCTCATTTCTAAGAATGAACCTTCATCAGCTGTTAGGAATTAAAAAAAAAAAAA
>VXAD01010626.1:475519-503210 GCA_013399195.1 Dicrurus megarhynchus
AAAAAGATACTGAGAGCCTGACTAGAGTGCTACTGGTGCCTGTATCCCAAACAGACAGCATATCAGAGTCTGGGAAGTAGCTTAGCATTTCTTTCCTAGTGAATGTGCGTGGATGCAGGATTTTGTCAGATTTCCCTCCTCTCCATGTATGGATGTGGTGTGCCTAGGAACTTCACTGAGTTCAGATATTACCCATGGGACCCAAGTTTTCCTCTGGTCCTGCTCTTTGAGCTTATTTTCCTTGATAGTTCTGCATGCAAACATGCTTTTTGTAGGTAGCACATTGATTATATTTTTTAACATTCTCTTTAAGGGCGTAGTTTTTGTCAAATTGTAACCACCACTGTTGGTGGGGGATCAAAGTATTCATAGCACTGGGTATTTTTACAGAACATTGTCTGTCTTCTCTTGGTATTTAATTTACTGTAGGCAAGCAGAAATGTGTTGGCCATCGTGTTGTTTTTGTTTTGTCCTTAAAGAAGACAGGACAGGTAAACTTAGCAGGGTCTGAGAAACAGACTGGAAATCTAAAAGGGAAACCTGAATACAAGCAGTCTTGATGAATTAGTCATGTACCAACTAGAAAGCTGACTGCTGTGAAAGCATTCCTTTCTTTAATCAAAAAGCTGCTCCCAGTAGGAGCACTTCATCCCTCTCCTTTGTGCCCTGCTGCTAGGTTATTGAGTCTCTAGCTGAGGCTGCTGATAAGTACATACTGGGAAATGGACAGATCTGTGCATTTTACGTTTAGCCCTGAAAATCCATCCCAGGCATGCTAACGATTCCCCTTTTTTTCCTGCAACTCCACAGGTGTCAGCTGCTGGGTTCACCATTCATTAATACTCACACACACGTTTTTTCACATTTGGGGCAGCCTTCCAGGGGCTAAATGGCTGTTGATTCTTCTCTTGGCTTCAGTGTTTGGAAGTGCCAAGGGTGTATTTGCTGCAGTAAGGAAGGGTAAGGAAGCATTTCTGCTCTTTCAAAACCAAAAACATGATAAAGCTCAGTTCAGCATGACTCCTATGATAAAAGTGTCACACATGAGGAGAACGTCTAATCATTTGACTGCTTCATTATGGGAACAGTGAGCACTGCTCACTGCTTCTCCAGCGAGTGTAGAAAATGCCACTCGGGGAGATAGATGTTCATGGTGTGCTGTGGAACAGTGAATGACTGTGCTAGACTGCAGCCCCTGTTCAGTCCTGCCAAGGAGGCCAAGTCAGTGATTCTGTCCTGGAGAGTTCCCAGGAAAAGGCAAGAGTGTTGGTTCACATTCCTAAGAGTGAAAGCTGGTTGCTAGATGACTTTGGTTCCTTACATCCCTCTACCCACCTTCCTCTCCTCCCAGTTCTAGCCAGGGTGTTCACAACTTTTATTAGTTATCTAAAAGCTGTTATCAGCTTTTATTTCTCCATCATGTGGCTGTGTAGTAACAGCACGAACACAAATGAGAATTCACAGGTTGGTTTTTTCTCTTTTTTAAGTGGAGTGTGCCTGGCAAATTAAGCAGCTTTATTACAGCAAGGTCAGATCTGTACTACTTTCACTGGAGCTTCGATTTTGTTCTACCCTCTTCACTTCTGGAATGATTCTCTTTCAAAGTGGCTTATGACTGCCATAAATGT
Organism: Dicrurus megarhynchus; assembly: GCA_013399195.1. NCBI lineage: Eukaryota > Metazoa > Chordata > Aves > Passeriformes > Dicruridae > Dicrurus > Dicrurus megarhynchus. The sequence continues at coordinate 477,148 of VXAD01010626.1, forward strand.
ATATTATTTCCATTGTGCTAAAAGTACAATAGAAACAATTTCCATATTTACATTTTAGTCTAGTGTTGCTTGTTAAAATGACTGCATCAAAATCTGTCCATTTCGTTTTCTTGACTTCTTTATCAAAGAACTGCCATTTGCAAGGAGAGATTTTTTTTTTCCCCATGGAACTGAAGTTCAATCAATTGCTTCAGTGAGTTAAAGGTTATAATGAGCAGATTACAAGTAGGCTAAATATAAGCTCTGGCGCCACTGTCATTAGAATGGCCCTAGCCTTTTCAGACTGCTACTAAGTGTTCTGAAAAGCAAGTATGTATGTACTTAGCAATAGATATGCCCCTAAATTCAATTGATCATTAAGGTAGGAAGGAATGACCCTTCCTGCAACCTGGGGATGACAAAGAGGGTTCAGGAGGGTAGTGGGATACACATCCACTATGACAGGCCAGCCTATCTTGTGCAAATGCTTTTGATCTATTGACAAAATAGCCTGGGCTTCATTTGTTCCAAGACAGACACTGTTATGCCAGGCAATAAACAGAAATCTACTGATAGGCAGCATCTCTCTCAGGGGTTTCCAAGGCATTTACCGTCTTGCCCAACAACCCTTATTGCCTAATACATAGCATTTCTCACGAACTCTCAAGCAAATGAGATGTGTCATTATCTGTGCCATTATCCTCTGTCAAAGGGAGAAGAGGTGTTTTGACTCATCCAGGGTCAAGTTGAAGACCGTGATCAAGAAGCAGCCAGAATCTAGCATTTGTTCAATTGAACATTTTCTTTCAGATGGGCAACTTTTAGCATCACCTACCAACCTTGAGCTTAGAGAAGAAAAGCTGCAGTGATTTCCCATTATTCCTTACAATGGACACCTGAGCTACTCAAAAAAAAAAAAAAACCCAAACCAAAAAAACCCCAAAAAACACCCTCAAAAAAACCAACCTTGTGTAAAACCTGTGGGCCCTGCACAGCAATTTGTCTGCCACACAGTCAGTGTACCAATTATGTCATGCAGACAGCATGGAGCATGGACCTCTAGCCTGAGGCTTGCCCAGGGGGCCCTGGGGTGCAGCAAGTCACCTTTCAGACAGCCCACGTGTGGGTGAGTGCTGGACCTTGGCCTCTGAGAACAGCAGTGACAGTCAGTGGGATCTGTCTTCCCAGGTCCCTGAGCTGCCACATCTCAGACACATGGCCAGGGGGCCGGAGGCTTTGTTAAGCAGTTTGGATAGGACACAGCTTCTGTGACTGTTCCACAAGTACTGCCCAGTGAGCACATCCATGAGTTCCCCTACAGCTCTCATTGCTCCCTTCTTGTACCTTGGTATAACTTCCAGACATCACTGGTTTGCAGCAGTGCCCTTTCAGCCCTAGACCAGAGAATGAGCACTTCCTTCTTTGCCCTTCCAGTCTGTTTCACTGACACTACGAATATGTCAAAACCCTCTAAGCACTCAGCTGAACACCCACAAAACCTCTGACTTGATGATATCATGCCTTTTCCTCCTTCGATCTACCTTTGCAATTGTTTCTCACAGAAACATCTCATTTGTTTGTTTGGGTTTTTTTTAAATCACTTAGCAATCTGGCAAGTACGTACTCAGTTATTTTAAGCTTCTTTAGGAATAAACCATTATCTTTAGTCAGCCTCAGACTGGAGTCTGTGTATCACCTGGTTTGTTATAAGATGCTGAAAACCCTCCCTGACCTGCCTAGATACATAAATGACCTCAGGCACTGCAGTACATGACTCATCACATCCAAGAAAAGCGGGATGGGATGTTGTTCCCACAATGCAGGTGGGAACAGCAGAGGAACTGAGACACAGGCAAGGAAAATGTCTTAGCCAGAACCACGCAAAGAAGTTCTTACAAAACTGTGTTTCAGACACCAGTTACTCATATCTCAAGCAAATACCCTAAGCAGGGGAGAACTCAGAGAATTGGAATCACTCTCTCAACTCTCAAGACTGTTTATTCCATGCTGCTGAAGAAAATGATGGTTTGGCACCAGGCTTATGCTGTGTCTGTCCTTTCTCTGACACTCTGCAGTTTGCTAAAGAAGATTGGCATGTGGCTTACCCTGGCAAAAACGTTTGCTTGGAATATATGTTGACATTGAGTAGTGGTATGTGGGACTGGAAAAAACCAATTCAGCTGCAGCCCTGAGTCTTGGGGACTTGAAACAGCTGGAGCACAACTGCCATTATCTCACTGCCAGAAACAGAATGCCTTCTGAGGAAATGACAACTTGAACGTGACTGCAAGTACCAAAACAACTCAGGGAGATGCAGCAGTGGCTTCAAAAGGATGGTATGTAAAGGTTGTCTAATTTGGAGAAATGCTGTTTTCCTCAGTGTATAATGGGACCTGATGGCCTCTGTCCCCTTAACAGTGTTTTGGACTGCCAGTCTAGGGTGGAGTGGGAGGTGATACAGAATAACTTTCATTTTGAAAGCCCTTTGTGATTATTAATTTTTATGAGGAAGGGATCAGCATCTGGAAACAGGCAAGTATAAAATGAGACATGGCCACTCAACTAAACTGACAGCAGACACCCAGGTCTGGGCGCAAAGTGAATGGTTCCATGCTGGTACTTCAAATTCACAGGCTGTCTGAAAAGGTTAATGCTCGAAGTATCAGCTGAGGAAAGGGCCCACAGTCCTTCTGTTATAGGCATTTGGATGTAATGAGGCAGTAAATTTGGCTATGCCTGGCAGTCATATGTGGTGTCAAGGCTTTCTTTATTCATGTGGTCAATAGAGACATGGGAGAAATTGTCAACAACCCTGGAGGCTTCTCCAGAGAGCTTACCAGCAACAGGCAGCTTAGCTGGGTAAGACGCATTTGAGGGTGCTGTTGTGAAAAGGACAGCAACAAACATGCAAGTTGTGAATTTTCACAAAATAATTCCATTTGCCTTCTTGGAAATTGGGAACACATGTGGTTCTCAGGCAAGCCAGTGTGAATTCCAGGGGGGTATTTGATGCAAGTTGCACATTTCTGCATCTTCTCTTTTTTGTAATTTTTAACCAATATGAATCATTCTTCTTTTTTTTTTCCCCACTATTAGTGACTTTCCCCTTGCTGTGTTATCAACAGTGCTGTCTTTTAAACCGTGGTGAACAAAATATCATTTAACAGAAACTGAGACATGGGTGAGTATCAAACCACTGTGGATGACACTGAGGGGTCTACAATTTTTGTTCAACAGGTTGGACCAGAGAAGGACACTGTGCACTTGGCTATAGCTGCTGTCCTGAAAGCTCTGTGGGCCAGAAGGAAAGGTGACACACATGGGACCTCAGTGTAAGAATGTTCATTAATTCAGAGAGATTTCCTGCTCCTGGTTGCTCTTATTTGCATGTGGTCTTGATTTTGAAGTAATCTATACATACGATTGGCTTTAAAATATCAAGTAAAGTATAGGCATCGCTGAGTTCTTGGAGACTCTGCCCATGCTTAATTTTTGCAGGATGGAAAACTGTAGCCACTGCACAGCACTTAGTGGTGGAATTGGTCAGAACATTACAGAGTAAATTTGTGGAACTCTGGCATTTCTGAAAGAAAGTATTTTTGCCTAGTCCTGTTGCTTTGTATACACTTCTCTCAATTTCATCTTTCTTACTTGCATATTTTAGTCTGAGATTTTCACCTTTTAGCTGCTTCCCTACTGAATATGCTGTTAATCTGGGAGCCAAATCTTGCATACTTAGCGTGTTACTATTTATTAAAAATAGCCTTTTTAGGCAGTGATGTGAGGAGCCATAAAGATGGCCTGGTTAGAAAGGAAAATTAGTGAACAAAAGATATTGTCCACTCAAAAAAACTGACAGAGAAAGGGCTGCCAGCCTGCAACTGCGAGCCTGGGGACCAGCCCTGTGAACTAGTGTAAAACGTCCTTGGAAAGGGCAGTTGGCCTCTTTGAAGTGCAGCCGAGGTACCTAGAAACCAGAGACATCCACAGACTCCACTGATAAGCACCAAACAAGGAGACTGTAACAGCAATTTGTCATGTGAAGGTGGAAAACAGTCTGAAGAAATAAAATATCTCTGAAGGAACAGAAAACAGCATTCCCAATTGGCTGTGAAAAATAGAAATTAAGCAGGATCTATTGGCTGCTCAATGCCCCACTCCCTCTTATGACTATGTGATATAAAAAACGCTTAATGTTTATCCAAAAATGATCCTGAGAACTTCTTGAATCCCATACAACCTTTCTATGAGCATTTGGGCTTTCCCCAGGGACACATGGCTAAAAAAAAGAGTCTGTGATATGGATCATTTTGGAAATGGGACTCTAACAGCCCTCTCACTGTCTTGGTCTGTCCTCCTTTATTTCAGGAAGGGTTGGTCCCCCAGGTTTTTCCTGCCTTTTGAGATGGTTTGGTTGCTTTTGAAATCTGTCTAATTCGCTTCATGTCAATAGCATAGATATTAATATAAGTAATCATAAAAATATCTGCTGTTATGTTATTGATAAATTTGCTTCATCCATGATAAACAGTAGTTATGTAAAATAATATATAATTATTGGCTGCTCCTGTTGTTGGCTGTACCACAGTACTGATTGATGTTATTATTGATTGATAACATGCTGTTGTTTGATAATATATATTATTGATGGCAGATAGTAATTTGTAATAACTTGATATATATTTATTCATATTCATTTTATTAACCATAGATATGTTTTCTAGTGGAAATTTTTGTCATATTGGTGGTAATCTGTACTAAAGAAGAGAAATTTAGAGGTCAAAGCTTTCACATCCTTGTGTGTTACAGACTCCCACAAATCCACAGTCATTATCTCTCCACACCTTTTTCAATAATCACTCTACCAATACTGCTTCCATAATGAAAGCAGGTTAAAAATAATGCTTCATCTTTAATGATTTTCAATAGAAAGTGTCAAATGTTCTTGTTCGATGTTGTTAACCACTTTGCTTTCATGTCAGGAATTAATTTTGCGTGCCAAATGTAAATGTTACTTTCACTTTGTGACATTTCATCATAAAGAAAAAAGCATCTGTGTGTTATGGCATGACTGTGATCCCAGTTATTTGATTTGTTTTGTTTTCTACTTTATGTGAAAGTTACAGGTCGACATGGTCAGAAAGTCTAAAGGCAACTGGGCCCTATTAGAAGAGTGCATGTTTTAGCTGGTGTCCAAATTAAAATGGTCTTACAGCTCATTTCAGACAGAACCCGTGTCCCTGGTGGGGAGTGCTGCTTTCTGCCCAGAGAAGTCCTTCCCTCCCAACATAGCCTCTTCACGTGTCTGCTCTCAAGCAGAGATGCAAACTATCCCCTCTCCTGGGGAAGCTGTACAGCTTGTCTTGCCCATTCTCACGTCACAGCTGGCAGTGGGGACTGATGGCTACAGCTATAGGAAGCTGTGTACTTAAAGACCATGCTTTAATCTGTAGGTCTTTGTTTAGGAGTTGCACAAGAAGCTGCTTTTCTTTAAGTTTGGATAATTGGGAGTTTGTTTTAGTTTTTTTAATGGTTGGAGGCTTTTTCACAAAAAAACTCCTTACTGAAAACTAAAAATCTGGTGATTGAATTGCCTGTGCTACCATTGTCTGCTAGTAAATACTTGGGCTTCATGTGTTGATCTGTTTGCTGGAGTGATCAGTCATTTTGGGGGAATTCCTTTCAGTATTAAGATCCAAAAGATCCTGTTCTAAAATAACTTGCTATTTCCTTTTCTGAGAGCAGGAGGTATGAGAATAGGGTTGCTTCTCTGTTTTAATTTGACAACTGAAATAGTGTGACTTGGCTTTCCTGTTTAATCTTTTACTCCTGCTTGGATAGAGTTTAAAATGAAGCTGAAAAGGGCTTATTATCAACTACTCACAGCCATGAAATTAGGCAAACATGCATTTGGCAGTGCAACACAAGCTGATGAGGGAGGGGGCTGTGAAGGTTTAGAATATCTGCTGTTTCAACTCCCTGCTTGCTTCAGAAAAATAGGGAAAAGATTGACAGCCATTCCTCAACTGACTAACATTACTTAATCTTTTTTTCATCATACTGTTTTATCATGCTATGGGGTTTTTTATTTTATATGTCATGCTAGAAGCAGGCTGCCAAGCATTTGCTATTCTGCATGGAATACAGATATATTACTGGTGTGCTAGCAGAAGGGGAAGTTTATGGTAAGTCATCTTTCCTTCAAAGCTGGAGTTTTGGTACCCTCCTTTTTCACTAATGCTGGACTTGTCTCATCAGTTTTGATGGGAGTAACTCTGTCAGGAACACAGCACCAGCCTGTGAGACTGACAGGCTGGAGGAACTGTAATGATGAACTCTGGAGTGTGAGGAGTATTTGATCCAGTTCAGTCTAATTTGATATTCATTCTTGTGCCCCCACAGAAATACTCCAAAATGGACTGCTTGGGAAAAAAGAAAGGTGTGATCTTAAATACATCTGTACCTGATGAAAACAGTTACTTTGAATGTCTTAGAGAGTGGGAAGGGGACTGTGTGAGATGAATCCTGCTGTTTGCTGGCATCTTTTTCTGTGTCCCAGGAGTGCAATGTCAAACCTCGGGTTTGTGCCACATTGGTGACGTTTTGCTATGTAGCTCTTTGCATTGGGTTAGTAAGGAGCTTGTGCTGCTCTCTGCTTTTGCCAAGGGTTTATCTGCTTTGCAGCTGTCTTGCAATGAAATAGCTAGGGAGAAGAGGGAAGGGCTTATTTGGCAAAATTGGTCTATTTGATTAAAATGATGGGTTTGTGGGAAAATAAAGAAGTAAAAACACCTCCAATCCTTCAGTTTTCCCAAAGAACACTCTTTGATGCATTATTTAAAAAAATAATATGCTGTTGACTAAAACACAGACTGACTTGTAATTATTCTTATCTGCTTCAGAACAGAAAATGGTTAAGGATGGATATCTGGCTTATTCAGGATCCTCTTCCTGGCTGGTCTTCTCAGAACACCGGTTAAAACAGGTTTGAATGTTCAATTTTATAGCAGTAAGATTTTAAATAGTATGTGAAGTGGGAAACGCTAACAGATGATGATAAATTCTCACTGCTTGCTCCTAAGCACTTGGAAGTTTTGCTGGTCTGACTGAAAATGTCTCATTGCAGGTCCGTTTGGGGAGGTAAAAAAGTGGGCCTAATACCATTTCAGTGATTTTCCCGGTAAGGCAGAATGTTTGTGAATGAGGATATACCCAAGGAACTAACATAGAAATGGAAGTTTCTTTGCTGGGATATCGTGTGTAACAGTGAGTTTTCATGGGTAGAGCTGTTGCTGGTTTAAGCAAGGGGCTTATGCACATGGGGATTCTCAGGGGAGTGCTATGAATTAACCAAAAGTATGATCATTGTTAATGAAAATACATAAAATATGTGCTTGGATAGCTGAGAAGCACAGTACCCTTAACCTGTGGTAATTTCATGGATGAGAAATGGGGATGTCTTCTTCAGAGTCAACATGAACCTCAAAATGTGATAAATGATGGTTTATTCTAGAAGTTCTGGTTGCCATCACTTGAAGGATACTCTGGAACTGGCAGTAGCAGAGGGCCCCTGGATTCCTTTATAAACAGCATCCCAATTGCCAGAGAGAGCTGCATGTGCCTGACTTTCTGTCTCAGTTTATTGGTGTCAGATCAAGTTAATACAGCTGGTATTTTTCTTTCAGAAAATATACACCTTGGTATACCTAGAAACAATGCTGCCAAGTTATGGGATGTTCACACCTGGATTAGAAAAATTTATTATTTGTTACAGTTAGCTGGGTTGAGGAGTTTGGTTCAGCTGTATGTTACTGATATATATGATCTCATTTTCTGATGGTTTCTTCTAGCGACTTGTGAGGAAGAAATAAAAAGCTTATTCTAATTATGTGTAAATGAATATTATTCTAGGTGCAGTGTGGTGGAGTTATTTGGAGATGTATAATTAATTGATGCAGCTTAGCTTTCAGTTGCACACATAGGCCTTGAGAGAAGGCTGGATAATGTATTGCAAACGCCTGTATTGAGTGTTACTCTTCTGAGTTTTATGCTTTATGCTTAGGCCTGGTCTAACTTGTGCAGGTCTGTGGTATGGGCAGTGATGACTCTGCTTCTGTATCTCTCCCAGACACTCCCCCCTTCCACTACTGCATAATGCTGCATTGCAGGAAAACAGGAGTGGTGTGGGAAAGCCGAGGGCTGATCCCAAGTGAAGATAGACGTGATTTCCGCTGATTTATGAAACGCCATCGCTGTTTTATTTTCAGAGTAGGATGAAGCTTACTCACAAGGGAGGAGAAGTAGCAAGAAAGTTCTTTCTGTAAGTCAGTGATGCTAAAATTGTAAAATCTAGTTTATGGATTCCAGTTTATGGCCCCATTAATCATTCAGAAGTGATCAATTTCATGTTCCAAGTATGCATATATGTTCAAAGTAAAAGTGGGTGCTTATCTCAGGATGATATTTGCAGATTGAGATCTATACAAGAAGTGATTGGCCCAGACAAAATAACTGTGAATATCACTTTTTGCTACTATACTATGTTATTTTCTATTTAAAGCCATTAGATGAAATATCTCTTATATGCATTTATTGAACAAATATTGTTTTCTTCCTTCTTCAAACCCTGAATAAAGTCAACAAATGTTGATATTTTTCAATGAAGAGCAGTATTAGATATGACTGAAGTAGATGTATTACTAAGAATTTTATCCTGTATTTCTGTGCCAGAAATTCGAGTCTGCAGGGGAACCCCACTACCAGGATTTTCTTCTAGAAGATTTAAAGTGGCTTTTATTTCCAGGGAGGCTTCCAGAGGAAAGCCTGTTAATAATTTTTAACATATATTTGGCCAAAAATAAGCTGGAAAATAAGTTATTCAAACTAAAATATTTGAATGAAAATTAAGAAGTAGATGGAAGTCAGTCATTTTTGTTTTGAAATGCTACTCTGTCGACTGCTGTGGGTCAGATTCTTTGCCCCACATGTTCACTGACACACCACAGCTGCTGACCTGCTCTGGGTGCTGCAGTGCAGCACAAAGCTTTCATGGGATGCCATAAATCAAGAACCAGAAACTCTGTGAATACAGGAAGGCAAGGACCTGAAGAGCCTGCAGAGGAATTATGATGTAATTTTCAGATGATTCATTTTTTATAGACAGAAAAATTCTCCCTTGTGTGGGAGAGAAATGCTGCTTCAAAAACTCATCTTATTTAAACTACTGCACTTTTTTTTTGTCAAGAAGCTTTTCTGCTGAAAAATTCAGGCAGCCATGTCCATGTTTTAGGGTGCTGTACTTAAGTATTTCCTGCCAAGATATACTCATTCCCACAGAAGGCTCTGCTCTACTTCCTACAGGTCCTGATCTGCTTGGTTTGAGCCTAGTCTGGATATTGACATAGTCATTGCAACTCTGCATAAGCATAGCCAAAAGTGCAATACAGACAGAACAGCAATTCCAACTTTTCATTTGCTTTCTATTTCCTGAATTTCTATCACCTCATAAAAATTTTGCACTTTGACAGGAAAAATAACTCTGTAGAAACCTTCACTGTATTTGATTCTTATTTTCCTTATCCCAGATGCTGAATGCAAAGCAAAAACGGGAAATAAAGGAAGCAATAGAGTGGGCCACTAAACCAGCTGAGTTTAAATCCTCATGGATTAAGGAGCCAACTTTTCCAGATGAGGATATGCATATCCAGATGGGACATGCAACTGTTTCAGAGCTTGGAGGTTTAATATTTTATTTCACTAATACTACAGTGACTCCAGTCAGTACTGATGTAATGTTGGTACCATTCCTTCTCATGTTCAGAGTTCAGTTTGAACTAGTGATTCAGAATACTATTACATGTATTTGCTACAGGATCTTGACACATATTCTGCACCTGTATTCCCTTAAGAAACTAAATAAACAGTTTCTTTCTGAAAAAAAAAAGGTTAAAGGACTGCAATGCTTGCATAAGGAAGGCAGCCAACATTTAGTAGGAAATGGGAATGGACTTTTTTTTTTTTTAAATGTGTGGTTTCTGGTGAAATTGGAAATTTGGTTCGGAATTTGTGCTCCCAACATGTTACACTTAGCAGCACTGTTAAAGCCCCAGATGTACTGTGTGTGCACTTCTTTACTTCTCTGCACACCCTGTTACATAATTCTTTACATTGCTTGTGGACAAGAGACAACAGTAAAAAAAAATAAATTAAAATTTTTATAATATGTGTTACATTTTCTATAAAATACATAGAAAACAGTGTGCTGTTATTCCATCCTTTGTGCTACTAACTCCACTGGGAATTCAAAAAAGCAGAAGCAAGTCTTGAATGTTTGTTGTTTCCTTGCAGGCCTTAACAGTGCTAGAAACTGGTGCAGCAACCAGAGAACATGTGAGTATATGTATAAGTGCTTTGGGCTTTTTTCTAATTACTGTTTGTTTAATGAATCTACTGCATAACCTTTGGAGCAGGTGCCAAAACTCCTTTGCATGAAGTTAAACACTAAAGCTGAAAATCACTTGGTCTCTATTTCAGCTTTTCCCTACCAAGGTTGCCTCTCTTCACCTTATCTCCCTGGTTCATTCTTCCCACATGAAATTTCTGTGAACAACCTGGAAATATCTGATTTTTTTTTTCACTATTATTATGAAAGTAATTGGTAAAATTTCATATTCCTGCATCTGTGAGAAATATGAAAGAATGCACCCTGTGATTGTGATTGCCCATATGACGGGTAGAGAGGCAAGGTACAAAGATTAAGTCCATGCTGCTCCGTGGAGCACACGGCAGGTCCTTGAGACAGCTTGGATAACATCTGTGCGGAACAGTGCAGGCTGGACAACATGGTCTGTAGAGCACTGAAGGCCTGATGAAGCTGAAAACCCCTGTTGCCCAAGGATAATTATCCAGCTCCCATGTTCATTTTGCTCTGTGGGTTTGGTGCTGCAGCCAGTGTTTTGCTCAGCACAGCAGTGCATGTGTAGACATGACCCTACAGTAGCCATATGAAGGAGTGGGGTTTAGAGGGGAGAGGTTCCAGGCTCCTCTAATTGTACCAGCTCTATTTGTGCTGCCCTAACTCAGCTGTAAATACAAAAATTCAAGGAAATCATGCTGTTAGCCTGCTCCTAGTTGTCCTCTCGGTGGCACCAGTGGCACTGCCAGGGGTGCAGGAGGGCCGGCAGCATGGCTGGCAGGGCAGGTCTGAGGGAACAGCCAGAACTGAGAAGGTTACCAGATGAGGTTTATGGTGCCGAGATGGCACTGAGGGCAAGCTCTGTCCCGGTGACAGGGACCAGGGTGAGACAGAGCCCAGGGACTGCCAGCCTGCCCATGGTGATGAAGTCAGGCCCAGGTCAAGCAGGGCTCAGCCTGTGGTTCAGGGTCTGGATCAGTGAGGTCCATGGCTCTGCACGGGTGCAATCACACCTGGGGTAGCTCAGGCAGGGACTGGGGCTGTGTTCTGAGCTGAGATGGGTCCAAGGGCAGGGTTGATGGGGAAGGGCTTCCAGTAAGGCTGGGCAGGGCCAGTAGAAGGAAGGGGGGTGTTTGGAGTGATGGAATTTGTCTTCCCAAGTAGGAATTACTTGGGGAAGATGGAGGTGTAATGGGGCCCTGCTCTCCTGGAGATGTCTGAACACCTGCCTGCCCATGGGAAGCAGTGAATTCATTCCTTGCTTTGCCTTGTTTGTGTACGTAGTTTTTGCTTTCCCCATTAAACTGTCAGTATCTTAAACTGTGAATTTTCCAGCATTTTCCCTTCCAGTTCCATCCTTGATCCTGCTGGCTGGGGTTAAACCACGACAGAGGGTCAGAGCCCAGCGTCAGGCCAGGCCTGTAGGAGAAGGTCTCGTGCAGCTGCAGGCCTGGCTCCGCACTGCTGGCTTAGGGCTCGAGGCAGCCTGTGATCCCTGGCAGGCAGGACGCCACGGGGCCAGCTGCTCCCAGGATTGGGAGCTGTCGGGGAGCCCCACGGGGGCTGCAGGGCAGAGTCCTCCCAGCCAGGCGTGTCCCACCTCCATTCAGGAGCAGGGGTGACAGGGGCAGGGAGGTGGCCCCAGCCTCAAGCGCTGGGCACCTCCCTGGGGACGGGGATGAGCAGAGGCCAGGCAGTGAGGAGAACCACGGTCAGACATGGCCCAGGGTGTGTCCAGCCAAGATGGGATGTTGTTCCACGGCCAGACGTGTCCACAGCTGTAGCACAGCTGGAGGCAGGTACACCTGCCGTGCCACCCAGGCAGAAACTAAGGCCCGTGGGCAGAGGGTGTGAGCCCCAGGTGAGACTGGTCATGGTGAGGTCTGTCAGTGCACTCAGTGCCCTGTCTGGCCTTAGGAGGAATTTGTCTGGTATATTTGCAGCTATTTCAAAAGGTTGAAACTTGTCCTTCCCCCCAGGGAAACTCACTGCTAGCATTAGTAGTAAGTCACTGCCATCAGCTATATTTAAATACTTTTTCCATAAAATATTTGTGATGAGTCCAAAGACCAGAACTAATTCCCAGATATATCATAAACAGTGAGGTGTCAGCAGACAGGCTGGTACTTTTTCGAATACCAGTCTCCAGATTAAAGTAAATTGGTTTTTATTGCACCCATCTTTTTGCCAAGTATTGACACCAAATCTACAGAGCCAAACAATGTGAATTAACAAATTCTCGGTTCTCTGCAGCAACTGGAAACAGCAGTGATGACATTAGCATAATTTCTCTGCTGACAGTTTCTCATGCCAAGCCCTGCTATAAACATATCTAATTATACTTCTCACTCTCAGCTGTTGTCTACCAGTAGATAGGACACTTTACTTGCAGAGGGAGGTGTTTTATAATGAATGTCTAGTAGGATGGGTTGGAATTACCTATTAGTATAGCCTTGCTTTACAAATTAAAGGCCAGTCCTGAATTCTGGCTATACTTGATGTTTTATATAACCTTTCTCTTCTTTTCACCATAGCATCTGAGAACCACATAAGCATTTAATGTATTTATCCACTGAAATCCCATGTGAATAAGGGGAATACAATTATCTGTACTAGAAACATGAGAAATTAATATGAGGCCTGATCTGACTGAACAACTTAGTCAAGCTCAATACAGGAAATCTGTAGCACAGATAGAAATTGAATCCCGACTCTTATCCACATGTATCTCAGCTACAAGGCCATCTCTCATCTGGACTGGTCTCCAGGAGGAAGAAGTATTTCCTACAGCAGAATCATTGCTATTTTCACTTTAGCTGCCTCAAAATGGGAAAAGCTGCTCATTCACATAGGCAAGCACATCCCAAAGCTCTGCAACCCCAAGCATGCTGAATCCTGTCCCCAGAGTGCCCCAAGCCCCTGCCTGTGGACACGGTTAGGTGACCAGAGAGGTGTGAGTTGGCTCCCAAAGAAGCCTAAATGCTAAAAAGATTTTGAGGCAGTGTGTGAGGCAATTATCTGGCAGAGCTGCCCAATCAGTTTGTGTGAGCATTACAAAATAGTCTCATTACAAACTCGGCGTGCCTTTGTGCACGTTAAGCCCACGTCCTTGGCCTAGAATGGAGCAGCCATTTTCACTTGGCATTTTCACTTCACTTTCACTTACGAGATTCAACATCCAGTGAAGTGGCAGTTATTTCCAAACTCAGTCCAGTACAACTATGCCCTTTGGCACACATTGATTTTTATTCAGTGTACCTCAGTTCATTGTGTCAGGTGTCATGTTCTTGACATTACAAGTATAAGCTGATTTTTAATACCGACAATACCCTTGAAGTTCATCCAAATTCTCATGTGATCTCTCATTTAAATTCAAATAATTTGGATTTATAGAGACACACACAGGAGGCACGCTGTACAAATACTTTTGTATGAGTTGCCAGCAGCTCTTATAATATGTTAATTTGGGAGTCTCCGGGTCTGAACTTTCCATTTTTTCCCTTGCACCGACACAACAGAGTGATATTTGAACATCTTCTACAAGCCAAGGCCTTGAGTTATCTCCAAATTGACAGCTGCAGGCTGGGAAGTGTGAATGAAAGCTTGTCTGTGCTGCTGATGGCCAAAAAGTTCCAGAGAAAGGCTCTGCAAAATTCAGCAGCGATGAAAAAATCTTTCTCTCCCCATCCCTCAAGGCAGTCTGATTAGTTTCTTCAGCTGTCATGGTTGTGATTTCTGAGCTTAAGATTGCATGCACTGCTGTAATTTTCATTGTTTCATGTCATGCACCAAAAGGCTTTGGATGTCTTGGTGTGGCACTGTCATCTCTAGGATGGATTTGGGGGCCTCTGTCAATTAGTCCAGCACTTGATAATGTTTGATCATATCCAAGTATCTGAAACACATGAAAACAGGTTAGTTATATTAAAAAATTCCAGTAAGGACTGACTATGGTGATTGCTCTTTTATTTCTTAACATACATGTTGCTACATGGTGGTCCCAGCATACACTTTGTGTCGCTACCCCACAAGCCCACCTTCCTGTGGGCTGCAAAGGGAAGTTAGAAGGGTGGGTTAGACTTCAAGCAGGTGAAGGTGAACCGTTTGTGGTTTTAATAGAGGCACTTGAAACCTGGGCTGCATTCCATATTCAGACACTTCACAGGTGCCAGTCACTATGGTGACAAGCTCACCAAGTCAGGCTCATTAGAAGACTTGATTTTGATGGCTGATAAGATAGATATTTGTCTCAAAAATTCAGCAGTTCTTTCTTTTCTGATCCTTCACCTACCTTAATCAGGTAACTAATATTCTTTGTGGTATTGCAGTAAGGCCAATTTTGCAACATACCATAACACGTCAGAAACAGTATGGGTTACAAAAGCTCGTCTAAGAAGGTGAAATGTAGACGTTGATATTTGAACAAAGTGGTAAGAAATTTCATTGCTATCTCCAAGTTGTTGAATGGCCCTTGGAAAGTGGAGAAATGATACAAGGATGCATTTCTCAAAAGTATCTAGCAACGTCCCATGTTTTGTCTAAAATACTGCTCTGAATATGGCCTGCAGTGATAGTACTCATCTTTGCAGCATGAACAGTGATCATATTTTGTAAATCAAAATTCCTTGAGTACCTCCTGTTTGTATATTAAAATTCTTCAAATATTCATATTTTTGCACAAAAGCTCCTAGAAGTCTCATACTTATGAATTTTAAAATGTATTTTTGCTTTTACTCACATTAAAGGGTGCTGTGTAAAGGCTTTTTACATCTTTCTGATCTGTTGAGCACCATAAACGTTCTTGGTCTTCAAGGTACAAGTATCACTTCAACTGCTATTCGTAGTAAATTGTGCTGACAAAGGGAAACAGTGAAGTTGTAATTAATTCCTATACTAAAAACTAGGAATACTCTTCCAGAGCTATTCTATATACTCTTCCACAGCTATAGAGACTGGTCTGCTTATGCATGCTATGTATGTCCATACACCTAACTCCTCAGTAATTTAGGAAGAAAAGTAAATTATTCCCATTCTGAATTCTTCTGTTGGCTAGGTATTCCTGTCCTGGATAACCACTGAGACTGCTAATTCCCACTAGACAGGCCCTGAGGCCAACTTTATTTCACATCCTCTCTGGCTACACTTGCTAAAATGTCCTGCAGAATCCACCTTATCTGCAGTGTTACATAAAGTGGTTTCCAGCAAAGGGAACTTAACTTGCTAAGTGTAGGCAGACCTGTTAAATGAATTTGCAGCTTAATCTATTTCCATGTACTTTCAGAGGACTGTAGGAACACTCAAGAACCTTTAACTCATAAAAGTATGCACATGGTAAGAAGTGGCTGACAGCCTACAGCTGGGACATCCCATTCATGAAAAGAGAACACCTGGACTATCTGTACTAGGTGATTTTAGAATGTAAGACTAGTAGAGTTGAGATGAAGTTTATTAGGAGGAGCACGTGCCACAGCTCTTAAGTGTGGTAACAAGAATGCTGCTACTACCTGTGAGTTCAGTAATTTGAGAGAAAACCCAGGAGTGTTCAACTACAGGCTGGCTACTGAATGTCCATTTAATGCAGCCTCAGAAAAGGATGAGGTTTGACCATTCCAAGCTTCTCACAGGATCTAAGCTGAAATAGCACATAGTCTGATCATCTCTCTTTGAGAATGATGGACTACAGTGTATATTAAGAACCTTTCTAATAAGCAGTGGTCTCTTTACATTTGTTGTGCTTACAACAGGCAGAGATTTTTTTTTTTTTTTGTGCAATCTTGTTGTGTTGGGCTAAATGTCAGGAAAAGAGAACAACTTTTCGTGCTGCAAAAAAATTAGTCTGAACATCAGTGATCAGGATAAGGAAAATCAGTATAATGACATATGCAAATAATTTTTATACAAAGTATGCTTTTCAAAGTTATGATTAGTTTGGTTTAAGAAAGATTCAATGGTCCTCTTATGCAGGACCCTGAATAAAAGCACACTGATTATTAAATTCTTAGAATTATCTGAAATTGTACACTTTTCCAATATTTACCAGTTCATTGACTTTAAAATTTAATTTTAAAAAATACTATGCATTTTTCCATATGTTCTAGTATGTATTGAGTATCCTATATATGAATATTAACCACAGATCCACTCACAATTAAATTCCTGAAGAGGAATTTTGTAAGTTACTGCAGAAGTTACAAGGATAAGGAGAGTTGAAAGCTGAATTCTGCTAAAATTTAATTAAGGAACTCCATTCCTACAAATATTATGATCTCTAGGTTTTACTGCTCCAGGCTGCAAAATTAGTCCATATGTTTGTGGGATCTGGTTTTAAATGGTGACAGACAGCTGATTACTAATATTATCTGGTAACCTCTGTTTAACTACAGCTCTGTTTAATTTATATCAAATTAGTCATTCATGTAGGGGAATAAAAAAAATTGCTGCTACAGAGACATTGTACAGAGATTGCATTTCCAGCAAAGTTCCATTAAAATCTCTTGCCTTCCTGATGGTTCATCTGTGAAGACTACAGGAAGTTTGTTTTTCCTTGCCAGATGTTACTGATGTCTTTTCCTGGTCTTAAAATCAAGAGTCAAACACGGTTAGAAAGGAAAAAGGGATTTTACCTTGCTATTTATTTTAAGGATCCTTAGGTGCACTACGTCCAGGTCGGATGCACCTCCATGCACACCACAATGCACACCCCACAGAAGATCTGGTATATCATTATAGGTCTTACTAATTAGCATATCTATCAAAGATTCCCCAATGAGAGGCTAGAATGAGCCCCCCCCCCCTCAAGGAACCTTCCCCTGGACGGTTCTATCTTAGTTTACAAAATGTGTTCTGGAGAGGACCTTGGTGTCTGGGGGCACACTGATCCCCTAACTACGAAGCTTCTAAAATATTTAGTCTCCTAGCTTAACAAACAAGTCCAAGAATGTAGGCAAAAATACTAAAGAATACAGAAGTTATAAAAAGGTATAAAAGGGGTATAAAAGAAAAGGCAAAAAATCATCATGGCATCATTACCCTCCAAGACACTTTGCTTTCCAACCCTTTTTTACTACTAACTATAAAAAACCACACCAAAATTAAATATGCATCATCTCTTCCAGGAGATTTTTTAAAAAAAGCTTTATTAAACATACACTCTTTGGAATATATTTAACGATTTCTCCCACCTTGAAGGAATCCTCTATCGCACATACAAGTTCTTATTTTCAGTACCCAATCAAGCACGTAAGCACGTGCTACTCACACATAGTAACTGAATGGTGACAGAAATGGCCACTGGTAACTGAAAGAACGTGTAGAAAAGGAGCTCTCTAACAACTTAAAACTGGGTTAACATCTGCATTGCATATCAGGAATAACCATCTGTCCTGTACAGCTGCAGGGTAGCACCGATGGCAGTTCTGGTCTGCGAGTATCTATTTCTTTCTAACAATAAAGCAGATATCTTTTGAAGTATATAAAAGCCCCACCACTTTAGAGCAACTATCTTACATTTCCACGTTAGTATTTAATGCTGGTTTATAGCATTAGACAGCCATCTCCATTTTAATAGGTGGATGAGGATTATAATCTTCAATCTGAAAGTCTTCTGCCTTAAAGTCGCTGATGCCTTTAATCTCACGAAGAATTCTGAGTTTGGGGAAAGGTCTTGGCTCCCTCTGAAGCTGAAATAAAAGCATATACTGTATAAAGATAATACTTTAAAGCTGAGACTTTGTGTTCTCAATCTCAAATCAGATTACACCATGTAGGCTTTCCCTCCCCACCAAGAAGATTTATACTAAGAAAAAAATATTAAAGAAAATTCCAGTATAGTTAGGCAGAATCTACCTTAGTATTTTCAGAGGGAGCAGTAGCATAATTTTCAAGTGAATTGCCTGATCATCCAAATGCATTGCAACCACTTTCAGTTGGCAAAGCAATCCTGGTGGTTATGGATTATATTTCTTCCAGAGGAAACTAAGAAAATCTGACCCAAAAATGCATTTTTCTCATAGGATGCTTTCGGTCTGAATCAGTAACTAGTTCTCTGGATGGTTTTAAACCATACTAGTAGTGAAGACATTCAGTCTGATCAAATCAAATTCTGATTTTATCCTACTGCAACAAATTACTTCCTGAAGAAAATGTAGCCTTTCTCAGCCAGATAGTATTACTGATTAACTCTGTGAATTTTAAGTTATCCTTTTCTGATACATTACAAAGACATTTTATTTTGTGTTACTGGGATTAGGTGGAATTATTCAAAGTCAAAAGTGGATCTGGACCTCTAACATGGTTCTAGAGCAGTACAATGATGAACATTTCAATCATGCTTATATAGTATTTCTGTTTGCAACCTAAAATGAGCAGATGTTAAGGTACTGCAATTATTAGGGTAGAAACGAAAAGCCACACAAATTAACATCTGCAAAAGGATAATTAAAATATCAAGATAATTTTGCATTGAGTAAGCATTGTGAAAGATAAAAGGATAAAAGAATAAGGAATAAGTACTTACTTGGACTTTTAGAGGTTCCACATGGTTCAGATATATGTGAGCATCCCCTAAGGTGTGTATGAACTCTCCAGGCTGAAAAGAATAAAGAATACATGTGGTTTTCAGTCAGGTTCCAAGAAAACAGAACATTACAGTGCTTACAGTATTGATTCTCAGCACCTGGCTAGTGTGGAATTGCAGCTTCTGTACCGGGCTGTATCCTTGAAAGCTTTGAAGGGCACAAGCTTCTCTGACTAATGCATACTTAAAGGAAAATATAATGAAATTTCCACCACCTTACCAAAAAATTTATCTTTGAAATCCTGCTATGACTGTAGCTTTGGTAAATGAATGGGGCAATGCTGCTCTGCTCACTGAGACACAAACAGGTGCAGCAGTGACATCCAGCTTTTCCACTCCACTTATAGCAAGCACAGCTCGCCAAAGCTGGCTTCAGAGCAGTTGCCTCAGCCACTATATACAGTATCTATATAATACAGCCGTGGAGGTGTCAGGCACAGGCAAGCACCCAGATGGGGCTTGCAAGCTTGCAAGTTCTGTGACTTAGCAGCCCCTGAGCAATGGAATTTAATGTGAGGAAGTTTTATCAGCTCTTTTACCAGCCTCTGATCAATGTTGATCAGCCCTCCAATCTGAAAACACCAAAGCCATGAGAGGAAGTGGTTGAGAGGCAACAGCTGAACATAACGTTAAACTTCACTTTTTTTAGTACCTTGGACTAATTCCTGCAATTGCTGTGAAGTCTGATTCTTCCCTGCTGCCCTGTTTTAACAAGTTCCCCTTCATGTTGCGGGTAGCAGGAGGATTAGGCAACAGAAAGGCCTTTCTAGTACAGATTTTTACATGCCCTAAAGAAAAGGGGTTTGCCCTTGTACAAGATTGTCATGCATTTAAATTTCTCTGCCAAATTACAAAATACAGCTCTGAACTCAGGGCAGGAGCTATTTGAGCACATTCTACCACTCTATATAATCATCTACAGTAGGAAATCAAAGAAATACCCTGAAATTCCATCTGAAATTATAGCTGGAAGTTAGGTGGGCAGAATATCCAGATTAGATAGCAATAAACACATGCTACAAAATCTAATCATTTACATGTTATTATCCCGTAAGGACAAGCACTCAGCTCAGATTTCTAAGACTAGTGAACAGTGACTGTGTCAGTTTTGACACAGTCAAGACCTGAAAGAATCTTCTGCTTTACCTGAATTTAAAAATTCTTAGATTGCTGATTCTAACTGCCCATACAAACCAGAGGCAATTCACATCAAATCACAGGGCCCTTTTTTACACATATTTCAAACAGTATATTCATTCCAGTTTTTCTTGGACATGACATGAAGAGTCTTATCTTTTAGTCCCTCACTTCTCAGAGAAGATTAAATAAAATGATTAAATAGCCTACCTTCAGCCCTGTGACATGGGCTATCATGTACGTGAGCAGTGAATAGCTGGCAATATTGAAAGGCACTCCTAGTCCCATATCTCCAGACCTCTGGTAGAGTTGGCAAGACAATTCACCATTTAGAACATAGAACTGGCAAAGGGCATGGCATGGAGGCAAAGCCATCAGGGAAATATCTAGGAATTGTGGTACAGAAGGTAGGGGGAAGAAAACAGTAACAGCATTAGTGTTATGCACGAAGAAGATGCAAAACCTAAACAAGCATGTAATGAGGTACACAAGAGAGCCAACTGCACTGTCACTCTGTTGCTTTTTCTCTTGTTTATAAGCACCTGCTGCCCAAGCAATTAAGTCCAGGTCATGACAAGCTGTCTCCTGGGTTGTATGACCAGAAAGTCATAAACAGATATTCCACAGAACAGATTTGTGCCATAATGCTGCACAGCAGTTTATTTCTACTCACCTTGGTGAGACAGTTGAATTCCCTAAAGGAAGACATTAAGAGTAAAATTAAGCATATATCCTAAAGCAAATTCCAGCTGCTTCATCTTGCTCCCCATTGCAATGTGCTTGTTGAGATATAAAAGTAATGATCAATTAAAAAAAAATCAGAAACCAGGAGATCTTTTGAGTGTTTTTCTACACTTAAAAAGTGCAGAGAGTAAAATTACAGCTTGGCAAGGCAAACTTTCACCAGATATCTTCTGAGAATGTTTAACTTCGAAAATAACAGCAATAGTATGTGGCATACCCTTTCAGACACCAGTGGAAAATGTTGTGTGACTTCTTTGGAGCACAGATCTATCACTGGTGAAGTTAAACATTCTCTTGCAGTAGCTCTTGTTTAGAAGTTGTGCTACAGAGTGAATGGATATCTATGTATAAATAGACCCTATCATTCATATGATACAGGCTCATCATATGAAGCTATGTTCAAGGACAAGATTACAACACAAATAATACTTTTGTTCTCTAGTTTTAAGGGGTTTGTTAACTTTACGATAGATTACATGGCTAAAAGCCAGACACATTGCTTCAACATATGTTTTATGGTTTGGTTTCTTTACCTTTTTAAAATAAGACTTACTGTCTTTGAATAGACTGTATGTCAAAGACACTGGTATATCCCTCACTTTAACCTGGAGAGAAAAACTCTGAATAAAAAGTTCATTATTTTTGAGGTCTGAACACAAGGATTAAGCAGAAAGAGAATCAGGATTATAACCCCTGGCCATTTTTGCTGCACTCATGGCAGTTCTATAAAGAATGAACAAGGACACCGAATGGAACTGACTGTTGACACAGGAATAGAACATAATTTAGCACACAGCAATATAATGTGCAACTGCATTCACTTTACACCAGCTGTTCCATACCTTTGGGATTCCATGCACACATAATGATTCTTCTGTCATCTGGATTGGTTTTGATCGTTTCAATCACCTTTTGCAACTGATCAACTCCTTGGTTGGAATAATCTGAAGAAATATAACAAATAAGATCTAAACCAGACAGATGCAAGTCACTGTATTTTTTAACACCCAGCCCATATCCCACTGAAAAGTGATATCCAGATGATAACCTCTGAAGGTTTTATTGCAACTTTGAAAGTGATTAATAAATTGGCACCCTCTAAACATAAGTTGTTCTTGGTCTTTCTTAGGATGCTCTAGAACTTGTGAAATTCTCACGATGGTATTTACGTGTGTCCCCCCAACTCTTTGGGGGGCTTTGAGTACCTTTAGCACCCACTGAAATAGGACCATCCCTATTTATTCCATTCTCAACAACTTGACATTTTTTAAGACCAACTAAGAAGTCTGCATAATCACTAAATCCCAAGAAACAAAAGTTACAATGCAAAAATCTAGCTGGACAAAGCACGGTATTTTATCACTCATGATGACTTTTTACCTAAAAAGGACAAGTGTTGTACTGGAATAGACAAGATATTACCACCTAGTCAGTCATGGCATTTAGACTGATTTCCTCATTGCATTTCTGGATTAAAATGCATGTCTAGACGTTCAATTTGCATGCTACAGTGCTCCTTCTTATATATAAAAAAAAAAATTATACCCAGACCAGTGTGCCAGGTGCCAGCATTCTTTACACACGCAAAAACCAGAAAGTTTTTCATAGATGAATAAATGCATCCATCTAGCATTCACAAGTTTCATACATTTCATGTATGAAAACTAAATTTCCATAGCCTTTAGCTGCAGAAGAGAACTTTAATTATGTGTAGCACAGAATATTACATTTCACCCAATGACACTCACAGGCTGAATTTTAGGCTCAACAGCAGTTACGTAAGAGATTTTCTGAAATTAAGTGACCATTAGAATGGATTTCAGAATAAAAATGTCATTAGCTGTTAATCATTGTTCTGACTCATGCCAGTGAATTGGCATGGCTGGTAACTACAGTTTTTTTAATAACTCATATTGCAGCAACACCAAATTATGGTTACAGGGAGACCCAACCTGGCAAACAAGGTAGTAATACACAATTAGCATCTCAGGGAACTCTTCTGCCAGCAATACCATGCCAGAAGCCTTGTCAAATGCTTAGGTTAGTTCCTGAGGGTAATTACCTATGCATTAGTAATGCAACTTAAGGAAATCTATTTGTAAGGAAAACTATGGGAATTTACCTTGTTCTGTTTTTCCATGTTATGTTTTGTCATAGACCTTTTAAGCTGAGAAAGTCAGTAAGTTTTCAGATGTGTCAGTTCACACTTCGCATCGTTTGTGTTACCATAAAACTGTATTCTGCTAATGGTCAATGTGCCAATACCAAGTCTAAAATCTGTACTTAATGTGAGCTTCAATTTGAGGCTGTACTGAAAAAAACACCAAACCAAACAAAAAACCCCACCCAGATAACTAACCATGTTGTTAATCCAAATTAAAAAATCACACCAGATAGCGACAATCTGGTTTTTAAAACCTTTTTCTTAATGGCAGTCCTCTAAACATTTTCTACATTTTCTCCTTCAGTGAGTTAGAAAAGAGCTATCAACACATTTGAGAGGCAGTTTAATGAACCAGTTCCACTGAAAATACCAACAGGTACTGAATCACATCATAACTTGTCACAGCTGTTCTGTCCACAGCATCATCAGCTATGGAAACATCCAACTTTGTTCCAGATACAGAATGGAAAAATCTTTCTCTTCCCCTGCCTCCAGTGGACGTAGTGCACTGATGTCAGTTCTTTCTAGCACCACAATTTCATGGACCCTGCACTGGTACACAGAGATGGCAGCCTGTGCTCCACTGTTATCAAATGGAGCTAGCTCAGGTTTCTGGACCGCAGCATACACATCCTTCCAGCTATCAGCAACCACATCTGCTCCAGGTGAAAGAGCAACAGTGTGTGCCTCATGACTCATCTGTTCCACAAATACCGAGCTATAATATAACAAAGCTACATCTTTTAGGATAATTAAGACTGAATAAGGAAAAAGAAGCTAACTCTCTCAAACACTCTTTATTCTGACTATCAGTTTGCTGTGAATGGTTCCTTAAGAACAGTCCATTCCATGCAGACTTGTGGAAGTAGCGTATCACAGCTGTCTCACTGAGCAATCAAGACTGTATTTGGATGTGATTACCTGTGTGCATATCTTTGTATTCTGCTCCAAAATGCCTCCACTGGAAACCATACACTGGTCCCAAATCACCCTCCTCTCTGGTGCTGAAACCCTGCTTATCCAGGAACTCACGTGACCCATTAGCATCCCAAATCTTCACACCTTTTGCGGAGAGCTCTTTGGCATTTGTAGAACCCTACAAAACACAGTGAGAAGTCTGCATTCTAATTCCAACACAGAGGACATGATTTGAAACAGCTGTATTAACCTTTGCTAGTCTACAGTATTTCTCCACTCATAAAGGATGAACAGTGTAATTAATGTACTGGATGAGGTTCTTGCACATGGACAAAACAAAACTTGTGAGCAGCACATTGGGATGGAATTTGAAGTGCCATGCTGCTGTTTAACTCAGGATTCTCACATTTTGTGAATGCACAAACAATACAGCCTCAAGGTCAACTGTGGAATGTCATTTCCTAGGCACATTTGCAGAGAACAAGATGTTACTTTACAGATCGATGAAAATAGACTAACAAAAAATGTATGGCCTAGGCACTGTCTTTGCCAAGCCACCTATAATAAGTTTAAGGTCTTAAAAATCCTAAATGAGATCCTTAAAAATCAAAAATGAGAAAATAACGCAGGAAAATGCCACTGAATCCTGCAAGATATCCAAATCAGCACACTCAAAACAAAGAAATTATGTTGTTATGGAGAGTCTTTTACATTAACAAAAAAACCCAAAAAACAAAAGCTTTAAAAAATGAATGTGTATTTGAGTCCTGCTATCTAGCAAATGTTTATGTAGATTCTCCCATAGCTGCATAATATCACAACATATAAAAGAACACTTACATTGTAATGTACTACCTATAGTTGAATTTTATTACATTAGGTACAGCTATTAGCTCCATTAGATCTCATTTTTTTGCTACTAAAAAGCCTAGAATGACATCAGTCTTACTTCACCTGTGGTTCCACACTGCTTGTTTCTATTCATATCAAGCTATCTCAATATTAAAAAGCAGATCATTAAATTGCCTACTATCTATTTCATATTATTATTTCTGATTAGAATACCAAGAAAAGAGACTGCATTAGGCTTTATAGCTGTGGAGTATATTCAAATTAGACAAAGCCCTCACTATTTCAGATTCTCTCCCTCAAAAAGAAATAGAAGAGAAACTGTTTCTGATTGCACTGGTAGCAATAGTCTGCACTAAAATGCAGAACGTCTTGAAGATAATGGCCTTCCGTGTGTGGTCACAGTACTGGGGGGTTGCACTTCTTCTGTCACAGGCACAGAAGCATCTGCAGTTACCCAAATGCCTTAATGCACTCCCCACCAGCTCGTTCTGTTCATGCCACTCTCGGGCCCACCACCCACAGAGACACTCAAATACCGAACCTTGATGAACCACAGCAGCTCCTCCAGCACTCCCTTCCAGAACACCCTCTTCGTTGTGAGCAGTGGAAACTGATCTGGAAAAGTTTCAGAGTGTCAGCGGGGACCAGCCATTTCCCAGGGTGAACCGACTTTCCCCACATAGAGGGCAATGCCACCACCCGACATTGTGAGGTTGGGATATGAAGTAAGGAGTTGCGAGAGGATGTGTAATTCCCATAATCAGCTCCCTCGGGTGGGCAGGGAGCGGGACAGCCCCGGCTGGTGACACCCCCGCACCCAGCCCGGCTCAGGGGGTGCAGCAGGGCCGGAGAGCAGGGCCAGGGAGCAAGGGCAGGGGGCCGGGGGTCCCGGCGGTGCTCACCTCTCAGGCTGTACCGCGCCTGCATGCCGAACACGGAGATGGTGCCGGTGCCGGTGCGATCCTCCCGCCGGTGGCCATGCTGCAGGATGTGCCGCACCTGCTGCAGGTACTGCTGCTCGCCGGGCTCCAGGCAGGCGGCGGCGCTCAGCAGCTCCCCGTCGGCGGGCATGGCGGGCGGGCGGCTCCCTGCTCCTCTGCGGGCAGCGCCGGGCTCCGGCTGCGCGCCTCCCCGAGCCCGCCAAAGCCCGCAGTTCCCGCCAAAGCCCGCAGTTCCCGCCAAGCGCCGCCGAGGGGCGGAGCGGCACCACTGCCACCTCCTCCCTCGCCCTTCCCTTTCCCCTTTCCCCTTTCCCCTTCCCCCTTCCCGTGCCTAGGGGT